>SWBL01000049.1:0-194868 GCA_024195585.1 Aureobasidium sp. EXF-3400
TCCCAACGCTGGATATAATCAACCGCAAATGCACCAAGGAGGCTATGCCAATCAACAGTTCCCCAATCATAATAACTACCAGAACCAGAACCGCTTCCAGCAGCGTGGTGGCTTTGCTGGCCGCGGGAGAGGCGGTGCTGCGTTTGCTGGTGGGAATACTGGCCCATCTAACCCTCAGGTCCAGCAAGACGACGCTGCTTACCCTCAAGATGCCGAACATGGCGATCGTCGTCCCTCGCAAGCCGGTACTGAATCTGCTGAAGCCGGCGCTGAAAGACGCAACTCCCAATCTGTAGCTTCTGTGTCTCAGATGCCCGGAGATGATACCCCTGCCCTTGAGCAACAGACAGATGCAGGTAATGAGGATACTAACGAACAGGTCCCACAAGGTGAAGATCAAACCGAAGACCACGGTCTTGAGAATAGCGAGGAGATGCAAGGAATGCAAGACGAACAAGGCAATCAGATGATGAACTCGAACAATGAAGGTGAGCTTTTCGAACAGATAATGATCATGTCCATTACTCATGCATCCAGGTCAAAACATGATGGATCCCAATGCCTTTAATCCAGCTATGATGGGTATGGGTGGCTTCAATCCTGCTATGACACCGATGATGCCTTTTGGCAATCAGAACGGTTTCTTCCCGCAGAACAACTTCAACGGTGGATTTGGCGGAAGAGGAAGGGGCGGTTATAGAGGCAGAGGCGGTTTCCGTGGCCGGGGTGGCTTCAACAACATGCATGGCGGCTTCAATGGACACATGTCACAGCCTCCTGAAGATTTCACCGTGGTCGCAGGCTCCACAGAAGGGCCCCCGATTGATGCTCCCAAGGGTCCCAAGGCTATGCGTGAAGGTTTGCCCAACAGTGGCATTTACAGCAGGGGCGGATACCAAGGAGGAAGGAACGCTCATCCCACACCTACCCCTCAACCTCAATCTCTCCCGGCACAATCGCCCCAACCACAAAGAGAACGCAGCCAGTCACCTGCTCACGAAAACCGCGAGCGTGGCCGATCGCCATCACATTCAAGATCAGGTTCGCACAGCCGCAAGCGTAAGCACAGTGTCGAATCGCAAGACAGCGAAGCACGAGCTCGCAGACGCGAACGACGTCGCCGCCATGAAAGAAAATACGATGATGAGCCCGTCGACTCCGATAGAAAGAAGGACACCGCAAGATCCGACTCCGGCGACGAGGATACATCTAGAAGATCACGCCGTCGCAGAGGAGACAGAGAGAAGCATCGTTCAACCCGCGAAAACAGCAGAGACCGTGATCATCGCCGTCGTCGCAGCAGATCCCGCAATGACAAGGACCACCGTAACACCAACGACGATCAATCTTCTCGTACCAAGAGTCGCCGCGACCGAGATCGCGAGAGAGAGAAGGAACGTTCGGATCGCGATAGAAGCGACCGCGACCGCAAACGCTCTCGTAGAGATCGCTCAACCTCTGCCAATGGGACTACTGATCATTACTCGTCTTCACGCCGCTCACGTCGCGAAGACCCAGCATCAACCGCCGACGACCAAGGCTTCAAGATCAAAGGCTCGCGCGCAGGCACCAAACCCTTCGCTCCACCAACCGGTCCCCGCAACTCTCGCAACGAAGACAGAGCCAACAGACGCCCCAGTCTTGCCTCTGTCGCCGTACCCCAAGACACCTCCGCCACCACTTCTTCCGACCCATATGCACAAGAACGCGAAGCACGTATCAAAGAACGAATGGCTAAGGAGCAGCAAAGACGTGAAAGCGCTACTTTGGGAAAGAGAGATAGAGGTGGTGAGCAAGGGAGACGGGGGTCGAATGCTGGGAATGAAAGCAAGGGCAGAGGTAAAGGTAGGAAGGTTAGTTATAGGTATGAGGATGAAGAGGGCGAGGAAGCTAGGGCTGAGAGGGTTGAGAGGGAGAGAGAGGCTGGGAGATGGGGGTAGTGGGAGGGAAGAGGGGTGTAAGATAGAAAACGGGATGTTGATACGAGGGTGTAAAATTCAGGGCTTGATGCTTGTGATGTTCTTCTGATTCTTGTGGATGTGCTCTGTAACAATCAGTTGTGAAGAAAAACAAAGGCATGAATTCACTGAATTGTATTCACATGGTGAACTATTCGACCAAATAATAGTGCAAAGGATCAAAAATCGAAAAAGATTCTTCGATTAATTGTGGTAAGCTGATTTGTATGAAATCGAATGTATCCACCCCGTGCTTCAAGAAAACAGAAATGACAGGAAACAACGCTGAGTTATCATCCATGTGTACTATCACCTCGTTGATATGGAGGCAGTGAATGAAGGCTGATCGATGCAATGTATGAGAGGAGAGGTCTTTCTAGTAAAGGTACGAGTTGCAGCGTCAAAATCAGCGCCTGTGAACGTGTAGTCGTAATTGTCGTGGTGCTAATCAGTCAGCATGGTCTGTCCAGTAGATACAGGACGCATACTTACATACGCCGTGAGCAGATTACACGGCAATCTCGACCTTGTCACCCTGAGCATCAAAGCCAGTTGCACGCTCCAGCATCACTCTAAGCACTTCCTCGGAAGTGGGCTTCTCAACCTCGAACGAATCGTAGAGAATGTTTCCAGGGTCGTAATACACCCAAACCTTGAACTTTCCATCGGTAGTCCACATGGTCTTGCTGTAGAAGGTGACATCGCCGTTAGGGCTTTTCACACTCTTACCGTCGCCGTGGACGTCCTGCTTCTTGCCGCGTCGGTTGAAGAAGCACTCGAGGGATTCGATTTTGACGTTTTGTGCGTAGGTAGCGTAGTTCATTTGGTGTTCCTTCTTGTTCAAGAGGCTGGGACTCTTGTGGATGGGTAAGTAAGAGTGATTGGCGAGGCAGTGGTGAACTGACCATCTTGAAGAAGATGCGATGAGCAACAAGGACTGTTATGCTATACTGGTTGAGCTGATAGAAAGATGGACCGTGTGCTGTGTGGATGTGTATAAGAAGGTAGTGGATTAACTGATTGACTGGTGGAGGAAGAGAGGATAATGATCAAGAGAACGGGTTTAAAGCAAGTCGTGATGGAGACTTATAAGGGAGACTGAAAGACGGTCGACCAACCTGTAGTCCGACTTTGGCGCCCTCAATGGATCCCTCACTGCAGGCCTCATTGGCGCGCTCACTGACGCCTTCACTGATGCTTGAACATGGCCTCAGATTCCGGTGATCAATGTGAGGATGCTTACGCAGGGAAGGCGCTTACGATTGTACCCGGCTTATCTGAAACCATGAGATGAATACAGCACCCTCTCCATGAACTTGTCACTTCTACTCCGCTCTCAGAACACTACACAGGCAGGACTGAAGCCATCAAAATGCACAGTCCTTTCGAGGCGGTAGCAGAGTCCAGAGAGAGCCGACAACATCACGACTCTCGGTGGATGCTTCCTATTTACTCAGGAAATTGTGCCATTCTATAGCTATTAGCACGACATGTCTTTGCACATAGAAAGAGTATATATTTCAGCCGCCTAGTAGGAAGAACGGCAGGTCCCAGCGCGTAGCGTGTTGGGAATAGTATAGTATGCGGCAACGAATGCCTCATATATCTCCACACTGTCGATATCAGCATCGCTAAAACTCCGAACCGGTGCGCATTCACAAGTTCCTGCGACCATAATCGTAATTGAAAAGATGTTCGCAGAATATATCACAGAGACAAGTTGTTGACCAGAGAAGGGAGATATGCAAAGACACTACCTCGGGGAATTTTCGGCGAATTAGATCCCACCACCTGCTACACATGCCTTTCATGTGAGAGAGTTGATAGCAATGAGAGTCGCCTTGAGACTAGATTCGGGCGCTGTTCACAAGCAGACATTCGAGAGCGTGAAGCTCAGTCTCGACAAAAGGAACTGACAGGAGGGAAAGCGCGACAGCCGAGCTCAAGAAAACACTATATGCAGACCTTAAATTAGTTCATGCATGCAACCGCCGGTTGTGGCACAGAGGCAAACACACCGTAATCGTTTCGGTGGCTGCTCCTCAATCCCTCATGATCTGGCGACTGGTTTCACTTGAAGTGAATTTTCCGTGGTCGAACAACCGCACTTCACAGTGACGCGCGCGTGTTGCTGAGAGATATCCACGCTCACATTTCAGACCGCGTTTATACAACGATTTCGTGCGCGTACAAGATAGCTGATGTTATTGCTATGGACCACCCAACTCAAGCCCTCAGCACAGATATGGACGTCAACACAGCTGGTCTCGCGGGTGCGGCCCCGCTACCGCACGAAAGCAAGCGTTTCAAAATCATCCAACTCAGTGGCCCGATCAAAATTCTTGTACCGGTCGAGGAAGGCGAAGACATTGATGAGCACGTAAATCCGGAAACAAGTTGCGCGGCGCCTGCCTTTTGTGCAACTACGGACGCGAACTACAAAATCTTAACCAACAAACCAAGTCTTTTGCCTATCGATGGCAGGCCTACTGATGGCGACCGCGAGGACCTTGATTCAAACACAAACACGATGGATTCCATCGCTACAAAAGTTGAGAAAGGTATTCAGGTTGAGAAGTCTGACCAGAATGACTCTGATGACTCTCTGTCACCCTCGTAAGTGTCTCTGCGCCAATGAGAAGTGTAATATTATTAACTGTGAATCCAGCTGCCCCTACATTCCTGGTAACGAAATCCTCCTCAAATCATCAGAAGCAGGCACTTCCATCAAGGCCGTGATTGTTGAATCTTTTCCCGCGACTCTTTCCTGCTGCATGGTCATCCGCTTTGTCGAACCTCCGATCTTCAACAACACCTCACAATGCGTGCTCAAACTCTACGATCGCCGCTTCTCGACCCAGCTTCGTGAAGACATGAAAGCCGAACCTTGGACCCCCGAGACTGAGCAGCAATACCGAGACTTCGTTGACTGTGATGACGCCAGAGAATATTTCAGCTATTGGTGGGCGGTCAAGGAGCAAGATGATGGTTCGGCAGTCTATCTAAATCGCAAGAGATGGTCTGCCGCAAAGTTCGAAGCATACCTCCACTTCAACTCTACCGAGATCTACGACGACGAGAAGAAGGCCTATGAACTCATGTCTGAGCTTCAAGGAGAATTCGTACCCAAGATCTTTGGAGACGTGGTACTGGATCAGCCGTATGCCTTCAAAGAGCTGGAGGATGATGAAGAAGCCGACGAACTGCACAAATGCCTCACTACCATTCCCGGAATCCTCATGCAGCACCTTGACGGCTTCCACCTCACAGATCTCCACAAACACTTGCCTAGCGAACACTGGCAGTCCATACTCGATTCGGCCGTCCAGACAATCGGCAAGATCCAGGCTTGCGGCATATTCAATCGCGATGTCAACACTCGTAGCTTCATGGTCGATCCCCTGACTCATCGAGTCATGATGATCGACTTTGGTCTGGTCTGCTTCCGTGAAAACTCGAAGAGCGAGAGAGACTGGGAAAGGCTCCAGGCATCTCACGACGAAGAAGGTGCCGTCGGAATGGTCATGCCAAGGTATCTGAAGCGAGACACTGGCATCACCGTCTACTACAACCGCAGTGAGCGAGCAAGACGACTGGACTGGCGATTCAACCGAGAAGAAGGAGAGCACGAGGGCGGCACCGAGGAAGAGGATGAGTACGTGAGACAAGACATACTCGACGATCAGGAAGAAAGGAGACTGCAGGCTTGATCAAAATGGCAATACATCTTTGTTCGAGAGGAGCAAATCTCTGTGACTTTGACGAAGGCGTGGGAAATCATGGTCAGCAGCAATGGGTAGTGGTCCTGGAGTTTTACCTTGCTGAGAGTCTGGAATCGAAAACTCGGACAATTCGCGTAACAAGCATTCTAAGAGTGACAAGCTCTTTCCTGTCTGGGCCGATGCAGATAATGACAAGGAGTGGGAGCAGATGCAAGCATGGAACGACGGCGAGGACCAAATAGCTAAGACTATGCGAGGCAGACTGCGGGAGCTGACCGGCAGCTCCATAACGTGAGAAGCACTGGAGATTTTGCTATCGTTACAAAGATCCTGAAGAAGGCGAAAGAGAGGGTGGTACCGAGGAGGAAGAAGAGTATGTGAAGAAGCACAAGGACTTCGTGTTCGACGACAGCCTCTGGATCCCATTCAAGAAGAAGGTGTAAGCACAATGATGGTGCTCTTATCCGCGAAGGCGGGTGTTAGAAGAGATGGCGACAAGACGAGAACGATGCATTGATGGCAGGAGGAGAGATACGAGGAGTAGAGGCAGTAAACCCTCAATTTCAAGTTTCAATCAGTTTCCAAGCAGAATCTATGCCGTCCAAGATCTTTACGAATAGACATCCAAGCCTAGCCAGATGGACTTCATTTTCGAAAAATGAGTCGCATGGCCTTCAACAACATTTTTTTTTCCAACCGGAATAGAGCAATGAGCTGTTCCATCGAAGATGGGCGAAGCAGACAGCCTTGACCCATGAATCAAGGTGGCCATCCCAAGACCGTGTCTCAGACTTAGACCAGTGGATGGTCATATACTGGCTTGGCTCTCATGATTGCTCAGTAGCGCAAGTAGTTCTTAATGACAAACGTTTACTTTCTTCAGAATTCGGATTGCTTTTCCAATAAGGCCGGGAACAAGATGGAGATGGCTACTGAACAACCATGATGATCTGTACCATTTAAAGAGGACCGCGTGATTGGACGAGAAGCTGTTCCTTGACGTCGTCGGTTGCGTTATCAATCGCAAGTTTCCCCTCGACATCCTTGATAGTCAGAGAAGCGCCGTGGCTGAGTAATTCTCGTGTGCATTCTAGCACATCGAGGCTTCTCCCATGGCCCTTGCAACGATATGTAGCGGAGTCTGACCGAAATCATCAGTCCCATCGACAAAAGCACCGTATCTCAACAGTAGCTCTATTACGGCCGAATATTGCATCTTAGCTGCGACGTGTAGTGCGGTTCTGCCAGAAACCGAGATCCTGCGGTCAAAATTGGCGTCGGACCTGCGCATGGCTTCACAGAGAACCCTCAATGGATCAAGATCCCGTTCCAAAATGAGCTTCTCGAACAGCGTAATGGCCAGCCCCTGGGTGTCGGCCCCGTAATAAGGATCAACACCGATCTCAATCAGAATTCCAACTACGTCTGAAATTTTGTCGTTGGGGTCCCCAACTACTCTACACAACAGTTCCGAGCGCTCTGTCGTTGTCAATGCCCTCGTCCATTTGGGTCCTACGCGGGCCAAGACACCACGTAAATCTTCAGGCTCGAGCGATAGTACAGCTTCTTGCCATGAAAGATCGGGCCTCTTATCCAGCGGCGGGAAAAGTTTTACGAACGCGAAACACTCGGAGCGCAGTACAAAAGCCATGGCCCGCACCTGATCATTCTCATTCGGAATCCGGGCTATCCATAGGCGAAACAAGGCCTGATGCTGGTGATAGAGCGCGAAATCACGCAGTTCGAGTGGTCCGGAATTTGAGTACCTCAACGAGCTCTGATTATCAGGCTCGGAGAGAACAAGATAGTGCTGCTCGGCCAGTGTTTTGAAGAGAGTCCACATTTTACCCTGGTCGGGCGAGAACTTTGACGTGTGCGAGAGCCAAAACTCCGAAGCGTACTGAAGGAACCGGTAGCTTTTCGTAGCAGCGTAATTGGCACGATCACTGGCCTGCGGAAGCAGCAGTTTTGAGGTCGCAGAAGTGGATATCGATCTTGTCCTCATGAATTCCATAGCTTTGTCCAGTATGACATTTGGAGACCGAGTGCTCAGGGTATGACTGGCCATCATCATTGGATCTAGAAATTGAGGTTTCGGTGATGGGAACTTGATGAGTTGTGTCTTGAAGTCATTGAAGTTCAAATAAGTCACACAGACCTCACCAAGTTTTAAGTCAGCTTCACCCTGTTGAAAGTGGAAGCCTTGTAGTATGTTCTGCTTGGTCTCAAGGCTGCAGAAAAAGTCCTTGACGCTCGAGTGCGCAAACTGTACTGTATCGTCCAAATCATGCAGTGCGACCAGGCCATGACACCAGCGAACGATACCTTTCGTGTTGTTGATCAAGCGTTCCGGTATGAAGCAGGGTTGGCAGGGTTCTAATGAGATAGTCTCTCCAAGCTCATCCAAAGTAAGGGGTCTTTTGGCGGCAGCCACATACTGGAAAACCCGATTACACGTCTCTACACTACCTTCCTTATTGATCCTGGAAAGTAATCGATTGTATGTCTCAAAGATGTTCTTTGGGAGGTGTTGCATTGTGAGTCGTATGTTTTCGTCTGTTTTTTGGAAGCAAAGTTCCTCGAGCTGAAACTTGACCCAGAGGATCCTGCCTCGGTCGTTAGACATGCAATAAGCGAGACATCTGTGGAATACTCACATGCCCTGAGATGCAGTACACAAGACATCAACTATTTCATGATAAAGATAAGGATCGCCAGCTACAAGATCGCCATCTTCTCTCCTAGCATCCACCAGTTGTTGCACAAGTTCTTTCAAATCAGAGGCCGCTTCTGGTAGATGCGTGTTGAGTAGAAAGCTTGGGTTCAGAAACGTTTCTACAAGATCGGTGATACGGTCGTCTCCTGCGAGGTACAACTTCAGACCAGAAGGTCGAAGCGTGAGATTACGAAGGATCCTGAGAAGAGACTTGATCTCTGGGAGCGAACACTCGTCAATACCGTCCAGAATGACAACAGTGCTCTTCAAATTGTCGACTATACTGAATAACAGGCGTTCCAGTGAATCGAGGTCGTGCGGATTGTCCAGCAGAGCCTCAAGCTCGCGTTCGTTGGCAGCGAATGTGCCATCGTCCTGATCGAGTACTTGCCTGATAACGGACCGTAGGATAGTTGTGGCCTGTAAAGAGGACTCGTTGTCATATTGACAGAAGAAGTAAACAAGCTTCTCAGTACTCTGTCTGTACTTGGCAGACAGCAATTCCACAACATACCCGGTCATAACAGTCTTCCCGGATCCCAGATTACCAGTACACCAGAACACGCTTGGACTCCCTCCAGTAATCCATTCGTTGAACTGATTCGTCCTTGTGAGCCATTGACCAGTAGAGCTGTGCCGCTGTGTTCGAATTTTCCAGTACGCGATCTTGTTGTTGAAGCTCGAAAGTTGTTCGAGCTTGGACGCTTGACGAATTCCTATCGTTTTCGAGTCAATTAGTGACAGAAAAGACTGAACAGTTCAAGACTCACTTCGACGTTCTAGTTGCTTCTGGGTCAATCGCTCGGCTTCGGCCTTCATCCGGTCTTTGCGGTGAATGATGCTCTCGAGTCGATGTTTCAACGCTTCATCCCGCTCTAGCCGCTGGTCTTGTCTTTCACTGATACTAAGCTTGGCTTCGACCAAGCGGATTGTTTCCTTGACTTCGTCGCTAGATCTATTTATCTGGGTAAGGATGGAATCGAATTCTGAATCGAAAGATCCGGTCACAGCTTTGAGTAGTTGGATGTATCCTGTGGAATTATGGTCAGCGAAACCGAGCTTATGTCAAGCTAGATCGGTGCGACGATTGTGAGTTGTCGCTGACTCACCAGTTTGACGAATCGCCAGGACCGCTTGCTCACAGCAACGTACGACCACTGCATAGAACTCGCAAAGAGCCTTCTGTAGATCTATAGAGCTTCTGTAGAGCTTTTGGTACTCTTGGAATCTCGGGCAGCGCTTGCCAATGGTCATGAGCAGAGTCGAAAGCTTGTCAAAGTAAGTTGTGAAGTTCGATGCAATCTAACAGCAGACAGTCAGTCATTCGAACGCATGTGCGCTACCATGGAAGTCAGGATCAACTAACCTGCAGGACAAGCTTGACGCTGCCCCAGATAAGTGCAGCGACCTGAGGGTGCGAGGAAACAAATGTCTCGACAACACCGGAGAACTGCTGAACAGATTCCAGCAACGGCGAGAGCCGAGCAGCAACGCAGCGACTTCTTCTTTTCGCGTTTTCCTGATCGAGCTGATGAGTAAATACAGCAACTGCGTGAGCATCAGGGACTGCGCTTATGGCCTCAAACTTCGCTTTCTGTTCAGAATCAAGGCAGTCCTGGAAAGACTTGAGAGCATCGCTCAGAGTTTTGGTCGGTGAGATCGTGACAGAAGGCTGAGGGGGTATCGGAGACCGAGGTCTGAACAAAGACAGCATGTTGTCGCTGAAGACTGTCTGTGCCTGAAGCAAGGCTGAAGCTTGGGAACAGAGATCGCAGATGGAATTAGTGGGAGGTATCGATTGAGGTGAGGATTTAAGAGTTGCTGGACGACATGTGAACTGTCGATAATCGTGATACCGCCAGACTGATATATAGCACGCGTGCCACGCAGGATGCAGGCTTCTCAGCCTTGCGGCGTAGCCGATTCGACAGCACTCATTGTGGCGCAGAACGCATCCCCAACAGTATGGATCCGAACACTTATTTGAATGGGGCTTAGAGCGTGATGGAGGTATGAATGCCTGGAAAATATCACAACAAAGGGGACGCAGAAGAGGTCGATTTCAAGGTCATTCCCAGGGTCGTCACCAAAACAGCGGGGTCAAAGCTTCAACGAGCTTCAAGGAAAGAGCGAGTCACAGAGAGAATAGACTCGTTGTCATGATACAGTACAGAGATCCAAAGGATAGATAAAAGCTGGGTATCATATTCATCTAAAGAACCAAAATTCACGAATTCCCAACACAGACGCCTGCCCTTCATCCTTGCCCATGCCAATGCTGAATACAATGGAATCACTCCTCCTCATCTCGGAACCTCATCATACCTTTATTGATTTCCGTAGCAATCTCTTGCGCTTCTTCTCTTGTCGAAGCCTCGAAGTCATACCGCTTGGTCTCTTTCTCGCGGTATACCAGCACGCGTACCACCTTAGGATGCTTCCTGCTGACTTTGCAGCCCACCACACTGCTAAGATGCACGCTTGTCGTCTTGCCGCCTGGAGGTGCCATTGCTGGATCAGCGTTGGCGTTTAGTGGATCTGTAGATGACGCAGGCATAACATGCATGAATTCTGCATCAAGGGCGAGGATCCTTGGGTGTGAAGGTGCGAAAGATAGAGGTTGGCGGCGGATGACAAGGTAGCGCTTACCTGCTCCACCAGCAAGACCCCAGAGTGCAGTCGCGTTAATGTCGTTCGTGGATTTTGCACTTTGCAAGCCCATGAATGGTTTCCTTGTCTTCGCTTTTGTGTTCGTGGCGGTTTCGAGGAGCAGTGGTGCGTTTGGACTCTCGCTGCCTGGACTACCAACCGCACTTACCATACCACGACCATCGCCTACACCGACGAAGCGACGTCGAACAAGATCGAGTGCCAGTCTCTGGCCCAATGCTTCTACTGTGCGATCCTCTGGTGCAACTGTCTGCGTTCCACGCACCTTGAGCACATACAGAGCTTTGTCGATGTTGAGCCTCTGGCATGCCGTGGTGAACAGCTCAGCCAGATAAGTGTCAGATGTGGTTGGTATCGGCAGTAGAGTTGTCTGGAACGAGTGCGGATCTGTGTAGTGAATAGTGACCGTCTTGGACGAACCAGTTCTAGGAGTGGAGCGGGGAGCGGGAGCAGCTGGCGCGTCCATCAGAGGTATGCTTGAGTTCTTCCTGGCCATAGGAGCAAACGATGGTGTGATGGGATTGACATTGGGAATGTAAGTTGGAGCTGCGGGTGGAGCCAAGGTTGGGACGTCGGACAAGGTCCTCTGCATAGTGGCAGGCTGCGGTGTTGCTGTGCGGGAAGTGTCTGGTATGGGTGTACTAGAAGGGGCCAGACCGCTTGGTTCGCTGTATTGTGGCGTAGATTCCTCATTCGCTCTATATTGCTCTTCAGTCGCCCTCACGAGACCGAACTCATCCCAAGGCTTATCTCTTGCTCTCGCTCGAGGTGGCCGATTGTTGTTCGAAGTGAAGTCTCCAAGAGGTTTTGTGCGGGTCAAGGCTGGGAAGTCGTAGTCAACCTCTTCATCCTCTACCATGCGCAGAGTCCAGCGATTCACGTTCAGATCATTGCCTTCCAGCGGTGGCTCGATCTTCTCCTCAGCATATCGCCACAAACTGAGACCGATGAGTTCAGCAACAATGGTCGGAACACCTTCCTTTGCGTTTTTGCGGATGGGTACTTGTATGGGAGATGAAGCTTTAGTTGAGAACGGAGCATATATCTTGATCCACAGAGGAGTCGATTCGCCCTTGCCAGACAGTTGCGCAAATTGCTGCAGAGGATTTCCGGCCTTTTGTGACGTGTGCTTCAGAGCCTTTGACAACAGACTGACAGGCTGAACATAACTGATAGGACGGCCTGCAGGAAGTCTCGGGAGATCCGGAGGAGGAGCCATCTGTCTCATGCGTTTGGGTGATGCTGAAATTTGAGGAGTGATAGCAGGTGGCATGCTGGGCACGTCTCCGGGGGTTGATTCAAGCGTGTCTACAGTGATCAAAGGAGCGCCCATGCCCAGTAGAGACTCGGAGCCGGCAGTTCCAGCAAAGTCGTCGGATATATCAGAGGCTTCGCCAAGATCAATATCAAACTCGACATCTTCTCCTTCTTCCTGGATGCGGTCTTGAATCATCTGACCATGCTTGGCGGCGCGGTGCTGGACCCTTTGTTTACGGAAAGTGACTGGATCCGTCTCGTTCTCTGATGAAAACTCGCTGCTTGTGGCAGTGTCTCTCCTTGGACGTTGCTTGAAGAAGGAAACAGAAGGCAGGGAACCACGTCTTGCCGTCTCTTGACCGACAGATTTTGAGGGCGAAGCGTTGGGTAAGGGAGTCTCTTCTCCGTCTCTTGTGTTGTTTGTCGGGGAAGAGCCAGCCCTGAGACGGACAGGCATCTTGCTGAACTTGATCTGGGAGATGGCGCTCTTGTCGTCGTCATCGTCGCTGTCATCGCTCAGGTCGCTGCTGTCGTCCTCTTCCATTTGCTCTTTCCGTCGACGCCTCTTGTTGTGGATGTTGACAGCGATGGTGTCTTGACTGCCCTGGCCAGTGACCATTCCTCCCTCTTCATCTTCATCTTGCAAAGCGTAGGCGGGCGCGACGGAGCGTTGGGGAGCTTGAAAGTATTCGGAGGCGACGGCGGTCGGAATGGGAGGAGAGTATGTACGTTTGATGTCTTGAGGATTCGGTTGCCAGCCAGCAGCACGAAAGGCAGGGTTGTTCAAGACATTGGTATTGAGGGTGATAAGACGCTCGCCGACGCCGTCCTTGATGTGGTGGAGGTATCCGGCGCGTAGCTGGTAGATGGTAAAGTCTTGGTTGTTAAGGAGCGACATGACGAAGGAGAATGGGCCAGTCCTGCTGGCTCCTAGTGCATCGTGTCGGTCCTGGTGAATGAATGTGCCCCGCCAACACTTGGAGAGACGTCTGTTCGTTCTGGACTGCTGCTTGTTGCTGTCACTCTGAACTTACCCCAGCCTCGGCCCGTCCAAAGAACGTAAATCTTGGCAGCACTTGATGATCGTGTGCTATTTTGAGACACTTTCACATTCGAAACAGCGGTAGGCAACTACTGGGGAAGGTTGCAGAGAGAGAGAGAACATTCCGTCAAAACTGCAAGTCACCTGCATATACATGCCTGTGATCAGAAAGAATGATATTGTTCATGCTCGACGGAGTTTACAGATGCATGCTCCGACTTGGCAACAGCTCGGGCCCCACTTCCATCATCTTTCGCGACTTGCGCCTTCAGATCAAGAACATACCACTCTATACATCTCTGTCGCATACTCATCATGGCTCTTGTCGGATACTCGGACAGCGAGGGCTCTGACTCGGAATCTCCAAATGTCGCTCCCGTACACGCCACCACGAAACCCTCAGCCAAACAAGCAAATTTCCAAAAACTGGTCAACCCATCAGCGCCACGTAAAATAAAAGTCGACCTCCCCACTGTACAGCCAGAAGCCGAAGCAGTAGCTCCTCCGGCGAAGAAGCCTCGTACTGCCGGAAAATTTGGCGGCTTCAACTCCTTCCTACCCGCTCCGAAACGCGCCGCCGACGCCAAAAAAGGCCTTGGATCTGGTGTGAATCTCAAGACTGGCGCCGAGCCTGCCTTCAGCAGAGAAAGAGTAGAGCCAGATCCTTCGGCTTTTGTTCCCAAAACCACAAACGATGAGCCCAAGGACAATGCAGACACATCATTACCAGCGCCTTTCCAGGACGAATCACCACCAGAGGTCAAGCCAGTAGGCAATGCTATGAAGTTCAAGCCTCTGTCTGTCACCCGCAAGAAGGCTCCTAAGAAGAAGATACTGCCCAACGCTACTCCTGTCGGCCCACCACCGGTCGCGCAACCAGTCACACAAACACCACAACCTCCAGCGCCCAAACCAAAGATCTCTCTGTTCTCAGTCACACACGACGACAACACGGCACCAGCGTCCGCTCCCGAGGCAGACTATCAACCTTTACTCGCCGAGCCAGAAGCGGCACCTGTCGAAACCTTTGACTCGACCATGGCTGCCCCGGCTCCTGTACCTGCAGATCCCAACTCTCTTACCGCTATTGCCGACGATCTAGGCTTGTCAGCAGGAGAGCGCAGAAGGTTGTTCGGTCGCAACAAAGATGCTGCCTCGATCGCCAACGTCACATATCTCAACATGGAAGAAGAATACAACAACAATGAGCAAGCTCGCATCCAAGGCCAGGCTGTCGAGCACAGAGCTGTCAAGGCTGTTGCTCCTGGAAAGCACAGTCTGCAACAGCTCGTCAACTCTGCATCTACCCAGAAAGAAGCTTTGGAAGACGCCTGGGCTCAAGGCCGCCGGAATAAGGCGGAAGCTGGTAGCCATTATGGTTTCTAAGCATATCATGATTTTACGATCGTTAATGAACATTCTCTTCTTGATCGCTCAGATCTTGTAGTCATTCGCGTTGTGTATGCTCGCATCTCAAGGTGTGCTTGCCGAGGCTGGCAGGCTGTGTCCGCACCTGCTTTTTTCCAGAGCTTCGCACCTGCCAGCCACCCAAAATTCAGTAAACCCTTATCATCTCAACAGGATCGGTTTCCATCAACAAAAGTGGCGGTGGTCTAGTGGTCAAGACGCTGCATCAATAGGTCTTGCAAACACAAGCTCGTACTTCCTGGCACTCTTTAGTTCCCTCAAGATATAGCCCCTAAGGACGATGCAGAGATCGTGAGTTCGAACCTCACTCGCCGCATTATCTTTTTGCTGTTTTCCGGCCTACAATAATCAATTTGTAAAGCATCTGTCTCGGCACCAGTCAATAAGCGCAGCACATTCGATGTTACAGGGTTGTCGATCTCGTAAATTGCAAAGACAGGCTAAAGGATGCCCCAGTCGTGACGTCTATACATGATCATGTGCGATCATAGATCACACTCTTATTGCTTAAACCATATATGTAGTCTACCTAACGACTTCTCAAAAACCCCTCTTCTACAACGCCCACCATTCTTACCCTTCTAAATCCATTCTTCCGCTCCCAATTGAATCACTATGCCAAATCCATTCTCACCACACGGCTCCAATGGCCCATTGTACGTCGACATGTGCATCTCTACTAGCACATATCACTTACCAGAATGACAGACGCCAGAATGCAGTCTTGCTCTCCATCCTCGCTGCCGGTGGTGCGGGGTATTGGCTCCTCAAATCGAGATCTCTACAACGCGACCAGAAGAGACAGGAACAAATCTACATCAAGCAGAGAGAACATATCGATACGACAAAAGTTGATCATTAAGTTGGAACAGTCGATAAGCATCTTTATGCGATTATGATAATATAGCATACGATATTAAGGTGGTGGAGCTAAGAATGACGAAACTGGAACACACTCCGAAAGTGTGGGGCGATTTGTTATTTCCAGGTTTCCATCTTCAATCTCGTCTTGTGACTTTGACTTTTCCATCAAATACTGAACTTAATCAACATTATAATGGACGTGGAAATCAAAATGGAGTATCCTCAGGAACGACTCAGTATCGCCGTGCTCGGTTGTGGTTGGTCTATTCAGCAAATACCAGATACCCTGAATCACCGAAGCTGATGCCAGAACCAGGCTTCATGGGAACCGCCATCATCAAAGGCCTACTCACCAGCATCCGCCCCGGACACTCAAACTCGGACGACTTCAAAATGGAAATCTTCGCCTGTGTTCGATTCCAGGAATCTTTCGAGCGCGTCCAAAAAGCTCTTGGCGATGAGGCCTACCGTGTTCAGAGCGCTACACATCTACACGCATGGGCTCAAGCTGTAGACAGAGCAGATGTGATTATGTTGGGTATTCCACCTGCAGAGCTCAAGTCCATCTCAGAGAATGTACCGTTATGCAAGTCGCTGCGGGGAAAACTTGTTATCAGTTTACTGGCGGGAACTTCTTGCGAGCAGATCACGGATGCATTCGTTCAAAACGAACAGACGAATAGGGCGAGCCAGTTCAATGTCGTACGCGTTATACCCAGTATCGGAGCGCAGAATCTGGATTCGGTTACGATGATTGCTGACACACCGCATGCTGGAGACGATCAGAAGGCCATGTGTGATTGGATCTTCAAGCAGATTGGGAGTGTGCATTATCTGTCTGAGAAACTGATGGATGCAGCCACTGCTACGCATGCGACTTGCAATGCTCTCGCTATAGTTGCTATTGATGCCATCACGGATGCTGCGGTGGCTGAGGGTATACCTCGATCACAGGCGATGGCGTTGGCGGCGCAAAGTCTTAAGAGCGCGGCTGGTCTACTGGATAGCGGAATGACACCTGAATCACTCAAGGAGTCAATGTCAGTGCCGAAAGGAATCACGATCAACGCTCTTCTTGATCTGGACAAGAACCAAGTCAGATCGGGAGTGTCCGATGCAACTAGAAACGCCATAAAGTACACGAGGAACATGAATTAAAGAAATCAACTTCATATCAAAGTTCAAAAATCTTTAAGCTGGCGGATAACCATCGAGCGCTCTTCACTCGGTTTTTCTGTCGAAAGAATAGTCCGG
Source organism: Aureobasidium sp. EXF-3400 (assembly GCA_024195585.1). Lineage (NCBI taxonomy): Eukaryota > Fungi > Ascomycota > Dothideomycetes > Dothideales > Saccotheciaceae > Aureobasidium > Aureobasidium sp. EXF-3400. The sequence goes on from SWBL01000049.1 coordinate 16,912, forward strand.
CAAGTCGAACTCTGGCATCTTGTACCCGCCAAACCAACGCGAGATGCCACTCCAGTATACAAGCCAGATGAGCGTCCTGATCATCCACACACCCAACCTCGTCTGCGGAACAAACAACTGCGGCCCTCCCTTCGGCGCACTCTGCGCCTTCTTGACATGTCCAGCCAACTTATCCTCATAAGCCTTAAACGCAACCTCCGGCTTATCCGGTGCATTCGCAATCTCTCCAGCCAGCATATACCCACCCAAAATGGCAAGTGTGGTTCCAGTTCCTGTAAAAGAGCAATACGCAGCATCCCCCACCATCGCACATTTTCCCTTTGACCATCCTCGGCCTCCAAGTTCAATCTTTGCGACATCTTGAAGGTAGAAGTCTTCAGTATCTTTCATCCCTTCAATCACTCTTGTAGCTTCCCATCCTGCATCCGCGAAAATTTCCGCCAGAGCCGCTTTTTGAGCTTCCATACCTTCTCTTTGTGCGTTTCGCAGGAGAGGGTGGTCTGTACTTAACACCAAGTATCCAGAACTGACTTTATCGTCTTTGGGACGTATCATGATAAATCTTCCTCCTATTGCATTATAGCCTCTCGATCTTGGGTGATCTTGATCTTGCCTTGGGATAGAGAAATAAGCGACCCAGCAATTCTGGCTTTGGATAAAGGCTTCGGTATTGCTGTTTTCGAGAATCAAAGCCCGGGTTTTGGAGCGGAAGCCATCGGCTGCGATGAGCATGTCGTAGGTTTCTTGGTTGCCGTTTGATGTGGTGATGGTAACTGAGTCCGAGGTTTGGTGTAAAGAAGTTACACTGGTGGAGAAGAGAAACTTTACATTGGGGAATGTAGATGCGGCGGTGTATAAGATATCGCATAAATCCCCTCTCATGATTTCGATCTCTGAGGTGAAACCTGCCATCACATCAGCACTTTCTCTCACCATCACCTTCCACTATCAATGCTGATAAACTTACCTATATCACTCTGTGCATCGCCCACATCAAAAGTCGCAAAAGGCACATCATTCTCATCCACAAACGCAACACCTTTTTCTCCGGTCGATTTCTCTCGAATCTGCTCTTCGACATCCATTCTTTGGATAACGGGGATAGCGGGGCCTGACATGTCTATTCCTTGACCTAGGGTTCGGAGAGAAGGACTGCGTTCGAGAACTGTGACGTGGAAGCCAGCGAGACCGAGAAAGTAGGCTGTCGTACTGCCTGCGATTCCAGCACCTGAGATGAGAATTTTTTGGTTGGGCATGATTGGAGATGCAATTGGTGTAAGGTGAAAGTGGATGATGGATGTTTGGGGAGAGCGTGAGATAAGGAGGTTTGGGATATTTGTAGATGTTTTTGTATCAAAAGAATTGGATTCCATACAAGAGCAGAGAGATATGAATTGGCAAATGAGAGAATGTGAATGAGCAGATATCTGTGGTTTTGAATGTTGTGAATTGTTAGTATCCTACTGCCTTGCTGCATCCTTCTCGGGGAGGCTTCCCCGATATCTGTGAAGCTCGGTCGAGTGCCCGAGATGCATCTCCTCTACCAGGTATCGGATCCTTGATATCGATAAGTCGATGGTGTCGCTGACAACGCTCAAGTTTTGTGACCTTAGGCAGTATGCATCTCTGTAGGTGGTATGCTGAAGGCCAGTCCGGAGTTGCTCCCATTAAGTTACAGTAGCGAGCCGCAAAAACTCATTTTTCGGTGCGGCTGAACTCTGATCATTCAACGTCATTTCCCCTGCCTGTGATGATAATTCTTGTCATCTGCCCTGAGACTATGGAAATATATTCACGAAGGAGGAGTTGTCTCTATACCACAAGCAAGACGCGTGTGAGAAACTTCCCCTAAGCGCGAACCTCTTGAATGGTCGCTCCACGGAGGGATCAAAACTAACCCGGCACTGTCGGCCCTATCAGAAAACTAGAGTCTAGAGGCGTCTTATTTCCGCGCTCCTTCCTGCAATCCTGCTGTGCTTTCGCTTGGAAGCCTTGGAACTGTTTGCTGGTTGGGAAGTGGATCGCTCGCCCGCAAATAGGAGAGACACTAGGCACGCCGGATGAGCGCATAGCTTGCGGTGCGGTTTGGCAAAGATGTAGGTCTGTCTGTCTGTTTGTATCCGCGCGCATTCCTCTTCCTGCAAAACTCGCATCTCTCGACATACCCAGGGCTCGCGTGCTCGCCATTACGATGTTACGAATTAATGCGCGTGGTGCGGTACTCACATCTATTATCGCATTAGTACTGGTTCTGCTTTTTGTTGCGCAATGGAAGCGCAATGAGATCGAGACATGGCGAGGTGCTTATGCTGCCTCAACACCAAATATCGCCAACCAGGACTCCAAACTAGACAGTATCGCCGAGTTCAAGGACGATGCTGCCGCTCCCTCCCCTCCAGACTTCACAGCTGCAAACTCGACATTAGGCGTAAGCACCTTGCTACCACCACTTGCGACTGCACAAGCACATCCCACTGACACAAGAAATAGTTCCAAGCCATCCTCGCACTATCCCAAGGAACAAAATGGCGAGTCGACGGCCTACACGCCGCAGCAAAAGTCGCCGGCATCACCGTAACCGTACCCCAACAACCCAAATGGAGCGACCCCTTCATCAAAGCCTTCCAAGACTTCGGCCCCATCGAAGCCCACGGCGCAGCAATGGCATGGCTAGGCCACCTCGACCTCCTTAAATTCGTAATCCAAAATAACTGGGGCTCAGCCCTAATCCTCGAAGACGATATGGACTGGGACATCGATATTCGTCGCCAAACACCCCCAATCGCTAAGGCGGTACGGGAATTGACAAAAGCGAAAGGAGGAAAAGAGCCATATGGAAAAAACTGGGATGTGCTTTGGATGGGACATTGTAGTGATCCTCCACCGTTTAAAGATGAAGGCAAAATCATTACTTTTACAGACAACACCACTGCTCCTCTGGATAAATACCGCGGTCTCAACCCTCGCCTAAAGGATGTCATCAAGGATGAACAGCGCATTGTGCACTACTCCATAAACCCAGTCTGCACCTTCGCCTACGCAGTCTCTCACTCGGGTGCCCGAAACCTCCTCGCCCACGCATCTCTAGGCAAAGGAGGAGCTTTTGATTTAATGCTCATGCATGCCTGTCAAGATAAAGTCCTCAAATGCGTTTCTGTCAATCCGGAAGTGTTTGATCCGTATTTCCCTGCTGAGGGGGGTGCGAGTGAAGTTCGAGCTGGAGATGCGGGAGTGGATTTTGATCATGAGGTTGGCAAGGGGATGGGGCATACGGATAATACGTTGAATAGTGCGAGGTGTTTTGCGCAGTTTGGGAAGACTTGTTTGGAGTAGGCATGGCGATGTCTTGTTTGCATTTTTCCTTTTAGCGATTAGCGAGTTTTGGTTTCGATTTTGGGTAATGAGGATAGCTTACTTGGATTCTTTCAACAATATCTGTTCTGAGCTCCGTGTTTCCACGGCTAAGGTTTACCGTTTGAATTTCCTGAATTGACAGGATCAAAGCGCTGGCTCCCTCAAGAAGAGTTCAACATCGCATGTCCAGGTTGCAGAGGTAGGTAGTATTGAAGGTCCACAGAGACACACCAAGCTCTCCTGACAGGACACTCTGAGCTCTAACTATCTTCTGCACAGGTCGATATGGACTCAAACAAAATACAATGGTCTAACACGATCAACGACATGACAAGGTAGAACATATCACGACGGTCGAGGGCACAGTGCATGTCAAAGTCGGAAAGAAAGATTTTCAGAATAGATAGATACAGTTGAATCGTAAGTCAAGCTAATCAAAGCTAAGGGTCATTAGAATAAGTCACACCATCATCATGGCAATTCGTTTAACCGAACATGGCATCGCCGAGTCTGATGCTGACGGTCTTGGTCTGGAGGTAGTTGTCCAGAGCAGCCTCACCAAGCTCGCGACCAATACCCTAAGAGTAACAATTAGCAGATGTTTTGACGTGAATAGCACAGATACACATACCGAAGCCTTGAAGCCACCGAAGGGAAGCTGCCAGTGAAGAGTGTTGTATGTGTTGACCCAAACGGTACCAGCCTTGAGGGCGTTGGAGACCTCAATGGCGGTGTTGAGGTTGGATGTGTGGACGGCAGCGGCAAGACCGTATGTGGTGTTGTTACCGACGCGGATGGCGTCAGCCTTGTCCTTGAACTTGGCGATCGAGCAAACGGGTCCGAAGATCTCTTCTTGCATGATGGACATGTCGTCCTTGACGTCGGCGAAGATGGTGGGCTCGATGAAGTATCCCTCGTTACCCTTACGCTTACCACCAGTGACGACGGTGGCACCCTCGTCTTGTCCGGCCTTGATGTATCTGTTTAGATGTTAGTGTGTTGCGCTCAAAGAGGAAGTATCAATGGAAAGACATACCCCATGATTCTGTCGAACTGGAGTTGCGAAACCTGAGGACCCTGGAAGGTGTCGGCAGCGAAGGGGTCACCGACAACGTTCTTCTGGGCACGCTCCTTGAAGCGCTGGACGAACTTGTCGTAGATACCCTCTTGCACGTAAACTCTTGAACCAGCACAGCAGCACTGGCCGTGGTTGAAGAAGATACCAAAGTTGACCCATGAAATGGCGTTGTCAATGTCGGCATCGTCGAAGACGATGTTGGGGGACTTGCCACCAAGCTCGAGGGTGACCTTCTTCAGGTTGCTGCCAGCAGCGGCCTTCATGATTTGTCTTCCGACGAGAGTGGATCCGGTGAAAGCAACCTTGTCAACGTCCATGTGCGAGGCGATGGCAGCACCAGCGATCTTTCCGAAACCAGAAATGACGTTGACGATACCGGCAGGGAAGCCAGCCTCCTTGCAGAGAGTGGCAGCGTAGAGACCGGACAGAGGAGTCTGTTCGGCGGTCTTGATGACGACGGTGTTACCACAGGCAATAGCGGGACCGATCTTCCATGCCCACATGAGGAGGGGGAAGTTCCAGGGAATGATCTGACCACAAACACCGATCTGGAAGGGTCGTCAATAACTGATTTCCAATGACATTCATGACTTGACTTACGGGCTCCTTTCTGATGTAGTTGAAGGTGTCGGGGCTGGTGTCGACAACCTTACCCTCGATCTTGTCTGCCCATCCACCGTAGTATCTCAAGCAGCCAGAAGCGGCAGCAACATCACCCTTTGCCATTGTGAAAGCCTTGCCGTTGTCGAGAGACTCAATGGCGGCGAGTGTGTCTGATTCTCTGTCAAAGAGGTCGGCGAGCTTGACCAGGAGCTTGCCACGGTCACAGGGAGTGACCTTGCGCCAGTCACCCTCAAAGGCCTTGCGGGCAGCTGCAACAGCAATGTCGACATCCTTCTCGCTGGCCTCGTGGACCGAGCAGATAACCTTCTCGTTGGAGGGGTTGATGACCTCGAAAGTCTTGCCGTCAACACCCTTGACGAACTCATTGTTGATGAACAGACCAGTGGGCTGCTCGTACTTGCCCGTGTTCGGGGTCTCAAGTTGGATTGAAGTCATGATTGTGGATATATATGTGTGGGTATCTCAAAACACAAAAAACAAGGGAAGAGAAGAACAGGTGGGCAGAAGAGAGGCGGACTCGATCAAGGTATTTGTACTCAGGGTACTCATCTCTGTAAGCTTCACACATTCTGGGTCCACCGAGCCAGTCTCCACTCGTCCTCGAGCGGGCCATGCCAGATTGGGCTACAAATGGGAGATGATAGGCGACCGCAGACCTCGGACTCGCGGAGTGTGTTTGGTTAGGCGGGGCAACAGCCAGACTACCCCGCGCGCTGTCCTCTTCTTGGTGTTCCCGGGGAAGGAACGATGAACCATGCCTGAGTAAGAACCAAAGGCGCTTGAATCAGCCACCACATGTCTGTATCTTCCTGCAGTCGTCAGTCGACATCCGTTGCTCCTTGAGTCGAGATCTATCTTGCCGAACACAAAGGACCAACTCGATATCTTCTCGCAAGCATTGCCCCAAGATCCCGAATCATGTCAGTGCGTCGAAACTGCTCGGGTGAGTTGCCTCCGAGGTAAGAGCTGCCACATAATTATTACCAAAGCTCGTTGGACATATTGATCTGAGTGGTCAATGGCAGCCTCGGGTTACCTCCTGGATTTGAACTGCTATAAGCCGCTTCACCACACCCCTCCCTGATCCTTACAGCTCTTCCCCGTCTCCGCATCTTGTAGGACCCTCACGCAGAGTTCCGTAAGACCGGCTACCAGCACAATCTTGGCACTCATCTCCAATGCATTGAGAATCCGTATATGCCCGGATCGCATATAGCTTCAAATCTGTGCTATCGTTCATTACCTCGCAGTTATCTTGCAGACCCTTTGCACCGACCATATTATTTCCTGTGGGGCGAGCTTCCGCATGGACTTGCCCAAAAGTACACAAGCTGCGTGTCAAGGTGGCTCGTGGGTCTAGACGCCGTTTTGAGGAGCGGAGGAGCTCTCATTTGTAAGCCAAACCTTCTCCTCACAAGTATCAACATCAAGGTACCGTATCGAGATTGCGTCTGCCGCTTTTTGGCAGTCAATTTCGGGGCCCTTCTTGACTGCAAAGGTCCTTCTTGATATATCCCGTCTACTCAATTCTGCAGGCCTATACGATTCGTTTGTGCTTCTTCCTCAAGGGATTTGCCAAAAAGAGAGGACATTGTCAAAAGCGGGCTCTCGCCAAGAGTGCTCTACAGCCACACTGGAAGCTCTGCTCGAGGCCGGCGGCTGAATTTGAGCTTCAAATTCTTCGGAATCCTCGTCGTCTGACTCAGGTGGTTCACTGTCTGAATCTTCTTCTGAGGAATTCGAGTCGGAGTCTGAGCTGGAATCGTCCAAACCCACGAGATGGCTTGGACTGCGACGTTGACCAGACGTGGTTATGAGCATTGGTTCACGACGACTGAGGATTGTATTGCTCACGGCAGCTATGTTGGTCGTCAGTACTGGTAAGACGCGGTGGGTCTAGACATGTGCTTACCAGTGCTTGCGTGCAGTGCGAGGTCTGGCTCTATGCGACCCTCTCTGCTTGTAATGTCTCGCCAGACTCTGACCTTGCCGTCTGTGCCACCAGCCCAGATATCGATCTTTCCATATGCGTCATTCGCCAAGTCGAACGAGAGCTTGAGTGTGGTATGAGCTTTTCGGCCAGAGAGGTGACTTAGGCGTTGTCCGGTGTGTCTGATGTCGTAGACAAGCAAAGCGTCGCTCTGGCGCTCAGCAACAAAGAGGTAGTTCCCACACGGGCTCCAAGCAAGTTGGCTGACACCATTTCCCTTGAGCAGACTATCGTCGGCGTCGTTGTAACTCAAATCGAAAGCGGCCATAGATTCTCCTTGTCCAGCATTCTCGAACAAGCCTACCTGACGGTTGTATGTGCCTGCAGCCAGGATGTTGTCACTGGACAGAGCCAGAGAAGACACGATACCGCCAATGCCACTGGCGTCGGCTCCATAAAGTTTCCTTGCCTTGCGGCCTTTTCTCGTTGCACATTCGTACACCGGACCATCCTGATTGTGTATGTCGAAGACTGCGAGGGTATCTTTTGCGCCTGCGACAAAGTGGTCGTTGTCGACGAAGAGGAGGGATGAAGGGGCGATGTAGGCTTCGGTGAGGTGGTTCTGCCATGTGTAGGATGCGTGGGTATATGCGAGATCGAGGGCGTTAATCAGACGGATGGGCAAGTCTGGCTGTGAGGTCAAAAGTAGGGTTGTCGCGGGATTGGTGACGTCGAAAGCAGGATGGAGGGTGAGTGATGTGAGCTTCAACGGCGATGTTGCAGAGCAGTATGGCGAGACTTCAGCAGGCTTGTCGTCCGAATGGATAGAAGGGCTTGGACAGGTTAGCTAGACAGAGCCATGAAAAAGATAGAAGCAAAGAATGAATGAGAGAAGAAAGAGAAATCTACAGGTCCTTACACTGCAAAAGTTCTCAGGATGAGATCCTCGTTATATGTAACTACAGCGGTGCCGTCTGACGAAAGAAGAGCGTGACGGAAGCAGTTGCTCTCGTCTTTCTGCGGACGAGTCGCAAGGCCGTGAACTTGATCGGCCCAGCCGGGATGCGCTTCGTCGACCGTACAGCGATATTTGTCGCCTGTTGAAGCGACACATCGTAGAGTCGACTCCCCTGCTACAGCAGCCTCAGCCGCGACGGCATCTTCAGCCATGACTTTAACAATTGAAGTTTTGCAGAAAGTGCAAGGGCGGAAGAGATGCGGAAGGGAGGAGCTTTGACCGCCAAACCCCCGGCCGAGGTGAACAGCGGAGCGACAGCGCTGTGCCTGCCCTTCTGGAATTTTCCATCGACAGCAATACATCAACCGCCATCTTCCTACTACCACAAACATCTAACAAGCTCATCTCCCTCTTGTCCAATCCACCCTCGTCGCATCCTCCACCGCCAAAATGGTACATCCACACCACTCGCCCCCAACACCGCGCAAAGCTCTAGACTAACAATCACTCAGTCCACCATCGCCGCCAAGTCCATCAAGGCCCTCGCACCCCTCCTCGACCGCGTCCTCGTCCAGCGCATCAAGGCCGAGACCAAGACTGCCGGTGGCATCTTCCTCCCCGAGTCCGCCGTCAAGGAGCTCAACGAAGCAAAGGTCCTCGCCGTTGGCCCCGGTGCCTTTGACCGCGATGGAAAGCGCATTGCTCCTTCCGTCCAGCCCGGCGACAAGGTTTTGATTCCTCAGTTTGGTGGTTCGCCCATCAAGGTTGGTGAGGACGAGTACTCGCTTTTCCGCGATCACGAGTAAGTTGCGCTCCTTGCGTTGCGATGTGTCTCTAGACGCTGCTTTGCGATTAAGGTGCTTGGACATTGAACGCTGACTGAGGGCAACAGGCTTTTGGCCAAGATCAACGAGTAAACTTATGATACCCCCTTGAGATCCTCCTCTCCACGACTATACTCCCAAAAATCACATACCGCGCATATACTTGTATCAACACATTCCACCACCATTTTGACGAAACCTCGAAACCACTTTCAAGCTTGCAAGAGAAGAGAGAAAAGTCCCGTCTTTGTAGTCATAGCAATATTCTTCTTTCTTGTTGTATTCTATCAGCAAACCTTTCCCAAACTTTTGCCAAATGCCTGATATGCCAATCAATGCTTTCTATGCCTTTTCGCCTCGTCTATTCAACTTGACACTCCAAACTTCTTCCATGCATCCTCATCAACAATACTCCTGGCCGTTTGCTCTACATCAAACACCCATTCTTAATAGACGAATGCAACTCGCTGGCAGCAACGCGTTGACGAACTCCATTGATGGAAACAAACACTTCGACCTGCCATTCGTACCACACTTTTCTGTCATCAGTTTGTCTCCACATGGAAACTTCGATCTCCGAGGCCGTGGGGATGGTAAGAGGAGTCTGTCATATCTCGATTAGCAAACTTTTCCAATAGCTCGAAGGGTGTAAAGAGGGGGGGGGGGGGGGTGGCATACCTTCAAAGGGAAGAAAATCGGGAACCAAGAAATCATATCCTTGCTCTTTGCCTCCATGGTATTGGGATTAATACTCAATTCAACGGGTTTCTTGCTCTTATCCTCGGGTGTGTAGAGAACAGTTTCGAAGTATCCGCCTAGACCGTGACAGACACCTCTAGTCGAGGCTGTGAAGCGCAAATGGCAGAATCGCGCATTGTGTTCGTTCCAACCATCTCCACCTACCATACCACTACCGCCAGCTTGTACACTGCCTCCCCTGCGAAGAGCAGATTGCTGCAAAATGGAGGTAGGCAAAGGATGAGTAAACTCCCAAGCTGTCTGAATATCCGGCTTTTCTGAGGCAGCAGAGATGCACAGGTCATCGTATTGATGTAACATAGTTACATAAGGCAACTCCCACTTATCCTTATCAGCATCACCTCTTCCCAACAAATCAGCATAGATTTCAGGGTGTGCGATGGGGGTAAAGTGGGCTGTGTAAGATGTAGGTACACTGACACCATGTTCAGGGTGCAAAACATGTTGTACGCCATCCAAGCATTCGGGACTGAGTTCGTTGTCTGCGAAACTACCCAGCAGTTCTGAAACCAGAATGTCTACTTTGGCGGGTGTAGCGTCGGCAGAGAGAATGGGACCTTTCCAAGCGCGCATATCAGTTTTTACCACCGTGACGCGTTTGTTCCAGAGTGGATCGGTGAGGTTACGGCGTTGAAGCAACACATAAGCGTTAGGGTTTTTCTCTACCGCCCATTGCTGAACAGGGATTCCAGTGCTGGCAGAAGCTTTCAAACAGCGGGTTACCAAAGGTCCACGACCAGCTCCCACCACAGCAACAATAATCGGTCGTTGCAATTTCTTATGCAAGTCTTTGAGGGCAGCGGCAACAGCACGTTCATACCACTCATACTTGATAGGATCTTTTTCGAAAACCTCATAAGTGATGGATTCGAGATTGTCGGTTAGGGGCTGCAAAGGCGATTGCAGGAAATCTTGGTATCCGGCTGCGAAGCGGTCGATGATGGGGCGAGGGGGTTGAGTGCGTTGGAGATGACGCATGTAACTCAGGTAGGGAGTTAGATCCTTGGGTTTTTGGTTCTGTTGCTGTTTGCGCTTTGATTGGGATTGAGCTGGAGTGGGGAGGTCCGGGGAGGTGGATCTGTTGGGGAGGTTGACGGGCATGCCTGGGTGGTCTTGGCCGGGGATGGGACCGACGTCGGAAAGAATGATCCAGGGGACGGTCTTGAGGCGCATGTAGCGGGTGAGTAGAGCCTGGATAGGCTTGTTCAACACAGGGAAGCCCTTTGCATTATCAACAAAGGTCGACTTGGGAAGCATCAAAGTACGCAGAGGCTCAGAGAACCAACGCGATTGGATTGCTGAAGAAGGCAACTTCTGAGGGATCTCAAGGGCGACGGTGAGTCTAGGGTGGTATTTGCAAGTCGATCTGATCAAGTCCCAAGTATCCCACGACCAGAGAGCGTCGGTTGCGACTGATTGGAGGGATTTGAATGAGTCTCTTGCGCGGCCAGCAAGACTCAATCCATCCTGAGATGCTTTGCTCTCAGTAGGCTGCATGGGAAGCAAGATCTGCAAGTTGATATACGGGCCAACCTCCAGCGAGTGCCAGATAGCTCTAGCGTACTGGCTAACCACCGAAGAAGCCTCGAGGTTAGGTCCTTGGATCATGATGTTGTTGACACCGCAGAAAGCAGCGTAAGCAACTTCATGGTTGAAAACTTGACGAGAAACATGGGCAATCACCGGGTCAGGAGAGGCAAGATCGATCCAGGTACTCGTGCAACAGATCATGGTGCTGACGTACTCATCAGGTACAAGATTTGTGTCTTCGGGGGTGAGAGGTGCAACAAGAGGGTAAGGCACAGCGTTTGCGTCAGAAGATACCGATACGGCCTCGAAGTATGCGTCTACCAATGCCAGGGTTCGTGCTTGGAATCCAGGAGATGTGATGGGTCTGGTCATCATATCATACTGTGATATTTGTTAGCCTATTCTTTTTTGACCATCTCTGAATGAAACATCGTGTCATAGGAAGTTCGTGGGTTCAATCTCATCGTAACTCCATAATGCCAATACAAGTATCTTCGCTACCTAGACAAAAAGAAGATCAAAAAACTTACGCCGGCATCCTGAGCCTGGTTTCCCAACTCGGTCGTAACAGGCACAGTTCTCTTCGTCTCATGTTGTCCAATATAGAAATAGGTATTTTGCTGCTCCGGTGGAGCGACTCCAGGTAGGGTCTCCATTCTCTAGGTCGTCAAAGGGTGAGGAATATGTTGATGCTCTCAATGGCGTTCATTAAGGTCGCAGGAAATTTCGGGCGTGCCAAGGTTTTTGGATGTTTGGCGTTTGGAGGACAACCCTGTCTTAAACACAAACCAAACAAACGACCTTTCAAGCGCTCAAATACCAGATAACTGTGCCTGGTCAGCATCAGAAGAACGCTTACCAAAAGGTCTAACATAATCTAAGATTCTACAATAATCGATTTGAAATGTTGAATCAGATAAGTCTGCCAGAACCATGCTTGTGCTTCGGAACCTCCTACAGTCTCGAGGTGTTCTAACATCTCACAACTCATGCACCACTAAGGACCGCAGGGTATGATGAATGAAGGAGGCTTGGCTCGGGCATACTCAGTACCTAAGTTGAGTGCTGGACGTCGAATATTAGACATATTGACTGTCCAACATGATGGATATCATGATCATCTCGTTTCGGCACAGGCGCCGATCTGTGTTTGCAACAAGCATCAGTCCCACTCTGCATTCGATAGCAACAGCGATGCCATCCAGAATTACATGACACCGTATCCCACCGTATCGCGACACAGCATATGTTTCCAAGCATTCCCAGCTGAACTTTCGTTCGTATCAACCGACTGTTTTCCAGAACTCTGTAACCTTTCACAAGACTTGTCTCTTGGATCCTTGACATTTCGAGAGCCGTTTGATTAATGCTTGAAATGAGCTAAGCTTCCACCTCCCGGCTTCCTCGGCATCTAACCTCGACCCCTCCATGCCAGCCTCTCCGCTTCCCACAGCACACGACCATCGCAACTGCCGCTCTTCACGGTCACCGCTGCATCACTGAATCAGGTCTCTTGAGTCGTGGGAAGATACACAGGCTATGTACCCGCCAGAAAGATCTCTAGCCGACCTGGTCGTGAACTTCCCCGGACCTTCCCCTCATTGAACCATGCCAAGATGAGGAGAATAAGCTCGATATATCACGAGTCAATATATTTTTCCTTGATGAACACCTTCGAGCCATAGGAGGTTACATCATGAGGCGTTCTTGCAATGGTATGGAGGTTCCTTCAGTATGCAGACTCTAGTCATGCATTGCCATACCCCTCTTCCAGCGGGATCGTGGAGAGAGATGTCCCGAGTTGGCGATGCTATAAAAGGTAGGTCGCGAAGTACCTTGATGAGAAACAAGACAATTTCAGCTTCAAACTCTTTCACGAGAAGATGCATCGTCCATTGAACACAATTGCTGTGGCTCTGGCCGCCATTGGTCTTGCCGGAGCACAGAACAGCAGCTGGAATCACAATCTTTTCGCCTCGAGTCCACCAGTATATCCAAGTCGTAAGCCTCCACTTCCTTGAGTTTTCAAATCATTTGCCTTTAGTCAACGGCGAAGCTATCAGCCATACTCAATGGGCAACACCTTCTGACTGATCACAGCGGAAACTGCTGGCATTGGCTGGGAGACTGCTTTGGCTCAAGCAGAGGCCTTCCTAGCCAACCTCACCTTGGAAGAGAAAGCTGGACTGGTCACAGGTGAGACAGATCAATCCAAGCACTACGACATCAGCTCACAGACTCGTGTCCAGGCTCTGCTGGACCTTGCGTAGGCAACATTGCTCCTATCGAGCGTCTAGGTTTCGATGGTAAGCTCCACCACATCTGACACATCTTTCTCAAAGCCCGTTCACTGATCAATCGTACAGGACTCTGCTTGCAGGACGGCCCTCTGGCCATCAGACAGGCGACCTACGCTTCGGTGTTCCCTGCCGGGCTGACAGCTGCAGCTTCGTGGGACAAGGGACTCATCTACACTAGAGGATTGTACATGGCTCAAGAATTCAGAGGCAAGGGAGCCAATATCGCTTTGGGACCTGTCGTTGGACCCTTGGGTGAGTTGGACATGTTCTTACATGTGAATGTGTCAACTACTTACAATCGAAATAGGTCGCAACGGCCGCGGTGGGCGTAACTGGGAAGGTAAGAGATGGTCAGATCCGTTCAGTGAATCAACACTGACGGTCTCGTAGGCTTCTCACCTGATCCATACCTTACTGGTGTTGCCGTTGAACAGACGATCTGGGGCATGCAGTCTGCAGGAGTCCAAGCTTGTGTCAAACGTAAGTCCATACCATAGCCACTCTTGAACGCCAGGATACTGATCTCTTACAGACTACATCGGAAACGAACAAGAGACTCAACGCAATCCGTCCACTCGCAATGGAACGACTATTCAGGCAGTCTCGTCGAACATCGATGACCGAACTATGCATGAAGTTTACTCTTGGCCTTTCGCCAACGCCGTCCGAAGCGGTGTCTCTTCAGTCATGTGTTCTTACAACAGACTTAATGGTTCCTATGGCTGTGCGAATTCTAAAACACTGAATGGCATTCTCAAAGAGGAGTTCGGCTTCCAAGGTTACATTATGAGCGATTGGGGTGTAAGTGTAACATCATAGCCTGTATGAACGGCGTGCTGACTGTCGCAGGCTACCCACAGTGGAGTGGCATCGATCAACGCAGGTCTCGATATGGAGTACGTAAGGCGAGGGTACGGATAGCACAGATCAAGAGCCATTAGATGGCTCTTGATCCGTCGTCTGTACCTTAATCTTCTCCTTTACAGAAACTATGCTAACTGTACCTTAAGCATGCCGGGTACCATTGGGTTCGTTGCCGGAGGTAATAGCTTCTTCGGTGGCAACATTACTACTGCCGTCAACAATGGTTCCCTCTCTGAAGCTCGTCTCGATGACATGATCAAGCGTATCATGACACCGTACTTCCATCTCAAGCAAGATACCGGCTACCCTCCGATTGATCCAAGTGGAGCGGTCAATGGCTTTTTCGGCGCTGCCGCTTTGACTGTCGACTTTCCTCTTGGTTCGGTTGCAAATGTTGATGTTCGTGCGAACCATGCCACACTGATCAGGGAACTCGGATCTGCTGGTACTGTTCTGCTGAAAAATGTCAACGGTACTTTGCCGCTGAAGGCACCGAAGAATATTGCCGTTCTAGGTAACGATGCTGGTGATCTGATCAATGGCGAATACTTCGCCACCACACCTTACTCGCAAAACGCGCTCGGATATGGTAAGCCACACCACTTGAGTTGATTATTCGAGCTATTACTGACTCCTTAAACAGAGTATGGCACGCTTCCTGTTGGAGGCGGTTCGGGAACCGGACGCATGTCCTACCTAGTTGATCCCCTCACCGCGATTAAAGCCCGAGCTGCACAAGATGGCACTTTAGTACAATGGATCCTTAACAACACATTGCTGTCGACACCTCGTGGTCTTGCAGGCCTCCAACCATCGCCACCTGATGTCTGCCTTGTCTTCCTGAAGACTTGGGCTCAAGAAGGCATCGATCGAAGCACACTTCTGGCAGACTGGAACTCAACCGCAGTCGTTAATTCAGTAGCCAGCGTCTGTAACAACACTGTTGTCATAACTCATTCGGGTGGACTGAATGTTCTACCTTGGGCCAACAACCCCAATGTTACTGCAATTCTGGCAGCGCATCTCCCGGGTACTGAAACCGGCAATGCTATCGTGGATGTTCTCTACGGCGATGTCAACCCTAGCGGCAAACTGCCTTATACCATTGGCAAAACTCAGGAAGATTACGCCTTTGCCGATATCACCAACAGTACTGCTTTGGCTACCACTACCGATCCCAACGCTTGGCAATCAGACTTTGAGGAAGGTCTTCTGATCGACTACCGCCACTTTGACTACTACAATCAAAGCGTCCAGTACGAGTTTGGCTTTGGTCTTTCCTACTCAACCTTTGATATCTCGTCTTTGAGTGTCAGCAAAGTTTATGGTGGTTACAACATCAGCAGCACTCCTCCCCCTGCCAAGACCATTCCGGGTGGCAACCCTACTCTCTGGGATGTTCTCTACCGAGCTACAGTGACCGTGTCAAACACAGGTGATGTTGGCGGTGCTACTGTCCCACAGCTGTATTTGTCACTCCCTCAGATCCCTGGCGAAGATCCTACACCGCTTCAGGTACTTCGTGGATTCGAGAAGGTTAGCTTACAACCAGGGCAGAGCACGGTAGTCAACTTTGACCTCACTAGACGCGATCTCAGTTATTGGAGCGTGTTCCAACAGGAATGGGTCATCGCCGGAGGAGAAATTGGAATTTCGGTCGGCTTGAGCAGTAGGGACTTCAAAGCGACCTCTTCGATTAGGGTCCTCTGAGCAAGATCCTCGCTTAACGATTTATGTGGTAGATAGTTGTTAGTAAATTGTTTCGGTAGATGCGGTGGTAGGGCATGTAGTCTCTGCCCTCCACTGCCAAGCGATAATTACCGTCTGTCCAAGACTTTTATACGAAGATGTTCCGTCCTTTGGATGCTCGAGCTCGTGGATCATGTGAGCTTGATTTGATGCAGCAGCCTGATTTCGAGACACGTGAGAAGGCTTAGGGCTCAACAAGCATTGTTCAGAGCCTACCACTTTAGATGCGTACAGAGTTCGGTGGGTGTTATAAATGTACCTTGCGCAAATCAACTTCCGGATCTGATTGCGGTAGGCATTGTGAAACATTAGGGCAGGGTTGCCACTCGCCTAGATGCACTCAATAACATCCGCTGTGTTTTGAGGACGGCCACTCCGATGTATGGCTATGCTTGGCAGCAAGGCTTCTTTTAGCTGGAAGCATCTCAAGAACAATTCTTCCATCGTGTTCCGTATCTCTTTTCGTTTCATGAAACACTACAGCCGCCATGCCCTAGAAACTAGGCGATGAGGAACGTCGGTTCGAAAAACACCGAACCTTCAAATCTATCAGTCCTGTGGAATAATTCGGATGGTACCCTGCCTAGATCAATCAATGCTTGTAGGGCCTTGGTTGAGTTTTTGTGGATAGACAATCAGATCGATGTTTCGAATATATATGCCGGTGGTGCTTGGTCAAGCTTGTCAGAAGTCGTTGTGGGGCGGCGTCGACAGCTCCCTGATCAGAGCGTTTCTGCAGACTCCTCTCCCGAGCCTTCGACATCGTTTCAGGCCTTGTGACGGTCACATCCGATTCCGAAATCATTGCAAAGTGCTTATTGACGCGATATGAGCTCTATATTGCTGTTGAATTGTATGCGACGTGGTGCATTGACACACGGGTAGCCAGGCGCGAGACATAGCACGTCGACGTGCAATCTAGAAGGGCGAGCACGGAGAACGTTATAAGTATCGCTGTCTTTTCTTCCACAATCGATTCCTCTCTCTCATCACTCACACTCTCTTTTCCATACCAATCCAACTCTCGAGCCGGTCTCGTCTTTACACTCTTTACTTCCTCAGTACTCTTTACCAAAAAGCAATCATGGTTCAATTCTCTGGCCTCGCCGTCGCCGCTCTTATCAGCGGTGCCGCCTACGCTGCTCCCACCCTCCAGGAGCGTGGCAGCTGTACCTTCTCTGGATCTTCCGCTGCTGCCAACATCCTCAAGCAGAAGAAGTCTTGCACCAGCATCATCATCAACGCTGCTGTTGTCCCCGCTGGAACTACCCTTGACTTGACCGGCCTGGCTTCTGGCACCACCGTTACCTTCCAGGGAACCACCACCTTTGGATACAAGGAGTGGGCTGGTCCTCTTGTTTCCGTCTCTGGCGACAAGATCACCGTCATTGGTGCTTCTGGCTCCGTCATTGACGGTCAGGGTAGCAGATGGTGGGACGGCAAGGGCACTAACGGTGGCAAGACCAAGCCCAAGTTCTTCGCCGCCCACAAGATGACCAACTCCAAGATCCAGAACATCAAGATCAAGGATTCGCCCGTCCAGATCTTCTCCATCAACAACTCTCAGCAGCTTGCTCTTACCGGCATTACCGTCGACAACTCAGCTGGTGACGGTGAAAACAAGGGCCACAACACAGACGCGTTCGATATCGGCTCCAGCAGTGGAATTACCATTAGTGGCGCCAATATTCACAACCAGGTCAGTCGATAATATTTCGCTTCATTGAACAGTCGATACTAAAATATATCTCAGGACGACTGTGTCGCTGTCAACTCTGGTACTGACATCACTGTCTCTGGCTCCACCTGCACTGGTGGTCACGGTCTCTCCATCGGTTCCGTCGGTGGTCGTGACGACAACACCGTCTCCAACGTCAAGTTCTTGAACAACAAGGTTACCAACTCTCAGAACGGTCTCCGTATCAAGACCGTCTACGGCGCTACTGGCAAGGTTTCTGGCGTTACTTACTCTGGCAACGTCCTCTCAGGAATCTCCAAGTACGGTGTTGTTATCGAGCAGGACTACCAGAACGGCTCCCCCACTGGCAAGCCCACTGCTGGCGTCCCTATCACCGGCCTTACCATGACTGATAACACTGTCGGTGTCACCAGCGCTGGCACTAACACCTACATTCTCTGTGCCTCGGGTGCTTGCTCCGGCTGGAAGTGGTCTGGCAACAAGATTTCCGGTGGCAAGAAGTCCGCCAAGTGCTCTGGTATCCCCAGCGGCTCTGGCGCCAGCTGCTAAGTGTCTTGACATTCAGCAACCAGCATAACAAGCAATAACAAGGAGATGCATCTGGCAGTTGAGCGGATGAACCATACTTTCTTTTCGATCTTTCTTATCATCAATATATAATTTCTTGAATACTCAAAAAGATTGACCGACCACATCTTTCTGGTACACCTTTCGTACACTCACCACTCTGTCTGAACGAAGGCTTCCAGCAACACGTTACAAGTATCATGTGGTGGTGAAGTTAATCAAAACTATCAAACCCGAGAAACTGAGCAAGCGGGCTATCTCAAGGAGAGCGAGCCAGATCATAAGAACACATTTCGATCTCTAGTACACAGCTTCCTACCTCTTCGTTGAGCGCATCACTAACACCATACAGCCGAGAAGACAGGCAGCGCTCCAGGCTGATGTCTCACAACCACCAGGGCCACCGCCGTGGCAATCACCATCATGAAACATCCGAGTCCGAGTCTCTCTCTACAGACCTCCCTCCGCCTCGTAACAAGCATGCCCCCTCAAAGCGCAAACGTCGCCATCACACCAGAAAGCCCGCTCGCAGCGATGAGAAGAGTGGGAGCAGCGAGAGCAGCCAGAGCTCTGACGAAGCACATTCCCCTCGCAAGTCACAAGCATCCTCGAAGCGTAGCCGTCAGCATCACAGCAGGAAGCCTGCCCGCAGCCATGAGAGCAGTGAGAGCAGCCAGGGCTTGGATGAAGCACATTCCCCTCGAAAGTCACAGGTCTCCTCGAAGCCTAGACATGGCGACCTTACAGGGCTACGGATTCCGCAGAAGTCGTTCCGTGACACTTTACGTGAGATTGAGGGCCGCATATTCTCTGGTCATGGAGAAGATCGCTTAGTCCAAAGACATGGCCGTTTCTCAACAAGTAAGATCGGGCGGAGGTCTTTTCATGACACATTACGCGAGATCGAGGGCTGGACATTCCCTATCTCTCGTGGCAAAGACAGTTTGACAGTCAAGACACCTTCGGTTGGGAAGCGCAAGGCCAAGCATCTCACTTCATACGACGACAGCCTTCTACCGCCTGCCGATACACCTATCAACACGCCACTCAGCAAGCACCAGAAGCCTGTGTCCAGTCGTTCTACCGAGGAACCCGCCTCGCACAACGACACCTCACTCAGCAAGCACCAAAGGCCTCGCTCTGGTGATTCTGGAAATGATGCTACCCTCATCACCAATACGTCAGTCGGCAAGGAGCAAAAGTCTCGCTCTGATCATTCTACAGATAATGCTACCCCGATCACCATGACGTTATTCGGCAAGGAGCCAAAGACTCGATCTGCATGTCTTACAAAAGAAGTTGCCCCGATCACTACCACGTCAGCCGGCAAGGGGTCAAAGAATCAGCTACCCTACTCAACTCCCATGAGGGCAAGACACCCACACCAGAACCACTCGCTCTCACTCGACCCAAGGGATCTAGGCCCAAGATTGGCCACTATGGCGTTGAGCACATGTCTGTTGGTGATAAGGAAAGCGACTTTACTCTACAAGACATAGATTATGTCGAGACCGAGGATTCCGCTGAACTGGAGGGCTTTGCTGAACTTGAGGATTCCGCTGAATTTGAGGACTTTGAGCAGATCAGGGACACCGTCCAGACAGAGGATTTCGCTAAGATCGGGGTCTCTGCTATGACCGATGATTCTAGTGAGATGGAATACAACAATGAGCTTCCTGCGTCGTGCTTCTCTGGGCAATGCAACGCATCGACACTCCCACTGGAGTCCTGGATATACATTTGCGGGTTTCAAGGCTGCACGCATCATTATGCCTCGCTGTCACAACCAACTCGTTCCGTTCATTGGAATAAGGAACACGCCGATGCATGCTACGAAGCCCAAGATACTACGCAATGGACGGACAACCCTCGTGCAGATGTCGTCGAGCACTTCAGAGCCCCACTCGACGATGGCGATACGTCTATCGATGTCCTGCGTTACAAGTTTGCTGGCTAGACTAGCCTTCCCTTGCCTAAAGGCACCCACGGAAATGCACCGAAGAAAACTCAAAAGGATCATCTTAATCAGTGGAGTCATGCTCTCCATCATCTCTCGTTACCTACTCCATACGAAGGTCGAGACTTAGTCGTCTACAATGTAGCATGCCAAAAGAACGGAGGTGCAGTAAACATACTATCCCAGATTGTGAAGGGACAAGAGTTAGAGGTGCTTCTCCAGGTACCTTGCAATGACGAGTATGATGTCGAATGGCATGTCTACAAGGCAGACTCTGCTCCCATCGACGATCAGGTCTCAAAAGAGGACATCAAGACATACAAAGCCGTCCTCGGATCCAGGTTATTCCGTGGTCACGGCTCAGACAAAGAGCTTTAGTATAAGAGGGCATCTCAGCTTACCAACGATGGAGGAGCTGCAACATTTGCTTGTCCTGATCCTTACTGTAAGGATACCATCGATTCCGCGGTCCCTGTATATGGCTTCTACAAACACCTGGAGCACCCGAAACACCAGCAGTACTTCGCAGCGACAGATCTATCATGCGATTTCAATCGTGGTCGCGGCTTTCGTGACGAATGGTACAGGTTCGTCCACTAGAACTCCGGCGGCTGCAGCGAGATGGCCAAGCTCGCGCCTGTGATGGCCTTCGTCTGACCTTCCAAGTATGTCAACAGAGGGGACCGTCATGACTCTTGTGACTTCAAAGATACCAAGACCTTCAAGGTACAGGACAAGACCATGGATCATTAGGATGAAAAACACGCCAAAGCAGCCTACAAAGTAGCTGATCACAAATGTTCAGACTGTGAACTCGGCTTTATTTCAAAGGACGTGTACGCTGCTCACTTCGAAAGGGCGTATGGAGATTGAACAACTCATAGTGACGAACATGTCAAGGTCCTCAACAGTAAGCGGCTTGATCACCATTATTTGTTCGATGTTTGCAGCCTCCCCATGTGCAAAGATATGTCACGCGTATAGCTATAGAAATGCACAGTCCCTTCAGCAGATAGGGAGTATCCACTGAGAGTCATGATGTGATCGACTCTCTACGGACTCTAATACCTTCTGGAAAGAACTGTGCGTTTTGACGGCTCTAGCGGCTTTTGTGTGCTGTCGTGAGAGTGAGTGGGAGTGACAAAATTTGGTAAATGAGGAGGAGGCTTCTTCGGTGAGTGCACTGGCGCATAGCCGCTTCGGCGATGCTGCTTGAGATCGATTCCTGCCCGACAGTTCGGTGCGTTGACAGGTCGCCTGCATATTCGTCTCCTGCCACCTCACATCGTGTCTCTTTGCTCGGAGTCTACTCCGAAGCAAATACTTACATTGCCATTTGTCTGCCGACTCCGACGAGAGATCGATGATAAGGTGGCAGAGAAAATGCCAAGCCTCGGCACACCGTCCAAACCTTACGCGCCACTTACTCTACGAGCGCATCTTTGACTTTGACATCACACCTTTCCAAATGCTCGATTATACTTCTTCTCGATCTCCATTTCCATAATGAATTTCGATTCGAGTGTACTGGACAAGCTGTCGGCTAACATCGCCAGAGCGATTGTGCAACAAATTGCGACCGTCAGCGCGTCGTCAGCACAAGCTTCACCCGCAGCGTGTAAGCTCGACTTGAAGGGCTATATTGATGGTGATGTTTCGTCATCTATTGATTTTGTAAAGACCCATACCATTTTTATACGGAGAACACTCCGGTGAATTGAAGTCATTATTTGCTGACTTGTTGTCTATACAGGGCAGTTTTGACATTTTGCCACTGATTGAGAGCGGGAAGGGTGCTTTTGCGACTGCTACGGACACAGCTCTTGAATCTTCAATTGAAAGAAGGCAGGATGAACAAGCTCATGCTGGTAGCGAGGTAGCGCTGTCTGAGGAACATGTCCCTAGAAGGAGTAATCGGCCACGACGTGCATTAAACAATGACTCCGACTCGGAAACATCGAAACGGCGGAAAATCACAGGAGGACTGAGACTACAACGACCAACCGGATCGGCAAATCAGAGCATGTCTCCCGAAGCCGAAGAAAGCGAGCAGGCCCCTGTTCGGCGTCTACAGGCAGATGTTCGCGAGAAACCACAGAGACGCACTGCACGCGATGAACCGGCTTTGCGTCCTTCAACGTTAAGCAAGCTCATTGTGGGTATCTGGGAGCAGGTGTTTAGTAGCATGAGTTTTGATATCGGCGTCGTCTCTAGTGAGTGGCGCACCACTGGATTCCAGGCCCATCGATCACTCATCACGGATATGACACAAGAAGGTCAACCACCTAGTGCGGTACAAGTGCCACCAGCTACAGCGCCAGAAAGGACGTTTACCCGGATGAATTTGTTATGTCGAAAGATTAGTCAAGCCAGTAGATGCTCGCGAGCACTCGAAGTTGTGGTTCAGGCTTCATGGATCGAGCATTTCGACCGGCAGGTGCAGGAGATTGCAAAGGAGAATCCTCAGCTATCGGCTACCAAGGCGAGGATGAAAGCACTTGCGCAAGCGTGTTCCGAAATCGGTTGGAGTGAGAAGGAAATTCGCAACAAGATGTGAGTACATTGTATCTCATGTTGCCAATCAATACTAAAGAATGTTCTCTCAGGGCCATATGGCGCGGCTACAAAGAAATCAAAGACCATGGAGGATGGGCATGTCTGGTCTTCGCTGGTATGGGCATCTACAGATTCTGCAAGTATCGCATCGGCTTCGACCCAGAGTCCATGGCGATCCTCAGACGGACGCGCGCCAGGTTCGAAGTGGCTGCCGATACACTGGTTCGTTTGCAAACACATTCCTGCACATTGATCCCCGAATCATCACTGACACCCGATAAAGCACCCATACTGGCGAGACATGCTAGCAATCGTCGGCGACAATTCTTCCCGCGTCTACACCGGCCACCCTCACGACTGGGTCGTTTCCGATCACGACGATCCAGTCCCTCTTAAACAAACCTACCTTCAATACGACCCACAATTCTCCTTCACACATCTCGACTCCTCTATCGTAGACCCCTACGCCTTTGGCGCCAATGATCCCCGCCAAATCGCCGTGACCGCACAACAAGCCGCCCACATCTGTGCCGTGTGCGCAGAAAAGCAATCCGAAGATGTCACGGAAAACACCTGTCGCTGTTTCCCAAATCTTTTTGGCAGTGAGCATTTACCCATGGCACCTGTGCAGATTTTTCGCACGAAAAACGGTCGCAATAATGGATTAATGGCTTGCTGTCCTTTCGAACGCGGCGTCGCAATCGGAGAGTTCACCGGCCTCATCACCAAAGGACTCGAAGGCATGGATGTCATGCAAGCCGAAGCCGAACAACGCTATCAAATCTACCAAGGACGCGAAGGCAACTACACTCGTTTTGTAAACCACTCTTGCCGACCCAATTCACAATTTCAACGATTTGTCTGGTTGGGTGGTCAACGCATTATTCTGGTGAGTAGAGGTATTGAGGCTGGTCAAGAAATCACTGTGGATTATTCGGATGCTTATTGGAGGAATTTGCCCAAAACTTGTTTGTGTCAGGAGAGTTGTTGTAGGTTTAAGGATAGGGAGAGGGGGCAGCAGCAGCAGCCGAGGGTTGTGACTGCGAGTCCGTCTGCTACGTGAGAAGGAAAGAAGATGTGATATCTCAGTCCTGTGGATGCCATCGATCAAAACTTGTTGTTGAAGACTGTTGCTCAATCCCAAGTACTCGTCTTCCTTCCATTCACCTATACCCTGCCAGAGATTGTTCCAGGACCTTTCTCGCTCTCCCAGCAACCTCTCTCGCCTGATCTTCGTACTCTGCATCCTTCTCGATACCCTCAAGTCTCTTGCTCCAGAACATCCACCTCTCCTGCGAGAACCCTGACTTCTCCTGATCCCATAGCTCACCTCTAACTCCAGCATCCTTGATCTCCGCTTTCATGAGCTTCTCAGCAGCTAATCGCAACCAATCGTATACGATCAACACATCCATTGTACGAGTAGTAGCGCACGGCTCTGCTGTCTCTAAAGCTTGTGTAAAAGCTATCAAAGCTTGATATGAGCAATCGCTTATCCCGTCACGGGTAAGTCGTGCCATGAAAGCGTTTAAGTTATGCAGGTGAGTGCGTTTGACTTTGTTTTCTGGTGTGTCTATGTGTAGACGGCAGAGATCTTGCGCGCCTGATTTCAAGGAGGGACTCTTGTCAGTGGTGTTTCATTCATCGGCTATTTTGTGTAATGCTCTTACCTGTTGCCTCTATCAACATATAAGAACCAGTACGAAATATATTCTGCCATTGAGGTTGCTCCTCCCTTTCCGGAAGATCTCTGATTGCCTTGATTATCTTAACAAGTCGATCTTGAGAAATGTGGTTGGCTGGAAGATATTTGCTGGTATAGATACAAAAGGCTAGGGATATTTCTTTTGCTATATCTTGGGCGGATGTTGTGGTAGAGTGAGGTAGGAAAGATAGAATACTGGTTTTTATTTTGGAGTCTGCTTCATCGTCCCATTTGTGGGCGAGGTCGAGGGATAGAGGATAGGTGTCCAAAGACTCCATGTTGGAGATGTTGAAGAAGTAGCGATGGTGTACTTGTTCAATGCGTCTGGTGTTTTCCTCATAGATACTACGTCACTGAATCCTTCGATCTACAAGCCTTTTGCACATTTATGTGGGTCTGTTCTATTATTATGAACAAAGGTTCTCAAAGAACATACACAAAACCCAGTGCTTGATCTCCATTTTTGCCATTGTCCTCAATACCCTGTGCTCTCAACTTCTCCTTCTCCAAATTTCTACGTCTGAGAACCCACCACACAACTACCACACCGCCAAGCGCCAATGTCTCCATACCAGCACTAACAGCATTTCCCATAAGATATCTCGGCCCATCAACACTCGGATAGATATTCGACGACACGATACCCGAGACATTGGCAAGTGAGACAAAGAACGGCATAGCCATACTGCGTTTATAGTCTGGAGCGAGGTTAGTCGAGATCCATGTGAGAATCAAGCAGTTGTAGCTGTAGATGCCACCGCCGCAGAGGAACATGGCGAAGTAACCAGCAGCATGGCTCGCTGTACCGCAGGCGATGATATAACCGATGATTGGGGCGACTGGGAGGATGGCTAGAACAGCTGCTCTTTTCTTCAGACGGTCGGATGTGAATGTTGCGGTGATGAGGGTGAGGGTAGCGAAGATATAGACAGGGATAGTTAGGTAGTTTGCTTGCAACGAGGTATATCTATTGACGAAAATCAGTCGGCTAGTCCCAGCAAAGTAGAAATATCACTTACCCAAGTCCTTTGATGATAGTTGGAAGGAAGGTACCGAAGCCGAAGAGAGCGATGGAAGCGGAGAAGAAGCTAGCCGACGCAATGTAGATGATCGGATCTGTGAATGCAACACGGACATGAGACCAAGAGAATTCTTCCGTGCCTCTGGTGACAAGATTACGTTGTTTTCTCGCAACCATGATGGCTTTTTCTTCGGCGTTCAAGAACCACGCCGTCTCGGCATCCTTGGGTAGCAGAGCCCAGCATATTCCACACAGGACAATTGAAATGGCTCCTTCCACGATGAACAACCATCGAAATGATTCAAGTCCATGTCTCGTGCCCATGCTCTCGATTCCATACTATTCTCGTTAGTGAATCACAGAAGGCTTCCAGAGCAGCAACAGCTTACAGCGATCAATCCTCCAAAAGCACCTGAGAGGCAATTGCATCCATAGATAATAGCGACTCTCTTACTCTGCCTTTCCCTCTCCCAAATCGTACTTATGATAAACACTACCGATGGTACCAAGCCGGCCTCAAAAGCTCCGAGCAACACTCTTACAGCAATAGCTTGGGTGTAATTCTGGATGAAGCCGGTGGCAAGAGTGATGACCGACCAAGCGATCATAGCGATACCAAGAACATGGTTTGCGCCGAAACGTTTGACAGCCATGGTCCAAGGAATTTCAAATAACACGTAGAACGGATAGAACAGAGTCGAAATCGTGTTGAACTGGTTTCCGACCAGACCGATACCTGACAGTGTTTGTTAGATACTTGGCTTGTATAACTCATTGTACTCTTGCTTACCCTTCTCAAAGCCAAAGACCTTTGCATTCCCGAGATTTGATCTGTCCAGATAGGCGACCAAGAGAATGACGGCGAGAGGTGGCAGTAGAAACTTGTCGAATTTCCTTAGCACCTTCTTTTCTGCCTCAGTACCATAGCTCAAGTCATGAACCTCGCCAATCGAGGAGTCGGATTTCTCGTCTGGTAGTGCGGTGGCTTGAAAGGCGTGCTTCTGTTCGAGCGACATGGCTGCAGTAGACTGGCGTCAAAGTTCGAGATCCGAACACAGGAGCAGTTGATGCTTATGGGGCAGATTCATGCTGTTGATGTATTGAGACTAGATTTGGGGTAGGACTCCGATTTCACCCTACATTTGATAAGAGAGAGGACATAGCCCTCATTAGAAGCTGCCGCTTCGCTCTTAGCTGCTTAAGTGGACGAGATAAGGAGGGCGGGCGGCATGCAACTGCCTACAACACGGTTGAGACATCTTGGCTGACCACTTGGTGAGCCAAAAAGTGCTTGATTGGGCACTCTGAGCCTCAACAATGAAGAAGTAGAAGGAAGATGATGTGATGTCAAGATTGCAGGAAGGCAAAGATTAGGGAGCCGCAACGGCAAGACATACATGTTTATGCACGTTTATGCAGTAATATGCATACGTATGCTCGACGTCTGGGCGAGATAGGCAGTTGCGTTTTGGCCTATCGCCCTATGTGATTGCGCTTTCCTATCTGGAACAAACAATATCCACCCAAAGCGTTGTTTTGTTTCACTCAACCATTGGAGTGCTCAGTGAGTTCAGGATGCAAAGATTGTGGCAAGAAAATGTTCAGTGTAAATTATATTGATTATGATTATATTGTCTTCTAGAGACAATGTTAAAGTAGTTATGTACATACAACCTGTTGTATATAAACAAGAAAGTAGTTGAAGAAATATAGGGCACTGCCCAAAGACTGTCTCTAAGATCATCAAGATCCTCATCCTTTCATTAGATAGTCATTCTTCTATCGTGTATTTTTGTTTTTCTGTTTGTTCAGTGAGCCCGAAAGTTCTTGCTTTTTTGTCCTCCTCTTTCTGAATAGATGGTTGGCCCTGCCGTTATCATTATGACATGTAAAGAAGATATGAGAAGAAACACAAGGTGCTTAAGCCTTGCGGGTAGAGGTGGTGGCCTTAGAAGAAGTAGTGGCCTTGGAAGAGGTGGTAGCCTTGGAAGTGGCAACAGTCTTCAAAGTAGAAGTAGCCTTCTGGCTAGTGGACGAAGACTTGGATGAAGATACTGCCTTCTGTGCAACTTGGACGTTGGTAGAAGCGTCAGCGGGAAGGAGCTTGGCACCCTTGATGTTGCTAGACTTAACAACATTGCCGACAGACTTCTTCATGTAGCAGGCAGTTCCCGAGAGGGAAACGTCAACACAGCCAGTGGTCTGGGCGCAAGTCTGGATGCAAGTAGCGAAGGTGTCGACATAAACCATCTTCAAGTCACCTCCAGCATGGTCGATACCACACTCGATGAGGAAACGAGCACCGGAAGCCTTGTCAACGTAGACAGTGTTGTCCGAGTTGGGACAGGCAGCGGTGGTGCTGGTAGCAGTGGCAGTAGCGCTTGAGGAAGTGCTGGAAGCAGCAGCCTTTGCGCCGGAGGCGCTAACGAAGCCAGAAGCGGAAGAGATGGCGGAAGAAGAGGACGAAGAGCCAGCCTTCGAGGAAGAAGCAGATGAGACGGCAGCCTTGTCGCCAAGGCTGATGCGAGAACCAGTCAAGACATTGCTGTTGGATGAGACGGGGTTACCCATCTGAGTCTTCAACCAGCAAGTACCCGATCCAGCACCGTTCTTGCCGCCAACGTAGGTGAAAGCGGTACACTTAGTGTTGGCATCACAGGCGGACATGCAGTCTTGGTAAGAGCTGCTAGCTTGAGTGTTGGTGAATGAACCTTGACCAGAGTCAGAAGAGTAGTAAAGGTTGTAAACCGAGCCAGCAGAGTTGGTGGCTGAGCTGGGAGCCGAGCTGGTAGACGAGGCAGATGAGCTGGTTGAGGAAGCCTTGGTGGAGGATGCTGCGGCAGAAGACGATGAAGAAGCAGCAGAAGCAGGAAGAGCGGAGACAAGCTGGGCGTGCTGGACACCAGATGAGCTTCTCATAGTGCCGACGGTGCTCTTCATGTAGCAGGCAGTTCCAGAAAGAGAGACTGCAACACAGCCAGCGGTAGTACTGCAAGTCTTGACACACTGTTGGATGCCGTTGTTGACGTAGACCATGCTGAGATCCTTGCCGTTGGAGTCACCAGCGCAGTTGATGTTGAAGGTGGCGTTATTGGGAGTGGTGAAGTTCTGACCATTACCGGAGGGGCAAGAGATGGTCGATTCAGCCAGGTTGGCAGAAGTGTAGTAGATGCTCAGGCGGTTGGCTCCACCACAGTACTGCGAAGAGTTACCAGCACAGGGAGAGAAGCAGTTTCCGAGGACACCCTTAGTGGGTGCAAGGGCGTCGGGGAGGGAACTGCCGCAGTAGCACTGAGTGGCATACTCGAGACCAGCGTAGTTGAGACCGCGAGCCTTGCAGTAAGACAGACATCCCTCAACAGTCATGGAATCGGACATGTAGGTCGAGTTGGACAAAGTGCGGCTGCTGACAGAGTCAGGAGCACAACCGACGTAGTCCCAACCAGTGACATTCTGGTAGTAGACGGGGTTGTAACCAAGGGTAGCAGTGTCTGTGCAGCCAGACTCGGAGTAAGGAGCTCTGCCGGGACCATAGCTGACAGGGTTGCAACCAGGAAGCTTCTCGAGCTCTCCGGTGACGGCTTCGTTGATAGTAGGAGCGATGACACAAGCCGAAGACTGAGCGCTGGTGAAGAAATCGAAGACAGGGCAATCAGTAATGAGACCAGAGTCGTTGTTGCAGGTGTCGGTAGCCTTCTGCAGGACATCGACATCCCAACCGTTGAGGAAATCACCGTGGAACCCGTAGCCGGTGGGATCACCTTGAGCGAAGACGAAGGGCTGGGTAGTACCGTTCCACCAGTCGAAACCGGCAGTGGAGTAGATGACCTCGTAGAAGATGGAGATCATGTGAACAGGGTGAGTTGCAGGGCAAGGGCCGTTGTCGTAAGAGTACTTGGTAGGGTAGGCCATGTGAGACTTGTGGTCGGCAGAGTCGAGGTTTACACCATCCCAGCAGGAGGGGAAGAAGACTTGGGCGCGCAGGCCGTCGGGGCAGACCTTGTTGGGGAGGCCGCTGGTGTAAGAGGAAGTACCACTGTAGTCGAGGCAGACATAGCTGACGGCTTGGCCAGCGAAGTCGCTGGTGGCTGCACGCTTGAAAGGATCACCAGCAAGCATGCGGAAGCCTTCAGGGAAGGCAGTGAGGTTGTCGTTGTTGGGACCACCTCTCTGCAAGTAGTAGACAGTCATACCACCGAAGACACCTTGGCCGTCACCAGCTTGAGGGACATCAATGAATGTGCCGTTCTCTGATTGGTAGTAGAGCTTGGGGGTCCAGTAGTTGGACATGTCCTGCTTGATGGGGCATGAAGAGCATGCACCTGCGCGAGCATCGGCATATGTCATCTCAGCTTTGAAACCCTGCGCAAAGTATTAGACCTGGTTCTTGAGGAAGATCGTCGATTGACAACTCACGTTTGAACCGGAGATGGTGTGAACGTGACCAGAAACACCGCCAGGGGCGACAATGGGATCAAGACGCTCGGTAGCGACACGTCCAGGGCAGGGCATACGCCAGAATGCAGAAGCAGATGATGCCAGAGCAAGAATGCTGAGCGCCGAAGCGCTGATATCGAAGGACCTCATTATGAAAATATTATAAACAAAAGGTATTAGAATCCGCAAGCGGATGAACGAACAAGGTGAAGCTGTGATTAGTAGGCGAGATCGTTGCGGTCTGGAAAGAGCATTGAGACACGGATTGTCGAGTGTACTTATAGAGATATTCAAGCATCATGGAGGAAGCAAACCCTGTAGATGAAAAGATCGTTGAGCTGGGAAAGGGGAATGTCTCTCCAAAACAAAACGTACAATAGCTGAGTCGGCAATTATCGATATGCTTAACGGTCGATGGCGCTCACGGGGCGTCGTTGAAACGGCGCACACGAAAGCCTTCGCAGACAGACTTTGCCATATTCATAGTGCATATGAGTCGAAGAGTGGATTTGTTGTCCACCGAGCTTACTGGAATCATTTTCACTTTGGAATGGTAGCGGGGTTGGACAGAAGCGAGGTCGTGACTTGAGATGTGAGGTTTGGAAGTTGAGCTCAGGTGGAGTCTTGCTCGTGTTCAGCTTTTTATCTTTGATTACTTGTATAACGCATTTGCATACGACGCGCCGTACCGCAAGTCCGCTCGGAAAGCCGGATGGTTGTCGATAACAAAGAACGCAAGGGATGATTGCGACGCGCACACAGTTGCGTCCTCGGTGGACGACGTTGTTTTTCAGCAGCTCGTTCAGGTGGAGTTCGCAGATCTCCTCGTGGTGCATCGCCGGCAGCGGCCGCCGTGCCTGATCCGTGCCCTCTTGTCGTTCCTTACAGCCACGTGAGTTCAAGCTGAGATAGAACTCACCTTTGGATAGCTCCTGTATATCTTTGACATATACGTGGCAGTCTTGTTGCAATCTAGATACGTAGCGAAGCTTTCAAGACGAGAGCACCTGATTGATCACTATGCTGTTCGAAAATACTGTGATGGAGAAAGAGACAAGTCAATGCCAAGCTGACGTTGGCAACACATGTTAAACGAGAGAGATCGTGAAGAACACGTTCGCAGATGCGGCGCTCAAGCCTCGAATTCCCAATGCGCCAACGTCCAGCCTCCAACTGTTTTCCCTTTCCACCAAGCCCATGCCAATTCTGTCCATATCGTTGTATATCCACAGTCGTCATTAGTTCGCTACACACATCGTTGTCGATATCAGGGTCTTTCTTGTCAATCCGCCGCTCTAGTCGCACGGCACTTTCCCGCACGGAGGAAACACAGACGCGCAAAGGAACTCCTGCCCGCGCGATAAGAGACATGTCTCTTTCTGACGATCAACTGTCAAAGGCTAGCCATGATCTTCAAGAATACTCCGAATGTTCTGGCCACTGGTATACACAACGCGCATCTCGAATTGATCTGCTCAGCCTCGAGGGCAACTCCTGTCTAGTACCATGGAATATGACCGAGTGATGAATTCTATGGCTTTGTGATGATATCACCAATCGTCTTTCACCTCCACGACGTTTCTCTCGGAGCGGCCAACCAGACTGAGCAAGAACGCCCATTTCTCGCAATCATCCCTCCGCGCGGCCGCCACATTATTCGATCCCTGCTATCTACTCAGCCTCATACTCTGTGGCTCCAGCCCTTGAAGAATTAACTCTTCCCATCGCGAGAAAGTGCAAGCAAGTATTGGTCTCACATTTTAAACGTGTCTATTAGACTACTCCCGGAACGTTTTCAACAACGGCTTCAGTGTGGAGTAGCCGAGTGGCTTTTCTTGCTCTGGTAGTCTATTTTTGCCGTATTCACTCATTGTATAGGCCTGCTTTCAAGTTCCAGCTCTGCATGAGGCAGAAGATCTGCAGTCTCGACATGTGAGGTACAACGCATGGCAAGCACAGCCGGCCAAACCGTTCGAGTACACCTTGCCGCATCCTGTTTGCCATGTATCACTTTGGGACGGGCACCTACTTCGAGGCACACACAATCCTCTACGCAAACTGCTTTCCCCACCATAGCCATACAACAGGATGTTGTCTTCGTGAAAGCCACCAAGATCGAGCCTTTTTTCGGCCGCCTCTCAAGAGCGGGCCTATTCAAATCGATCTGGACGGCACATCTACCTACTTAGCAGACAACTGCACTCGGGCCCAGAAGAGCGGGGTCGTCTTTCCAGTCAGTCGACTCCAGTGTACCTCAACGGGCACATGAGTTCGTATCGATCCAATTGGCAGTGCCACGCGCGAGACCGGCATCAAGACAACAGCTGTCACTGAAATCAGAACGGCTCTTGATGTATCAGATTTCAATCTCAGACATACAAGAGCGCGTGGGGTACTCAGTAGTATGCTATGTCGCTATACAGAGCACAACCACAAAAGATATCAAGCGCAAAAGGTTATGGTCGTAGACTCGTGATATCTCATCGGGCCGATTCTCTGCAGCACCTGTCAAATACAACCTTATCGGATTTGCATCGCGGAACTCCACTCTCGTCATTCAGACTTACCACATACGGATATTGCGCCCCCTCACTCTATACTCGAACTCTGATGGGCCACTCCGCCGAAGATCGTTGGGATCTGCTCTGTCAGTTACACCGTATAGGGCGATTTCCATTTTGACGGATATGTGACAGCGTTGATCAAGGTCAGGCTCGACTCTTCCGAAATGGTCTACCAGACTCCACTCTCACGAAGAAATATTGTCTGAGGATTTCTTTGTTCGCCATTTCCGACCACCGACCCACTCAATTATGGCGATCAATCCCACGCATATCATCATTTGGTGTCAGCTCAGCTCGAGCCTGACTGACTATAATACCGACCAAAAGGACCATAAGATCATATTGTCGTCAGATATTGCGATAAACAGGTTTGTTGCCGGTTTGCCTGTTGGTTGGGTAAGCATGAGAACTTCTGGAGTTTCACATAGTCGTGCGACAGAGACACCTCACATGGTCTGAGACACTTACATACCAAAGGCATAGTCTTAGTCATTCTCAGTCCTACGCTGTGTGCAATA
The DNA here is from genome assembly GCA_024195585.1 of Aureobasidium sp. EXF-3400. Classification (NCBI taxonomy): domain Eukaryota; kingdom Fungi; phylum Ascomycota; class Dothideomycetes; order Dothideales; family Saccotheciaceae; genus Aureobasidium; species Aureobasidium sp. EXF-3400. The sequence continues at coordinate 49,906 of SWBL01000049.1, forward strand.
GGGATCTGTGGAGTCAGTCTTCGAATGAGTGGTCGTTCTGCATCCAACACACTTCGGATCGCGGGCTGCTCTTGCTCAAGAATCTAAAACGACACGCAATGTTTCAAGTCTTTCTGCGCCTTGAAAGCCTCAGTCTGAAGACAAGCGGCACCCTTGTCTGAGAGAGCGCAACAAAATATGATCCAGTCTCAAACTTGTGATGCTGTCTCTAGCCATAAGACTCATACTTCTCTGTTGTTGGATTCTAGGGTATTCCTTATAAAGATGAGTCTCCAGGGAAGTCGGTATGAACAAAATCAACAAGCGTTCGTCTGAGTCCTCAACTTGTGTCAACTCTTCTCTCCTTCTTCATCTCGTGCTTTGCGTACAGCATCCAAGAAGTACGAGGCACCAATATGGCTTGGCTTGCTGGATATCTGGGCTACGGCAAGAAATCAGTCGTTGAGTTTAGGGGTAAAACCCTAAGAAAATCTGGACTACGACAGTGACTCAGACCAGGGTTTTGGGCTGCAGACACCACCCGGAACCGACCAGATGGCCTACTCCCGCACTGTAAAACCGTTCGATGGTGATTCCGAACTCAGGCTCTTACGTGAAGACAGACTTCTGAAGTCAAGCCTGCAAGGTGAGAGATCTCTTCACCGCTTGCTATGACATACATGTACTGACCAACTCCTGCAGAGGCTACGAAGCATGTCCCAAGATACTTGTTCAGGATGTGGCACTCAGGCTCTGGTGGCAATTCGAAGCTCAACACGACTGAAAAAGTGATACCACTTGCCTTTCTCAAAGGCATCGGCCACAAGAGCGTGTACGACATGTCAGTCAAGGAATTCGTCGACAATACCACCGGACATCTCCACACCAAATCCAACATGGTCACTGAGTTTTCCTCATGGTCTGCATCGCCTAAATTCGTCCTGAACTACGCCACCTCTAAAAGGAACAGCGCTCATGTGGCGATCATCGATACACAAGGCCTTCAGACTGATAACCAGAACGTCATGTTTCACGTGCCTGCTCTACAGCCGATCTTTGGACTACCGGCAGCTCGTCGTGGCTCGTACTATGATACGTACAACTGGGAATATCTCGTGCACGGCATCGTCGAGGGCAAACACTACAAAGCGGTCTCATTCAAATCGCTCTGTGCAAGCGGCTTGGTCAGTCATCTACCAGCACTGAAGGGCGTCGTCGATGCCTGGGGTCCCGATAAGTTCAAACTATCTGGTCCTATTGTGCCTGTTTACCCGCGAGAGATCGAAGAGCTGGCCCGGATCGCCAGACTCTTCGGATCAAATTCGGACATATGTGCTGGTATCATGATCGCTCTGTTCTGTTGCAAGAAGCGTGCGGCGATGGGAACTGTCTTCAACAAGAACGAGCTGGAGGAGATCTTAAAATACGTTGGTGGTCGGAACAACGTCCCATACGATTGGTGCGAGTCACCTTCACTCCGCGACGGCATCTATGATCCTCGCTACCAAGATAATAAGCAGATGGTGAATGTCATGCGCGCCTTGTCCACCTACTGCTGGGGAAAAGGTGCCAGAGCACGTCTCGCCCCCAAGAACCGTGTCTTGACTTCTGACGCCGACGCCAACGTCGATTGCATTGCTGAGCAAATGTCTTCGGTCCGCATTGAGTCACCTACGGAGCCAGAACCCAGCCAATACTCAAACTCTCGTTTGCACGAAGGTGTACGCGGCGGACAGAATCAGGGCGAGCGCGAAACATCTTCCAAAACGACGCTGGGAAGGATGAATGGGGAGAATTATTATCATGAATTGCGCTTTGGAGTTGTTGATCGTCATGGACATGGACGTCGTGGCTAAGGTTTTGGTTTATTCACTTTGAGCTTGCGCCTTCGCTTTGAGATAGAACGTTTTGCATTTTTCCACACTTGCTCTTTCCCCTTTTTGTCTTCTGTTGTTGTCTCTGTTTCAGACGTCTCTCGCACCTTCCGCTTTGTTCTGCCCTCACTTCATCGCTCCAGCGCCCAAAATTCTACCTCAGCTTTCTTCTCTTTGCGCATCCACACAACCTTCATCAGACCAGCTGGCTTCCTGCGGCTCAATCACATTACATCCTCATACATCAGCGGTCAAAGTCCGCACAAGCCTCGCCATTACACTGCGATGCCAGCGCGACTTGTCGACCCGGGTGGCGTCATCCTCGTCCTACGCCGTCTCTCTGGAAGCATACTTTGTCTCCTTCTTCTCGCATGCCTGATCATCCATCCATTCATTCTCTTCGCCATGGTCGTCGTAAACCCAGAAACCTGGGCCCAGGTGGCGACCACATCTACCTTGGTCGCCATCATCCGGTTATACCTGCCTGCTTCGAGCCCAACCTGGTCAATCTTCATCTTCGTCGACTGCCTCGTACGCTTGCATTTAGCTTACCTTTTCGCCGTCTACTGGGTGTTTTGGTACGATATTTGGACCGGCCAAACGCCCACAGTATCTCTCATTCCATTCGCCTTGGGAATCCCTATCGGACAGTTCATCGCCCTGCTTACCTCTTATACCGTTTCTTTGGTTATCTGGAGATCAAAACAGGTGCAAGTTCTCGTTCCAGAAACAGCAGAAGAGGCGCAGTGGCGAGAAGATATAGAGCGTATACTTCGTGCCGAACAAGCTGCCCAAGCAGCACAAAGACCAACCACTCCATGGCAACAAAGCTGTTTCGAAACGCAGCTCAGCGCCGCAGAAACAGCACAAGCGGCACGAGCAGCCCGCGATCGCGAACTGAGAGGAGAGAGAGAGAGATTTTGGCAAGAAGAAAAAAGACGCAGGCTCGAAGAAGAACGTCGCCATCATCAGGAATTTTCCAGCCCATCAGCATTGAGAGCGAAGGCTTTCTCAAAATGGCGCAAGGATTGCCGCAGACTCTTAGGAAAACCCGGAGTCGTCACCAATCTGCCTTGTCCTCCTTACTCTTCTTGTCCACTTGGCACTTGTTACAATATATTATCACCTATATCGATATGCTCGCATGGTCTGAGAGAGCTCTACGAAGATTCAAGGTTGGAAGAGTGGGAGCTGAAAGACGAATTGAGGTTCTGGGATCCTGATGGAGTGACAGTGAACCGAGTGGCAGATCGTAGTAAGGCGCATGTCCTGGGTATGGCGAACGAGATTGCACATGTGTTGCAAGAGATGCTGAAGGATATGTGAAAAGGCGGATCATGCACGAAAAACAACGATAGGGGCTTGGGGTGTCTAAGGATGTGTCGTGATTTGCTTTCACTTCGCTCTACACATGAAAGTAGACAACACTTTCCATAGCTCAAGGCAGCCTTTGCTTATTTTCAAGCAAACTTTTGCTATACTATACAATTCAGCACACTGATACATCAACTCATCTGACTTCCTGTTTCTTCAAAGCCATTAAATCAAGGATCGTCTCCAGTATCCATCACGCAACGACCAAACTACCAGATCACCCTCTTTTTGCTGCATCAAATACCACATAACAAGAAATAACAGACCTCGATCTTCTCACAAGCACTCTATCCCCAAGAGGTACGTCGCCATTTTCTCTTCTTTCCTCTCCGTCTCCTCGTCCCACTGACCCACATAGTCCGACCTCATCTCACCAACCCGTAGTTCCTTCAGCTGTCCGAACCAGCCCTTCCTTAAGCCACACAAACCAAACACAATCATGCGCTTAATCACTATGATGCTCCTCGCCATCTGCGTCCACTTTTTCCGCGACCCAAACTCTGCAGGCTGGTTGCTCGTTGCTTATTGCCTTTACTACGATGTCAGAGGTATAAGAGGCTGGCTTTTGAGATTGGCAATTGAGTATCTTGATTTTGTTGTGTAGAGGACATGTCAAAAGTCAAGACACTGGAAGGACACAGATAAGAGCGAAAGAGAGAGGTTGAGAGGGAGCACGGAAAAACGAACAAGACAGACAATCAGATAATGTGGAAAAGAATCACTTCTGTATTAATAACATCTAATGGATTTGGCTTGCTCTGCAAAAAAAACATTTCAAGCTCCAGAAGCAAACTTACTCCTCGCCCTCAATCTCTCGCCAAACTTCCACAAGAGGAATGGTGCTGGTAATCCAAGTCCAACGGCAATGAACCCTAGAACCGAGTTTCCCCATCCATAACCTAGAGCATTATACATGGCAGGCGCAAACAGCGGAAATCCAAAGCCAGCGAGTGACCTCAGCACCGTTGTGGATGCAACAGCACTAGCCGCGTATCTCTGATAACTATCAATGATGTACGTTTGACAACTCTGGAAGACCAAGATGTTGCCTGCCGAGAAGATAGCAGCGCCAATGTTAGGTCCAATCCAGTGGGTCTTGTACTCTGCGGTCCAGCCGTAGATGAAAAGGCCAATGGGGATAAGCACAGAACCAGGGAACATGAGAGGGACGCGGAACTCGCTGCGGCCAACGTTGTTGTTCTTCTTCTTGAGGCTGCGGTAGAAGTAGTCGTTCAAGGGAGCACCGATTTGTGTGCCAAGGAAGAAACCTAGACCTAGCGAAATGTAGTTGAGACCGCCGATTCCAGTAGATTCGCCATAGATGCCTGTCCAGAGGCCTGGGAAAGTGGAGAGCACTAGGTACATCAGGCCATAAACATAGGCAATGTAGATGGCCAGGAATTGGACGATCGGCTGGGTTCCAATCATTACGAAAGGGCGGGTGAAGGCTGTTTTCAGATGGACGGAGAGCTTGCGGTTTGGATCATCGTGCTCGGTGTGTAGGTTCGTATTTCCAGTCTCTTTAATCAAACGCTGCTTCTTGCGTTTCAACAATTCTGGAACATACGTCTCTTGCAGGAAGAAAACGCCAGAAAGTTGGATGAAGAAACATGCGATGCATGTCGACCAGAATACCCACCTCCAAGTGGTGTTTTCAGCGATGAAACCTCCAGCGATAGGACCAATCGCAGGTCCTAATAAGGGCGCCAGGGAATAGATACTGATGGCCTTGCCTCTCTCCTCCGCTCTCCAGCAGTCGCTAAGCATGCCACCGCCAATAGCAAGAGGAGCGCTACCACCCAGACCAGCGAGGAAGCGGAAAGCCATCATTTCTCCCTTGTTCTGAGCAAAGCCACAAGCAAGATTCCAGACAAAGTAGAAGGCGTTGGCGATTTGGAGGACTCTGACACGACCGTAGAGTTCACTCATGGGTCCCAGGAAAAGCGGGCCAATGGCGTATGCAAGCACGAAAATGGACAGAACCAATTGTTGCTCAGCAGTACTCGTGATATTGAAGTCGCGGGAGATGACGCCGATAGCTGGCGCAACCATCGAGGAAGAAACCGGTGAAATGAAGGTAAAGGAGGAAACGACGAGGGTGGCCGCCCATTTTCTACCCTTGCCCCAGTTCTTGGGGTTCTCTGGGTCGTCAGGGCCATCCCAGGTGACTAGATTTGGATCCTTGATGGACTTGGATGTGGACTTTCTCGACAGTGTTGGAGGCTTCTCGTTTTCGTTCTGAGCTTCCAGGTCGATTGCTGTCTCTGCGCCAAATGGTTCCATGATTATCTCATCCGGCTCTTGCTTTTCCTTGTCCGTCTCCGAACTCGAGTGTGGTGATAGACCATTGCTGCCATCGTGTTCTGATTCATGTTCCTCTACTTCTTGTTCGTAGTCGGAGTCGGCGTGATGGTGATAGATACCATGGTCGTCAATAAAGTTTGCCGAGGTAAGTCGCTGTAGAGGACTGCTTGGTCGACTTGGCCTTGAGCCAGAGCGTTCGCGTGACCTGTACGATTTATTTGACTTGTTCGATCGCGTTCGTGATAGATATTGTCGCGTCGAGCGTCCAGTGCGAATAGGCTGCAATGTCGTCTCGTTATCGACATCCATGACGATAAGACTGCAGCAAACAGAAAGAATAGAGTACAGATAAGAAAATGATAAAACGGCAGTGCCTCTTGTACTTATTGGAATAGAATCTCGGAGAGAGGACTTAATCTAAAATCCAAACTCCGACAGTTATGAAATTGAAAGGCGGCAACCTTCATGCCGGGCAGACGATGTTTGTTGTATTCGTTGCCCGAAATCCAATTCTAAGGAAGTCGGCACGTCACAACTCGGAAGTCGCGTGCCGAGAGGCGGTGGCTTTGCGAAACATTTGTTTGCTTGTTGGACTTCGCTCCGGCATAATTGCAAACTCACCGTGTATACGTTTAGGGCTTTTGGAGGGGACTATCGAAGAGAAACGAAGAGTATAGGAAAGAGAAATGGTTTTGATAAAAACGCGATTCAGTGACATCGCGTGCTTGTCAGCTGTCGCGGCTTGGCTGCTGACCCCTCTGGTCTGAGCTTCCCATGAGGAAGAAAAAAAAAGAAGCAGCCAGCGAAAAGCTCCGTCTTCACAAAGGTCCAAAAAGTATTCGGACGCGCCTGTCGCAAGTTGCGAGAGTGTTACGAGGGCAAAAGAAGAAGGTCGTACCAGGGATCGAACTTGGATTACCGGAATCAGAATCCGATGTGCTAACCATTACACTATACAACCAGTTGTTGAGGCAAAGATTGGTAGCAACAAATATAGTTCATAAAACACAAGCTGTCACCCGCACTTGATGCTCGCTTCGCTCACCAAGTCATCAGATCAATTGTCTCGTGGCATAGATGGCTTTGTTGTCGCTCCTAATACTTGCCCTATACTTGACTAGTGCTCAACATGTCGATGTTTAGAATTTGACGATTATGTGATTTACTTGTTGAGCACACACGTCAACCTAATGATCTCATTGGTGGATTCCAGAAAGAGGCAGATGGAAAACCAGAAATTGAGATTATGATAGCAACGACGCTAGATCACTTTGAGTCATACCTCAGGGCTGTGGATAGGTGTTCAATTTACATACCGAGAAGGCACAAGGAAGAAAAAACATGGCGGTGGAGGTGTGTTGTCGCTAGAACTGTTTCGAGTGATGGATGAGGGTATGACCCTGGCTGTGGTCAGTTCTGTCTGCCCAGCTTTTGTGAAGGACAGTCTGCCTGCTTTAAGAGCAAAATTGTGGGGTCAATCTTTTTCCAACCAGCCTAGCATATAGGAGCCGAGAAGCAAAATCAAAAGAGCTTGCCACAAATTCTACCAAAAGATGAACCAGTTAGGTAGAAACCTGTCTAGTCATAGACAAAACAATGATCACGCCAGGGGTCGAACCTGGAATCTCTTGATTCGTAGTCAAGCGCCTTGCCATTGGGCCACGCAACCAATTGATGAGTACTTGGAGGGTGGGATGCAATATCTTTTTGCAAAAACGGCGATGAGGCTGGTGCAACGATACCGAAGATGTCCCAGTCGGACCGAGAGCAGTGTCAGGTAGCGAAGATCGAAGAGGGAAGGGGAGTGCATCCAATAGCTAAGTCGCAATAGTGTCTGTCGTTCAATACCAAATGCTCCTAGTCCGATGATGGGGGATAGCAGGTTCTCCAGACTTTTCCTTTTCCTTGGCCAGGTCGTACAGGAAGAAATCGATCAGAATAGCATTGATCTTGGCGTCTGGGTTCTTTCTCAGGATCTCCCTACGAATCATCTCCACGGTCCAGATGCTGCAGCCACGTAATTGAACCTCGTAGCTGGAGTCGTGAGCAATAGGTTGCTGAGTCCGAAGTGCGCTGTCTAGAGGTGGGCTGTACGTCAGACAGCCCAGAGTGTGGAGGATCTGAGGCACGCGGTAATCTTTATGAGTTAGCCGGATGTTTTGTAAATTGTAGAGGATATGTATACCAGCAAACATGGTTATGCTGTCAATATCATTGAATGCGCCATAGCTTTCCTCGTTGAATGCGGCCCAGATGTCGGCGACCAGGATTTGAGGCCTTTTCATGATGCGAACCATACGTTTTTCGAAAACAGACTCATCACGGAAGCATGGAAAATGGTGAGCGAGAAGGTTGACAAGTTTACCGGCACTGTTGTCAGCGGTTTCAACGAGGCCAGCAACGCTGCCAAAGTGCTAGAGAAGTTAGTAAGAAGCAAAAGCACAGCGTGGTTTGAACCAACCTCTTCGATAATTCGACCCGCTTCCCGAAGACAGTCGATCCTCTCGTGCAGCAAAGGTATCTCCTCTTCGGTTGAAGAACGGAAGACATATGCCAGTTTTTCATCGGGACATTCCAGTTCATCGGCATAGAAGGAAGGGGTTGTGATAGGAATGTCTGTAATGTTATAAGAATTGGTTTCAACATATTCAGACCGGATTCAGGGTATTGAGAATGAAGGTTGTAGTTGTAGAGAAAATGATGAAGAATGACAAGACTTACCCTCTTCGAGAGCTCTTTGCAGACAAGCTACCAGACTCCAGTAGCCAGTCCATTTCTTACCACGGTATTCGACGGCATATCGCTCTCCTTCAGGCTTTTCACTCCAGAAGCTGAAGTTCAAAAGGTCCATGACGAAAATAAAGTTGAGAGCGGCCTCATCCTTCGCTTTCGGATGCAGATCATGTTCAGACCAAGTTTCAGTGCTGTAGCTACGCTCCTGCATCTGATCCCAGATCAATTGAGCAGCGGCTCTAGTACCACGAGCATCGATGTTTACATCGATACTATTGTTATAGATAAACTCGGCATGGCGAAGAACTTTTGTATCGGATCCAATGTCGTCAGATTTTGGGGTGGACCCCAGTAGCGACTTTCGAAGTAGTTCGAGCAGTTCGTGGTCGACTTCGTCGTCGGACATGTCGGTAAAGTTGGATCAAGAAGTGAAGGGATGGTTGATGTTGTCGAATGGGCAAGAATAAGAGGGAAGGTAGGGACGGAGGAAGGCGATTGGCTGCCTAGACTTGCTCTTTCTATCAACTAGAGCTTGCGACACGTCGTTTTTGCTTTTTATCTTCAGACCTGTCGGCAAGTTCAATTCTATAAAGAAGGAGCGTGGAGAACTCCATCGCTACAAGATCAGACCAAGTTCTTCATCCCGTTTCGAGAAGAATCGAGTGAATTGAAAGAAACCTGTCGACATTCAGCTCAGCTGCATTGAACCTCGGTCTTTGACAAAATTGGGCGCGTCATCGCAGACAGAATTGATCCGGGGTCGACAATTGATCAAGTGAATCAACGCAACCTTGACCTCGATCAACAACACGCACGCGCCCTAGTCGCTCACTCGACTTGACCGACAACACGCCTTGTCTGTTGACGCCCTCGCATGCTACCTCGCCGATAGTCCCTCTCCTCGTTACCACCACAACATCACGACTACGGCACAGCACCATGACGCGCGAACGCTTTCTTAAGCAGTCGCTCGGCTCGCAGTTCGCCAACATCAAGAATGCGCGCATCCTAGTCGTCGGTGCCGGCGGCATTGGCTGCGAACTCCTCAAGAACCTCGTCTGCACCGGCTTCGGCGAGATCCACCTGGTCGATCTCGACACAATTGACCTGTCCAACCTCAACCGCCAGTTTCTCTTTCGCCATGCCCATATCAAGAAGTCCAAAGCTCTAGTCGCTCGCGAGGCCGCTTCCAAGTTCAACCCGAACGTCAAGATCGAGGCACACCACGCAAACATCAAGGATCCGCAGTTCAATGTCGACTGGTTCCGCGACTTTGTCATCGTCTTCAACGCCCTCGACAACCTCGATGCCCGCCGTCACGTCAACCGCATGTGCCTCGCCGCAGACGTCCCTCTGATCGAGAGTGGTACTACCGGCTTCAACGGCCAAGTCCAACCCATCCGCAAGCGCCTCACCGAATGCTACGACTGCGCGCCAAAAGAAACCCCCAAGTCGTTCCCCGTCTGCACCATCCGCAGCACCCCGAGTCAGCCCATCCACTGCATCGTCTGGGCAAAGAGCTACCTCTTCAACGAGCTGTTCGGCATCAGCGAGGACCAAGCTTCCGATCTGGATCACACATCCGATGAAAACGACGAGGAAGAGATGGCCGAGCTGAAGAAGGAGGCTGCTGCCCTGAAAGAGATTCGCGCATCAATGGGCTCAACGGAGTTCCCACAAAAGGTCTTTGACAAGGTCTTCACTCAGGACATCAACAGACTGCTCGGCATGGAAGACATGTGGAAGACACGCAAGCCTCCGACCGCCCTAGACTTTGAAGCCGTCAACGAAGCAGCCGCAAACGTGGACCGCGAGACGATAGCGGACGACCAGAAGAACTGGTCCTTGGAAGAGAACTTTGCCGTCTTCTCAGATAGCCTGATTCGTCTGAGCGACCGCCTTGACAAGCTGCGAGCATCACAAGAGACTGGCAACGCTCCCCCGATATTGACATTCGACAAGGATGACAGGGACACACTCGACTTTGTGGCCGCTGCTGCCAACCTCCGCTCCATCACTTTCGGCATCGAGACCAAGTCAGAGTTTGACATCAAGCAGATGGCTGGCAACATCATCCCTGCCATCGCTACCACGAACGCTACCACGGCCGCTCTGTGCGTTCTTGAGGCTTTCAAGATCATGCGCGGTGACTGGGCCAAGGCGAAGATGGTCTTCTTGACAAAGTCAACCGAGCGTATAATTAACAAGGAGTCTCTGCGTCCACCTAGACCTGACTGTGGTGTCTGCGCTACTGCCTACGCTAGGTTGGTCATCAACACTGACAAGACCACTCTCGAGACTTTTGTTAGAGAGGTCCTGGTTGCCAAGCTCGGCTACAGCGAGAGTGAGGTCGAAGTCAGCAACGACGGTGGCGTTTGGTATGATCCTGACATGGCCATGGATGACAACGATAACCTCCAAAAGACGCTGAACGATATTGGCATCATCAGCAACTCGACTGTCGTTATTCGTGGCGAAGATGACGAGGGTGAACAGCGCGTGAACCTCGAGCTGTCCATCTCTAATATGTATGTTCTTAATACACTTTGCAAGAATGTTTTCATGCACACTAACGCTTTTCTAGGGAGCTTGACCAATCAACAGCCGCTACGACCGAGTCCTTCACTCTGATCCCCGACCTCCAGACCATCCCCAAGAAGACTCCTGCCCCCACCGCAACAACGACTGACACCAAACCTTCCAACGGACACACTCTCCCTACTCGTTCATCCACCAAGCGTACTGCCGCAGATGCTGATTTGGACGCTGGAGAAACCGAGGCCGAACAGATTGCGAAGCGTGGAAAGGTCGCTGAGGAAAACGACAACGCCATCACCGTTGATGACGATGGCGCCATCATGCTGGATTGATTGAGCGGCTAGAATTGCTGACCACCTTCCAATCTCCAACTTTCTGCTTTTCTGTACATCTGGGTTCCGGGGGATAAACAAAAGATGGGGCTTTCTACTTTTTTCTTTTCGGCAAGAGGCGTCTGTTGATTTCAGTTTTAGAGGAAGGGTTTCCAAAATTTTCACCTTTCTTCGTCAGTATACCCCATATAGACACAGCAATAGGCTGTCTCTAGCAAGAAACGAGGCACCCAAACACGATTTCATATCTGTTCATACTATAGCATAATCGTTCCTTTGACGGTACCGAGACACTCGGATGGTGGCGTAAGGCTGCCTTAATCATCTATCGTCTATCGATATCAAATGCCGGCAACTCTGAGCGGTGCATAACAAAACAGTCTCGGTACCCTTGCATCTGTAAATACTCTCCAAAAATCTGGGGAGTGTTTAGCCATCATTGGTAGAGCAAGCAAGTGAAGTCAGAGGCTTTGGATGGTTCAGGGTGGGTAAGAGGGATTTGAGTTCAAGCCACCATGATAGGTTAAAACCCCTAAACATCACCCTGAAACGCAAGAGAACCACCGATGCGGGCAATGCTATTCATGCTGATCCTCTAGCACTGCTACGGACGAGTAATTGAGATAGATCTACAATGACTTCCGAAGGCCAGAACAAGTACAATACAAAGTCTTAGGATATTCGGCACAAAATTCGCGCTGTCGCTATTTCCAGATCACACACCGCGCAAAAAAGCCCAGCACCGTTGTTCAGGAGCAGGAGGTGAGTTCGCCGTTGTGTATCGATTGCACTGCATGCCTGGCAAAACGTACAACAAGCATCTACGATCCTTCTCCTGAGTAGAACGGCCTCAAGGAGTCGAGCTTGCTCGTATCGTATGCTTTGCGACGTTCTCGACCTTTTTCAAGCGGATGTGACGATGATGGAGGATCTTCCGGGTGTGAAAATCCATTTCTTGTTTTGAAGTTGACCGGTTACCACTTAAGGCACCCGGCTAATCTATTGCACCATATGAAGGAATCGTCAATTTGCACGAGTCGCTACCCTATGGAGGCGAGGTTTTGTGTTGGTGGAATGGAGGAAAGATTGACTTTTGGTGCCTGGGCTATCACGCTTCCGCACCCAATCATGCCCCTGGCGCTTGCTCGGCACGCGGTGCACAGACCTCAGGAGTGTCCCTTTCGACTTTCGTCCATCGCAACATGCGGTTCATCACCTCCACCAAGGACATAGTCGCCCCTCTTTTGACAGTGGCGCCGCAATTTCAATCTCGAGTCCATACCGTTTTCGACCGCAACGTGATGTATAACGGCAAGCGGGCTGCGGTAGCCATGTTTCCCAAGCCGGTAGGTTCGCAGAGGCCCGACTCGAAGGATGGGGCAGATTTGGAGCCTACCTTTTATCAAGGCCGTTTCCCTCTCATCTGCTTCTTTTCCCTTCTGCTATACACTCGTTCCTATCTATCTCGTGTTCGTGTTTCTTTTGCCAGCCGGTTTCGGTTGTCGTCCACTTTCCTTAAGCAAACTGTGTTTGCGTCCTCTCATTTCGGCTATAAGCTGTTCTACACTCATTCTTATTATACGATATACCGGACCGTTGACCTGATTATACCCATATCGTTATCGTTATCTCAATCGATATGCGTGCATCATCTACTATTACCAGCACTGCAGCTGCAGTTGCTGCTTTCTCAAGCCTGGCATCTGCATTGACCGCCAGTGCAAAGAACAACGTCGTCACATACTGGGGTCAAGGTCCTAACCAAGGAAGCCTTCAGGACGTCTGCAAGAACCCCAATGTCGATATCGTCAACATCGGATTCATCAATGTCTTCCCCGACCAAGGAAAGGGTGGCTGGCCTGGCTCGAACTTTGGTAATGCCTGCGGTAGCGAGGTCTACACCTACAAGGGCACGAAAACACAGCTCTACTCTAACTGCCCCGATATTGGTACCGACATCGCCATCTGTCAACAGGTCTATGGCAAGAAGGTCCTTCTCTCCATCGGTGGTGGATACCCTACCAACTACTTCATCAACAACGACACCAGTGCTGTGAACTTTGCCAACTTCCTTTGGGGTGCTTTCGGACCTGTCAAGAGCGAGTGGACCTCCACTGGCGGGCCTCGTCCTTTCGGTGATGCTGTCGTTGATGGATTCGACTTCGATATCGAGAGCGAGCTCTCCTCCGCCCCTACCGTCAATGGCAAGGCTCTTTCCAACTACAAGACCAACGGCTACGTCAAGATGATCACCACCTTCAAGAACACCCTCTACCCTCAGGATGCCATGAAGCCTTACTACATCTCAGGTGCACCTCAGTGCATCGTTCCCGACCAACACTTTGCTGGTGTCGTCGAGAATGCTTGGTTCGATTTCCTCTTCATTCAGTACTACAACACCGCCGCTTGCTCTGCTCGCCAGGCCATCACTTCTGGCACCTTCAAGGGCTACAACGACTGGGCCAGCGTCAAGTCAAAGAACAATGATGTCAAGCTCTTTGTTGGTCTTCCTGGAAGCACTGCCGCCTCGGCCAACGCTAGCTACTACCTCCAGCCCTCTGAGGTCAAGACTCTTGTAAGCAAGGTTTACAGCAACACCAGATTCGGTGGTATCATGGTCTGGGAAGCTACATACGCTGCCAACAACGTCATCTGCAACAGAAACTACCTCACCTGGATGAAGCAGATCCTTAACGCTCAGGCTGACGGTACTTCCCTCAACACTGTTACTAGCCCTTGCCCTGCTGCACCCATCTCCAAAGATGGTACCTGCGGAGGCTACAACGGCTACACCTGTGCCGGATCCGCCTTCGGTTCCTGCTGTTCTCAGTACGGATACTGTGGTTCTTCGGCTGATTACTGCAGCACTGCCAACTGTGCACCTAAATTTGGCAAGTGTGGTACCCAGATCTCATCCAGCTCTTCCAAGAAGATCTCGTCCACTACTTCCAAGAAGATCACATCTAGCTCTTCCATGAAGGCTTCTTCTGCTACCACCAAGTACGCCTCCGTTGCCGGAAAGTTCGCCGCTGGTGACAACAACTCTACCCTTCTTGCTGGTACTGGCTCCGCATCTGTCATCGTTGCCCCTCTCGGCACTGGTATTGTCGCTCCCATCGGAACTGGCGTCTCTACCGCTGTCGGAACTGGTGGCCTTATCGGAACCGGTGCTACCGTTGTCGTAGCTGAGACTATCTACGGAACTGCTCCTGTGTCCGCCGCCAAGGTCACACCTTCTGCTGGCTTCCCTCAAGTCGCCCCTTACTCCAACCACACTTCTCCCAAGTTCGGCAACGCTGGCGCCAACGTCAACAACGGTCCCGGTGCTGTGCAAGTCATAGAGACCACTGTCTTTGTCACTCGCACTTACTACCAGACTCAGGTTCAGCAGGTCACTCGTACAAATGCTCAGGGCGCTGAGACCACCGAATATGTGACCAAGACTATCAACGAGTACACCACTGTTACCCCCGTCTCTACCACGATTGCTGTGCCCAACGCTGGAAACTCGAACGCTGGACAGAAAGCCGCCAATAACAACAACGCTGCCTCTCTGGAGATCATCGAGTCTACTGTTTACGTTACTCGCACCTTCTACCAAACCCAGATTCAGCCTGTCACTCGCACTAACGCCCAAGGTGCCGAGACCACCGAGTACGTGACCAAGACCGTCAGCGTCTACACAACCGTCACTCCCGTAGCCACTCAGATCGCCACTCCCAAGAAGGCTTCCTCCAACTCGGGCACCTCCGACAACACCGTCGCAGACCAAAGCGGCAACACCTCGAACGACGACACCATGCCTGCTCCCGCCAACGACCAACGCTACAGCGCAGTCACCCAGACTGTCTACAGCACCACCTACGTGACAGCCACCATCCGCCAATCCGTCGTCACATACACCACTTCATACCCCGTCTCCACGATTGTCAACTACGCACCCACAAACACCAACAGCATGTCCACCACCACCACAACCGTCAGAACCACAAAGACCTTCACCGAGACCATCCATGTTGGTGCCTCAGCTGCTCCCTTTGCCTTCAACAACGCCACTGCCAATGTCTTCGCTCCCAGCGGCACTGTTCTCAATGCTGCTTACACACCCGCATCTGTTGCCTCTTCCGCCGACTCTGCAGCCTCATCGTCTGAAGCTTCTCAAGTCATCGTTTTGCAAACCCAAACTGTTGTTGCCGTGGCCGATGAGACTGCTGCTGCCGCCGCAGCTGGTCCTACCGCTGGTACTGCATCCAACAGCCGCGTCTATGGCTCTGCAGCCTCCAACAGCACCACTTCTGCTTACGAGCGCAGTGTTGTTATGCAGATGGAGATGAAGGCTGTGGCCAAGGGTGCTGCTAGCAATGTACACACTGACATTGGACTTTGCGTGTTGGCATTGTTTATTGGTGCTTTCTTTGTCATGTAAAAAGTTGATCTGTGTCAGGAGATGACAGTTTGTATATATGATGTGGGTCGCAGGTGCAAAGTGGAATCCTGTCTGGTTATGGGATGTTTGTGACGACCTTCTTTTTCTTTGTTGATTCTTTTTCGTTTCTGTATGTAGATGACTTGCCTTCTGAGCTTGAAGCTAGCTTTGGTTTATTTCATGATGGACGTATTTATTTTCATACTTTCTTGTCTGTGTCCTTTGAAAAGTGAATCGAGTGTGACTTTACTGTTTATATGTGTGTGGACGCTTTACAATTGGCTGCGTTGACGCGCGCGAGTAATGATCGGTCTGACATGAGTGTTCAAATGCTCCGCCAACCAATTCTATTCACTGCGCCTGGTGACCTTTGGTCTACTGCGCAGTCTGGTAAATCGATGGTACCTTTACAGACACATTCTATCGAGGTTACTCTCGGTCAACTTCCATCTCTCTCTCTACCATTTGTAACTTTAAGCGGAAACAAAATTCACACACATATTGTTCAATTCGGCACTGAGACGATATATCGATCAGGTCCGAAGCTGACATACAAAACATGGATCTCGAACTCATTGCACTTCGTCTCTATCTGCTACCTTTCCAGATCGTGGTATCAGCTGTGCGGCTACTCTTCCGATCTCTCTACTGGATTGTACACAACAATTCTGTCAAAACAACCACATATCATCTGTCTCGACTGCCATTTCAGATCACAGCACTGGTTCCTCGTCCACTCCATCATCTGCTTAGAAGTGTTGTGGGTAGCGGCATCGCTGTCTTCATCTACTTATTCAAGGCGTTCTCCTTCGCTCGAGCAATTCAAGATGCAGTCTGTCTGGCAGCTCTGGTTTTTGCTTTGGTTTTTGCCTACTTGGTCATATCCTACCATCTCGATAAAAGAGAGGATGCGCGAAAGGAAAGAATGGCAGAAGAAAGGAAGAAAGAAGCAAAAGAACACCAAGAACGGGTGAAACGCATGATTGAAGAGTACCTGCGTCGAGAACAAAAAGCGCGAGAAGAAATTTTGCAGCGTGCGAGAGAGCATACACACCGTCGTACCAAACCAAAACAGCAAAATTCACACAACTCTTCTCAACCTCACCCTCCACCCTCCTCCGCGTTCAAAGCCCGCCAGTACAACCAACAGCAAAGGGATCTGAGCCATGACTTCCACACCTGGCGCGACGAATGCAAAGCTCTGTTGAACGATCCAGCATCAGTCACCACACTACCACAACCACCTGGAGACCTTGCAACCCTATACAAGAAGGCAAGACTCTCGACAGCAGAACTCAAAAAGGAGCGTCGGATCTGGCATCCAGATGCTTGGTCGCAAGTCCCTGAGCCCTACAAAGGGGAGATCCACAGGATGGTGACGGGGGTATTTCAGATTGTGGATGCTATTTATGTTGGTAGGCAGCAGTCGTAATGGAAAGGATGTTGAAGGCGAGGTGAGCTGGATGTGAAAACGCCGGAAGTGTGTCCGGCACTCTGTTCAGTAGTTGGCAAGATGATACTTTCTGGTGAAAAGTCAGTCAACAAATCCGACCGATGTTCCGAGATGAGACGTACCACTCATCCACAAAATACACCTTAGCATGCCCAAAGACCTGTTCTTGATGTCTATACCGTTCATCTCGCCGTTTCTTCATATAGTAGCAGAAATGTATAGCTTCAGCTAACCAATATACAAGATATAGAGCAAGCAGTTTTGCTGATGTCTTAATTATGAATAAGATGATGAGAACCACAGAAGATGTAAAAGTGGAGATGGAGGGCGTGAGAGAGGAGATGAGGAAGAATAGGAAGGCAGGGTCCAAGAAGCTCAAGACGATCAACAAGGCAGAGAAAGTGACGAGGAAGGTTATGCAGAAAGTGACAGTAAAGATGTGTATGAGAGACCGTGGATGGTAGGGAGCAGCATCGTATGAGGGTTGAGTAGTATGTGGCATTTCAGAACTCTCTCGGGTTGGAATGGGTAAGGGAGGCAGTTGTATATTATAAGATGCGTGATTAGAGACTCACATCCTTAGGAAGAGGAGCTGATAAAAGTACTGTTTCTGTTTGTCTGTCAGCTGTCCAGTCGCAGTCTCGGCAAAGGATCGTAGGATGCCGCTACAGTAAGCCCGGGCGCAGCATCTTCGCAATACACCATGATTGGACAAGACACACCAACAATTCATAGAAGTGAATTCATTCGTCGACAAGCAACACAGAAATTACATATGTACAGCGCATGCCTTCTTCACCCCATCACCATTATCTCTTTCCTCTCTTTTACGAACTTCCAACAACCTTTCCGTTAATCAACAGAGGAGACTTGTCGGAGAAGTTCTTGACATCACCCATGACGGTGGACACGGTATCGGATTGCAGGGCTTTGCCGCGGGCTTCCTCGGACTCCCAGGTGAGGATGGCTTCGACGCAGTACTCGGCGTCTGAGGGGTATTCGACGACGGACCAGCTCTTGAGGCCGAAGGGGCTCCAGTTCTTGTAGACGAGGGGCATGTGCGAGGAGAGGTAGTAGTCCATGTTGAAGTCGGTACCCTTGGGGTAGAGGACCTGAGAGGGCGGTGTGTTAGTTGCTTGAAGGTGAGGAGGTGGGTGAGGAAGCCTGTACTGAGGTGTTTGCTGCGGGCATTGTGATGGTATTGAGAGTTGTGAATTGGGTGTTTGTCTGAGTTGAGATTCTGGTTAGAGAGTCGAGGTACGAGCAGAAGCAGTGAGATAGCGAGTTGTTGTTTCTAACCGAGATATTTGACGACGGCCCAAGGTGGGGGCTGGAGTGAGGCGCCCATGACGCGGGGTAATCTAAAGCTTACAAATGCCCCTCACTACAGCTGAACTACCCACCCTGCCTGATACTCCTCACATCCTTCAGCTCTCTTCCATTCGTCCTTGTCACCTTGAACTACGGCTCGGCTCAGCTGTATACCTTGCAGTACTACAGACTCGTAAGGCGCCACAGATCTGCTGTTGATGCAAAGAACAGCATCCCATCATCGTCTATCTCCGGCTTCCAAACTCCGTCAATTCCGGTAGATTGATATGGATGCAATTCTGGCAGCTTCTATCGAGCTCCGGCCAACAAACGATTGAATCCCATGACACTCTAGCAACGCTGGGGTTCTATGGATCATGCCATATGGTCACGCTTTAGCTGCCTCCTGGATGCCCCCGTGGGGTCCACTCTAGAGGCCATCAGACATTGGCAATATGTTCATGCAGAGAGACGTAGAGTGGACAAACTGATATCCATCATCATTGATGACTCGAGCTTTGACGACCTCGAAGCTTCTCTCACAGAAGAGCAAGAAACTCATCTGGCAGAATTGTACCGTCATCTTGATGAGGTATTCAAAACTTATGAGCAAGGCGATCACACAAAATTCGTCAGCCCAGACGTTCCTGGACCGCCAAGCGTCCATCTTCCCATATCGGCTCATCTGAAACTTGCCTTCAATGAATGGCGACAGCAGTGTTGGAAGTTGTCCGAGACGCCTGAGTTCATCAGAGAATTACCACATCCACCAGCCATATCCTGCTCCAAACCTGGCTGCGACAACACACTTGAACGATTCAAGACTTGCGTACACAGCATGAAGATTCTCTACCTCAATACTGAGCTTAGCCGTGCAGAATTGCTCAAAGAACGTAATTTCTGGCACCCGGATCGTTGGAGCAGAGTCCCTCAGCCTTACCGCCAGGAAGTTGAACAAATGGCGATAATCGTCTTCCAGGTGCTTCAACCGCTTTGCGACAGAGTGAGATGATTCCGAAGCGTGGTTTTCTGACCTTGCAGGAGGACTTTCGTTCGCTCCGCCTCCCCGTTCGTCCCTCGGCGACGTGTGGCCTACGAGCCGGGAAAGAGGACGGTACAGGACAGAAAACGGCAGATTCAAATCAATCAGCCTCTATTTATCCCACGCACTTTCTCTTCGCTGTCTAAATATCCTTATCTCACTCGATCATGACGATTGCTCTGTCTCATGAACTAGTGTAGATGTAAAATGAGATATGCTAGACATGACTTTCATATACCAAAATTTCTACGCTCCACGAGTGCTTCACATCCATATCTTTTGTTGCGATGCAGACAAATGAGGTCAAAAATGCTTGTTAGGACGATAGAGAACTCTACCTAAGCCGTGTTGACATTTTCATCGCCCATCTAATTAGTAGCACCATCCAGAGTAAATGTGAAGTCCATCCCAACGGCTGCAGGTCCAGTATCAGCTTGTGTAGCATCATACATCAAAAGCTTGTCCGGCGTGTTAGCCACGACCAACATCACCTCATCCCCCTCTTCAACTTCTGTTGATGCAGTCTTGACAATACCTCCCTGACCATTTCCATTGACTAGCTCAATATACTTGATCTCGCCATACTTGTTGCCAAAGCGGATCCCTTGATTGACGGCTTGCACAACCAAGTACGCGGTGTAAGAAGTCTGTGCAGTAACCGTAGCCATCACCGTCGAGTTGATATTCTGGAGTGGAACAATACTAGCGCCAAAGTACCTCGGTGCCCGATCAGGGTAAACCTGATACTTGCTGCCGCTGCCGCCACCAACAGCAAAAGTATTATTGTAATCCAAACTATCCTGCAAGTATCTGAAATAATTCTGCGCAACAGGGTTTCCGTAATCGGCAAATGCCATTCTGGCCCAGTATTTTCCAATGAGTTTCTGTACTGAAGTGTTGGAAGATACAGCCATTCGATTTATGGTGTGGAAGGGCGTTTCATTGGCTTTGGCATTATAAGTGTCGAAAATTGTTTTCATGGTGGTAGCGCCAAAGCCTGCGTAATTGTCCAGGTTATAGGTTAAGTAGCTCAGGAAAGGCCATGCCATGTATTTGTTCTGGGGATCGACTAGTGAACGGTAGGATTGGCCGATCACCATGAAAGCTTGGAATGCGGTGCCCCCAGTACCTGTTGTATCGTTTGCAGTGGCGCGTGATGAGGAGCACAGGTCAGAGCGATAGGTTTCTGCCACATAGTTGCCGAGGGTTTCTGCCCAGCCAAAGGTGTTTTGCTGGTTCCACCATGCTGGCTCGGCCATGGAAAGCACATGTCCGTATTCATGTGACATCACTCCCAATTGAGTGATATAATCTGAATCGACGACCACAAAGCCAGCACCGGTATTATCAAACAACTGATACGTGCGGCCAGAAAACCCATACTGCACCAAATTATCAATGATGAAGTAATTGGTCTTGTAGTAAGGAGGTCGGCCATCCGTATTCGAGGTCGAGAGGCCTGAAGATCGCCAACCTAGTTTGTTGACGTAGCAGTCCCAGGTTCCTTCCAAGTGTTGGAGTCCTATAGTGGTGTTTTCGTTGTTTTGGCCGTAGAGACGGAAGTGAGCGCTTTCTGCGTAGGGACCTTTGTCGATGGAGAATTTGGATGCGTCTTGGAAGTCGGGGATGGGGGCGAGTTTGTATTCGACTGCGGTGGGGTCGGTGGGGATGGGTGCGAGACTGCTGGTTGATGAGGTTTTGGAGGATGTCTTGCTGCTGCTGCTGCTGATTTTCGAGCTGGTCTGCGAGGATGAAGATATTTTTGTCGACACCTTGACCACGGAGCTTGAAGAAGACTTCGCGGAGGTAGTTGAGCTTGTCTTCGTGCTGGTTGAAGACGGTTCGGCTGAGGACTTTGAGGAAGACTTCACGGAGATGCTGGTGGAAGAGGGCTTGACCGAGGATTTGGAAGATGACTTTGCAGAAGTACTTGTGCTCGTCTTCTTGCTTGTAGAGGAAGGGTTGATGGAGGCTTTGGAAGAGGTTTTGGCAGCAAGCTGAGCAGAAATGCTCGAAGCGACGCTGGCAGAGACGCTGGCGGACACCTTGGAAGCGATACTGGCAGCGACGCTAGAGGAAACACTGGAAGAGACCTTTGAAGAAACGCTGGAGGAGATCTTGGTCGAGGCAGCACTTCCACAAACAGTGTTTTGGCTGACCACAGCAGCAGATGCTGTTGATGCTGCACCAAGAGCAATAAGGAGGGTTGGTCCGGTAAGATGCATGTTGATAATGCTATCTCACCCAAAATATGTGATTCGATTTGGAGAAAGAAGGTTGTTCTAGAATCATAGGTATAGCGAGACCTCTTATATACATCACCTGGCACATATGACCTGACAAAGCAGCTGAAAACATATAGATTGTATGGTTAGTGTGCTATACTATGCTTACTGAGACCCCAGAGCTGAACAGCGTTACAACGATACGCCGTCTCATTTGTATGTGCAACGGCCAGCATTGGTGTGAATATAGGGAGCTGAAAACTTCAGCAGTCTTGTAGGATAGCACCATCGGAGTGCCCGACATGCAAAGAAATATCGTTGTGATAGCGCACGTTTTGGCCTGGGCATTGTGCTACGCGAATGAGTCGATCCGGGGTCACGCAAAAAGTTGAATATCTGTGGACGACGAGCCTGTCCTGTAGTGCGAACGACGCAGAGGTTCTCACGATGAGGACCGGCATGCGTCGACTGCACACGAAAACTTGTCCTGTATCACGCAGAGTGATGACTGGAATGGCATCATGAGGAGTGAATCGTGTTGGTCAAAAGAGGGAGAGTAGGCTTGAGACCGTTCCTGCCGCGTCAAGGTCTGGCCCGCCATAACACCCTTGCCAAGACATTTTTTGTGAACAATCTATCGGCGTAATACATTAGTGAAAACCGACTTACCCTTAGTCAGACCTTCGAGGCTCCGAAGTTTTCTTATGATTAAGAGTATAGGCATTCTAACGACACCAGCAGAGAAACTTAAGTACTTTTCATGCAAGAAAAAAGATCCAGTAGAGATACGCAGATCTATGCGTGAATAATGCAAGTTGTGCATAGTCGAGCGTCCGCAGTCTTACTATCTTGTGTGTGACAGGACAGTCCCACGACTGAAGCACAGTGAATACTAATCTCGCATCTCACGCGCACACCTTGTGTAATAGATCCGCAAGCGAGCAATGTTCCTTATAGACTTTTGGTTGAGAGGGCAAGAATGATACCCTGGAGACGAAAGTAGGCCCTTTGATCTTTCGACATAGATTGTCAAGCTGCTGCCCAGCGTCGGAAGCTGCATCATACGCCTGATCTCGCCAGTCGCTGAGAATCGAAGACTCGGACGGGGAAGGACTATGTCAAGCAGAATGCGGCAAAACATTCTGCTGTTCGTAGCTGCCTTCTGTATGGCAGCAGGGGACGGAGACGACCAGTTGGCTGATTGTAGCGTTCATGTGTGATGAACGAGGACCTTCTCTTCAGGCCTAGTGCTATTGCAGTCTCGTTTAATGTCATGTCGATAGCTGTGAGTCTCTGTGCGAGTGGTGGACTACGGTAAGCCGGGTGTCAGAACAACATGGCTTTTGACTTGGCGCGGTAGACGGAGGAGAGCTTTCGATACTGTTCAATGGCCCGTACCAATAGTCTTCGAAATCGATTTAACAACGAGATGGGGAACGCCGAAGTCCAAGAGCCCAGTAGTTTCGGAATTCACGTCTTGGAGAGTTCGGGTCAGATTCGCAAGTCGTCTTGGCTCCAGCATGGCAGTGATATCGAATCGGCAATGGCTAGAATGTAGCAATGATGCGAACAAGAGTTTTTGCCACTTGAAGATGGAGACAAGTGGGATCGGAAAACACAGGCCCTCACTGTGTTTTGCCTTCAGACTCGGAGATGAGACCGGAAGAAGACATGAAGTGTGTGTGTTGTGGATAGAAGGAAAAGTGGATGCCACGGCGGAGAACGGTGGAAGTGGGTGGAGCCCACTTATTCCTCTGGTCTAATCGCTCATCCTCCAGATTCGGAGGCCGATCAGAGCGAGATCTTGGTAAGAGACTAGTCAGTACAGGTTGTCTGCTCTCAAACATCAACCGAAGTGGTCAACACTGACAACACGTGGTTGTCGTTCAGTCGGTGTTCTCGTATCACCAACCTCATGTTTCGAGGTCGCACAAAATCTCCAGAACTCCACTGAGAATCTCAACGGGCAAGCGCAGAGCCGCAACGTGGCAGGGATATCAACAAGGTAGATAAGTCAGATTCGCTTGACAGCATAAGCATCCTGACACGTCAATTCAATAGCGCAAATGTACAATCACACCGTAGCAGTGGGTCGACACTCGCTCCTGCAGTCAAGGAAATTTGCAGACCAAAGCATGCAAGTAAAGCAGATAAAGTCTCCGAATGGGTTATTCTTGGTCGAAGATCCATGTCTGCAGGTAAGCTCTTGCTTCTAGCGAATTCATGCATGACAGAGCCGCGATGGAAGTCGTGTTGATTGGTCGCGCGGAGAATATCTGCAAATGGCGATGAGATGTGGGGCTCTGTCGCTTGAACCTTCTCAACTTCGATACCATCATGACTGCTCTTGGTGTCAACGGCGATACGGTCCCAAGGATTCGACAATGCGCGAGCGAATGTGACAGTGACAGTGTGCTGATTGATGTGTTGGTCGAGCAGATGACCCGCGAGCTGCCTTTGCATCGTCCCGCAGACATAGCCCTGTGGAGAATCGGACTCCTTCGCTATGCACAGCAAAGCTTGAAGGTGTCGTCTTTTCATGTCGATCTCTTGGATTGGAAACACGAGACAGGCGAGGTCTTGATAGACGCACGTCAAGCAATTGGCGCTGACGGATCTTATCGCGACCGCTCATTAATGTTTCGACGTTAGCAGCTTCCTTCTTCGCTCGCGACGAGACGAGTTCAATCAAGATTCAGGCACCATTCGCAGGAAACATCCTTCCGTAACTCTACCATGAAGTCTTTTACAGCCTCCAATCCTTGTACCTGACTACTGGAGCTCTCTCAATAATAATAATAGGCGTATCATGGGAAGAAACAAAGATGCAGGTCGAGCCGTATCACGCCAGAGATTTTCGAAGCGGCTACGCTATACCCAAAATGGACGGCGCCGTATCAAGCTCAAGCTAGCACTTTGCGCCAGTTTCCACTTCATCTTGGTATTTTCTTGGACACGATGGGGCAGCTAGAAGGCTCCAAGAACTACTATTTCTGCATTCCCGAGCGGAGAGCCGTACTTCTTTCCTCTGCGTCGCCACTTTCTATGCGAGAGATGTTCAGGGCTCTCACAGCAATCCAGAGACACAATGTTATTGTACAGGCGTGGGTAAGGGAAGAATACTGCTATCAAAATGTTGAACTCAGACTAGGTTCGTACCTGCTTTATCCACCTGCGTTGATCATTGGCTCAAAGAAAGTCCGACATGGTTTGTACAACCGTAAACATGCAGGTCCTCCACGCCTGAGCCGTCGTCCGGACACTCTGTAGCTTCTCGGACTTCGAATCAACTTCCGCACGCCATCAACCTATTCTTTACCTACGCCGAGTGCTTGGATCCGGCTTCCTGCAACAGTCTGCTTGTGAGCATGCTCTTGCTTGGTACGCTATGGTGGATGCCATGTTTTTCACGACCAAATGCGTCCAGCATGCCCGGGATGCAGCTTGAAATGCTAGGGCTATGCATTCCCAAATGGAGATCAGGTAGAATCCACTCGGAGAATATTCTCAAGAAAGATCATATAAGTATTCTGCCAATCTCGTTTATTACTCTGCATCTCCATCATCTTCACCATACCCTCCAGCAGGCAACAGGATCAAGGCTTCAATCGTTTGGCCTTATCACGCCTAGCTAACTTTCGTTTTCGACCTACTCATCATTGTATCACTACTTTCGCTTGGCTGCTTTCTAGATGCGTTTCTCCACAATCTCTGCTCTGCTTTGTGCAGTCGGAGTTCTTGCTGCTCCCAGCACTTCTCAAGAAGCCAATGGACTCGCCATTAGCGAAGATGGAAAGTGTGGTGGCTCTACTGGCCAGACATGCTTGAATTCATATCTTGGCGACTGCTGCTCAAAAGCAGGCACTTGCGGTGAAGGTGCCTTCTTCTGCGGTCTTGGCTGCCAGAAGCAGTTCGGTGCTTGCATCCCTACTAACAAGGGCAAACTCGTAAGCCAGAACGGCATGTGCGGCCACGATGTCACCTGCAAGGGTTCAAAGTTCGGTGACTGCTGTGGAAAGGACAACTGGTGGTATGTATAGCACAATCTACTCTGAGATACACCTACTAACGCTTTGCAGTGGTGGTGATGCCAAATCTTGTGGTACAGGCTGCCAGGAAGACAATGGCTCTTGCAATGGCGGATGGCCATGGAGCAACCTAGTTTCCAGAGCCGACCCCAACCCGACTTGCCCCAAGTCCAACGGCACCACATACACATCAGAGACTGGTAACCAGTACAACATCACTTGCAGTCTCGACCATGCTGGCGGTGACTTGAAGATGGTCTGGATCAGCTCGAACAAGATTGCAGACTGTCTAGCCGAGTGCGACAAGACCGACGGATGCAAAGCCATTGCAATGTCTGGTACTGCTTGTTATATGAAGAGCAAGATTGGAACACCGGTCAAGAGCTCGAACGTTCGCGGTGCCATCTGGGTTGGAAAGGTCGACAGCTCTTCCTCAAGCGTCTCATCCACTGCATCTGCAACATCTGGATCATCATCCTCAGCACCTGTCTCATCCTTAGGATCTCTGACTAGCTCTTCGACTGTCTCGTACTCGAACTTCTCATCGACTAGCTCTTCATCATCAGCTCTTCCCACCTCGACTAGTCCTACCTGTCCCGCCGCAAACAACACCGTGTTCATCGCCGAAAGCGGTGCTACTTTCCTTATTGAGTGCTGGGTCGACTACTCTGGCGGTGACTTGAAGGCAGTCAACATCGGCAGTAACAGAATCGCTGACTGTGTCAACGCTTGTGATGCTACTGAGGGATGTATTGATATCAGCATGTCTGGTACTGCCTGTTACATGAAGAAGAAGCTCGGCAAGCCCACTGTCAACAAGGGTATCCGAGGTGCACGCAAGATCAAGGATGCACCCAAGAGCTCGAGCAGTAACAGTGTTGCACCATCCACCACATCCAGTGATGTTTCAAGCACCTCGAGCAGCGAGGCTTCCACCACTTCAAGCACCTCCAGTGATGTTTTAAGTACTTCGAGCGGTGAAGCCTCCACTACTTCAGGCACCTCCAGCGATGCTTCCTCAACCGCTTCATCGGTATCTTCGATCAGCTCTTCCGAATCGTCTTCTGCATCCTCCACGGTTTCAGAGATTGCCACTGCAAACAGCACCATCTCTTCGTCGTCTGTAATTTTGACTACTGGATCATCGACTTCGAACATCACCACTTCTCAGATCTACCAGAACAGTACCGTCAGCGTGCCTTTGACTTCCAGCTCAGTCTCTAGCACTGTCGCATCTGTGAACAGCACAGCATCTTCTACATCGACTGTCTTCGTCAACACCACTAGCACAATCACATCTGGCAGCACTGTCGTAGTCGGTCCTACTGCTCCCATCGGCGTCGGACCCTCGAGTGGTGTTTCCTTCAGCACTGCAAGTGGAGCACCCTACGGCAATGGAACGAGCAGTACTGTTTCAGCAGGCCCTACTGCACCCATCGGTACTGGCGTCTCTTCAGTCGTCCCTGTCAACTCTACTACCAGCGATATCCCGTCCTCGTCAACTATCACCACTTCTGTTGGTACTGGCGCCTCGAGCGGCATTCCTTCGTCTGCCATCGGCAGTGGTCCTTATGGCAATGGAACAACCAGTGCTCTTCCTATCGGACCCACCGGTACTGGCGTCTCAAGCAGTATCGCCTCATCTACCACCAGCGGTGCTCCTTATGGAAACGGCACTACAAGCGTTCTCCCTATTGGGCCCACTGGTACTGGCGTCACGACCTCAACCATCACGAGCAAGACCGTTATCGTTAGCCCTATTGGTACTGGCGCTTCAAGCGGCATCTCTTCGAGCGTAGCCATCAGCGCACCTTATGGAAACGGTACTACAAGTGCTTTGCCTGTCGGTCCTACCGGCACAGGTGTTCCTAGCTCTGTTATCACCAGCAGCAACAGCTCCACTACCAGCCTTGCCCTGAACTCGACAGTATCTCTCACCACCAGCTACAATCTCACCTCAAGCATTCAATCGACCGTGATGACGATTTCGGCCAATTCCACCATCAGCGCACCTTTGACAACCGCTCCCATTGTTACAGGCCCTTCGACTAGCCTCTCCACTTCGTCTGGAAAATACACCAACACCACCAGCTCAGTATCGACCACACCTACTTGGGCCTTCAACAACTGGGGAGGTATCACGTCCGGCCACCCTGTCGCTACCAACACCACCGCCTGCTCAGTCAAACCTACTTCCACCGCTACATGTGTTCGTTGTGAAGGTCAGCCCGGAACTGACAAGTACTGTGGTCTTACGATCAACGATGACTCTTATGCCGTTGTCCCCAAGACTTGCAACCAGGTTGAGTTCAGCTTGGATTTGACTGAGTGTGAAGTCGCACCTGACGGCATCAGTCGTAAGGCTCTTTGTGTCAATGGACAATTCCCTGGTCCTCTCTTGGAAGCTTCATGGGGTGATGAAGTTATCATTCACGTCACCAACTCCATGACCCGCAACGGAACTTCTATTCATTGGCATGGTATCAGACAAAACTACACCAACGAGATGGATGGTGTCGTCGGTCTCACTCAGTGCGCTCTCGCCCCTGGCCAGAGCATGACCTACAAGTGGACTGCCGAAAGCTACGGATTCTCGTGGTATCACTCTCATTTGACACTCCAAGCCTACGAGGGTCTCTTCGGACCCATGTATATCCACGGACCCAAGTCCGCTGAGTACGATGTTGATGCTGGTCATCTCATTATCAACGATTGGTCTCACATTCCCGTCGACGACATGTACAATGATGCACAGGTTGCTGGTGTCAGAACAATGGACACTGGACTGATCAACGGTATGAATATCAACCCTGTTGCTAAGGACGGTGCGCCTGCAGGTCAGCGCTACACTGTTCCTACCGAGTTTGTTCCTGGCAAGAAGTACCTGTTCCAGCTTCTCAACAGTGCCATCCAGTCGACATTCAAGTTCTACATCGACGGACACAAGTTTACTGTCATCGCTGCCGATTTTGTCCCCATTGAGCCTTATGAGACTACCGTGTTGTCCATCAACATTGGTCAACGTTACGAAATTATTGTCGAGGCTGACCAAGACGTCGGCGATTACTTCCTCCGATTCGACAATCAGAACGCATGCGCTACTACCACCAATTCTGACGATATCAGAGGTATCATCCACTACGCAGGCAGCTCTGGCGGCACACCCACCTCGACCGCTCATGACTACCCCCGCAAGGATAACGGTGTTGGTGGTATTCTCGGTACTTGTGAGGACGAGCCTCTTGCCAGCTTGGTTCCTATCCTCAAGAAGACTGTCAGCTCTCCTCACCAAACCGTCCAGCACGACGTTGCTGTCTCAAACTCCAACGGCATCAACCTTTACCGCTGGTACCTCGACGGAACCACTTTCCAGTCCAACTGGGGTGATGCAACTCTCTACAGCATCATCAACAACGACACCGTCCCTACTTACTCTGGCGATCTTGCTATCTCCACTTCTCTTGGGGAATGGGTCTACGTAATCATCGAGTCCCCGGTACCGCTCGGTCACCCCATTCATTTGCACGGTCACGACTTCTACGTTCTTGCAGCAGGATATGGCAACTACGGTAGCGGTACCGCACTCAACCTTGACAACCCTCCCCGTCGTGATGTAGCCTTCATGCCCGGTGATGGCCCTACTGGACAAGGCGGTCATCTTGTCATTGCTTTCTTCACTGACAACCCTGGTGTGTGGCTTATGCACTGTCACATTGGTTGGCACGTAGCCATGGGCTTTGCATTGCAGTTCATCGAAGGCCAAGAGCTGATCAAGGATACTGTCACTGATACTTGCCTTGTCAACGATGTCTGCAACAACTGGCGTCCTTGGGCCCAGGAGAAGGGTATCTACGTCGATGACTCTGGTGTGTAGACGCCTATTGTCTCTGGCTTGGATGATCATGACTTTTTCGTACACTTTTGCTTATAACTTCACTTCTTAATGTTTTTGAATTGGTCGGAGGAAAATTATACCTGTGTGTCTTGGATGGGTGCACACTTTTAGATGCTATATTTGTTTCCGCTAGACATTTAGATCTTTGTCGCCTTTTGTATATATGCGGACTGAATATCTATTGTTTTTTGATCAATCACATACTCCGAGTATCTATGAACGGATAACAATTCTTTTGACATATCGTTCGCGGCTGCCAAAATGCAGAGGTACAGTTGGCAACAGAGCGTTGAGAACGACGTCGGGTATATGGTGCCTGCCTCGAACGCGTCAACCCTTCTCGGCCGCTCTCATCCGCCTGTGCCTCTGCCTTCGTATTCAACAATGATAATCGTGTCAACTTCTCTACAAACTTTTCTCGCAACCGATGGCCAACGCACGCCTTGTGAATTGGTGGATACGGCCTTGGTAAGCAGCCCACGTGGCAAGATCACTGGTCCTGCAAAGAGTGAACATCTATACAGTCGTGTCAACTTCTGAACAACTCTTCTCCCAGCCGACGGCTAACGTACGCCTTGTGAAATGATGAATACGACCCTGATAAGCAGCGCAGTTGGCCAGAAGTCCTGATCCTGCAAATAATGGACACCTATACTGACCGTTGAGTGTGGTCCAAGTCTATACACGTTGACCCTCTGCAGCACTTTCAACACCGCTGTCGCAACCACTTGACCGCAGCCATCGTCGTTCTTCACCATTCTCGCAATCTTCCTCACATGGTGTGTCTAATTACTTAAAACTGGGCGAGTATGGGATGAAGTGAGCTCTGCCATCACGAACGGCCTGGATATGTCATTCCACAACTCCATTGGATGTCTGATAGCGTTCTCAGAGATTGAATACGAACACTATCTGCGAACATCCCAACAACAGACCACTGTTCCGTCCGGACCCTCATTCGGTTCGGTTACTCATGAGCAAGATCCAGAACAATCCCAATGATATGGTCCATATTCTCGAGGCTAACACTCAGCTCTTTGCCTGGTGCTTTCTTCAAATTGACGCAAAATGGATATTTCGATCCACTGGCCCGACCGGTCAGAGTATAGCACACACTCCTGGCTGCGGTCTCTCGTATTCGATTTGACTCTACACATGTATCCGAGCCTTCCGCGAGATTGCATTTCGGTTACTGCGCGTTGGATCTCACTCACAAGTGTACAGGCGACAGCAGCAAAGACATCGACAATCGAGAGCCGGATAGGTGTACACTGAACCAATATAAAATAGCCCTCGCCGTCTTGGTCTGTCTTCTCGTCTCATCAATCACATCTCATACTCAGAGACTTTTTCTACTTCGCCTCAAACACCCTGCGATACTCTACTCAAGATGCAGTTCAAAACTCTCCTTTCCAGCTCAGTGCTGCTCTGCGCTGCTGGATTCAGTCAAGCCTAGGAGATGAGCTACGAAGACAGCATTCACGCCCTTGCGTATGGCAACGTTGCTCTGCAAGGCAACTCCAGTGGCACCGTTTGGCTCAACTTCACGGGCTTCGCACCTCAGCAGCTTCCTAAAATCCAGAAAGATGTCGGTCTGTTTACCTACGACAACGCTGAGGCGTTGGACGCTGTGACTGGACTTGCCAAGATCGCAGCCAGCAAGGGCCAGTACGGCGATCTCGTCTACCTCTACAACGTTTTCAGCATGAACACTTTTGCCGACTACGCCCACGTGGCCAGCGAGGAGATGCAAGCAGGACTCTTGGCAGCTGTCACTCTCGCAAACAGCACAACTCCTGATGCTCAACTTGTGGAACTTTACGCCAACACCTCCAGCTCTCCGTCCTTGAGAGAAGCTTTCCAAGGTCTTCCCAAGACTTCCAATGCTAAGGGAAGATGTGTTAGTGAGGCTTGTAGCAGTGCTCACAAAGCTGCAAAGTCTGCTTGCTACGCATTGATCAACAACGTCTCGGGCAACGCGACTTGGAAGTCAGGTGGTCCTCGTAGTATTTGCCGTAGCGGTTGCTGCATCAGTTGGAGTGCAAATGCCACCTTCCAGATCGAGAACCTCACCAATGCTGCAAACTATTGCGTTCAAGCTTGCAGCGGCGTGACAGTCAGCTGTGAGGTTCGGGGTGTCAGTCTCCAGGGAACTCTCGTTGATCAGTGTCTCAGCAACAGAGCAGATGGGTGCACTTAGGGGGAGATGCAGGTTGAACGTGGACGCAAGCGATATTGCCGAGGGCGACGATTGGTGTCGAGAATGCACCCAACTCAATCCGGGTGGGTCGAGGACTACCGAAGTTAGGACCAGTACAGAAGGAATTGATTATATATCTAGACAAGTGGTGTATATATATCATAGTCGTTGATTTGAATATACACGTATCAGTCTATTTACCCGATATTCGTGTAAGATAGGACTCTGTCCGTCTCAAGCTAGAGTCACGGAGGCAGCAAGTCCTTCTTCTCACCTTCTCGAACGAGGAAAGGACAGCTATCCACGTGTACCGATAGAACCAAGTTGATGGCAACACGAGCTTTAGCGGCGGTCAATCTTCGGCCATAATTGATACATACATAACCTCAAGGATGCCCCAGCATCATCACTCTCACGCATAATCAAACATGGCGAATCAACCAACACTATTGACCGGACACCTGACCCACAATCTTCTTCACACACTGGCGGATCTTGATAGTCAGGACAAGCTCCTCGGAATCACCTCTCTTCTCAAAGCCTCAAATTCCACGACTGCTGGAGGCTCTATAAAGCACCCGATAGGACTCGTACTGTTTGTTGTATCGCAGCTTTCCTTGATATATCTGGTATGTGGGGAGTTTTGACATCGCTATATAGCAGAAAAGCTGATTTGACAAAGATTCGCCATTTGATGCTCCGGTCAACAGCGACCTTGATAGTTATGACTCACATGCAAGACCGTCGCGACAAAGAGAACCGAGCGCAATCAATTCACGCCAATCTAGGCAGTCTTCGCCATGTCGTCAGCTCTCGTAGAAGACTACGTAAAGACATCATCTTAGGTATCACATACAACGTGATCTACCTAGTTCTCAAGGAACTGCTGTCATGTATATCATCAGATCCAATCTGGAGCACCATTTCCCTAGTCACCATCGGTGTGCTCCTGTCAAATCTCCACCTCCGCTGGACTGGCGTTATTCTTTCCTCAAGAACACAAACAGGGTCACGTATCTTTTCGCTACCACACAGGGACTTGATATTGCCATCTGCGTTATATATCCTTACTTGGAAGTTGACTGCAAAACTACCAGTAATCATCAGCAAAGCGCTTTCTGTACAAGAGTCAAATACTCTGGGCAGTCTCAAGACCGTTGCTTTGACTGATGCTATTATCTTGATAGCTTCTTTGAGCTTACGATTGTTGATACTTTATCCCGTTTACGCTACATACATATACACAGAGACCAAGCAGCTTAGACGACAGGATGTGGTGGGTGAAAAGCCGCAAAGGTCCGCTGAGCAGGCAGAATCGTCTAAGCTGGGATTTATTTCCTATGCAGAGGAGTGGAGAAAGTGTTTCAAGAGAACGGCACCCTGGTTTGCACTATTGCATCTACAGACGGTTTTTATACTTGCTGTTCTTGAGATACTAACGGCACCTCTTCTAGAAATGCTGGTATTCTAAGCGGACGGGGGACAGTTTTGAGTATCATGTCGGTAGCTAGACTGATCGACTGGCTGTCAGTGTATGTCACGTTTCACTTGACTTCCATCTTATGATTGCGTCGGATTGTTAGAATCAGTGTCCGCATTGATACAAAAGTGGATTGTAGTGTATAAATGATGCTACTAATATTCCACAGTGAGTCACATACACAATAGTAGTTGCTGCCTTGAGATACGTCATTGAGATTCCTTCGCATATGTTTAACAACTCGCGACTCCTCACTACCACCAATCTCTTGCACACGAGAAAAACAATTCCCTAAAATCTTGTCTTTACAAAACTCCACTTTTGACGTCTGCAATAATCACTAAAATGACTCTCCGTCGCATAACCCAAGAACTCACCAACCTCCGCAACGACCCCCATCCAACAATCTCCGCCACCCCTATCACCGACAAAAATCTCCACCACTGGACTGCCACCATCACCGGACCTGCAGGCAGTCCATACGCAAACACAACCTTCTCACTCAACATCTTTCTACCAGAAACCTATCCTCGCATACCTCCAAAAGTAGTTTTCCACACCCCAATATTCCATCCAAATGTTTCCAACAGAGGAGAAGTTAAAATGCCAGAGTTTGAGGCTGAGCAATGGAGTCCGGTGATTACAATCAGGACGTTGTTGATTTCTGTGCAAGCTATGCTTTCGGATGTGAATTTAGAGGATGGGTGTGTGGGTAATGAGGAAGCTGCGAGGTTGTGGAGGAAGGATGTTGGGGAGTTTGAGATAAAGGCAAGGCAGTGGATCATGTTGCAGGAGACTGAGGGAAGGGCAGGATAGGTAGATCGGGTTTACTGGACTACTACAAATCTCACAGCACCACAACGAGAAGACACAAAACATATTCAAAAAAATCAATCAACTTTTCCTTTCCTAAAACCTATAGCACCACAAAGACTAAAATGCAAACTCCTGAAACCAAAAACAACTTTTATTTCTCCACCTCTTCACCTCTTACACCTTCCATCCTTCCTTTCTCTATCCCTGCGTCTCAACAACCTCAGCAAACCACTGCCTCAACGCTCCAGCCAAAACCCCAGGCAACTCCCTAACATCCCTTACAACCAAATAATATCCGAATGGGAACGAATCCAAATACTTAACAGTCCTAACACTCATCTCTCCAGTATTAGGATCTTTGACGAATTCTGCAGTTTGCAGGTCTAGGATACTCGAGGGTTTCTTTTTCTTTGCTTCTGTGCCTGTAGTTGTACCTTGGGCTGCATCGGTGGCAGTGGCAGGAGTAGCGGTGCCAGAAACAGCAGTAGAAGGTGCGGCTGAGAAAGAAGGAGTAGTGGCGGTGGCATCGACGATGACAAACACCATCATAATCCTCTCTTCATGAGCTTGTCTGACCAACGAGCGAATGCCGTTGTGATCTTCACAAACACCATCACTAACGATCAACTGCAACTGCCACAACTCGGAGCTCGCACCTTGAGCTCTGAGTCTCGCAGCTCTGAACAGCTCCAATGACTCAGCAACAAGGGTCTTAACATTCGTCCTCGTTTGTTCAAAGTTAAATCCTCGAATCACATTCGCACCAGCTTCAGCTGTGAACGGAGTTTCAAAGGGCAACTTGACACTAACTCCCTCGCCAAAGCCGAGGATGCAGAGTTCACCGGCTTCGAGGATGGACAGGGCACGAGCGAGTAAAGCCATGGTGTCGAAAGCGAGGGTTTGGGCGCCGCCTTCAGACATAGATTGAGAGTCGTCGATGGCGAGCATGATTTGATATTGGCGTTTTGAGGGCACGGAGCGGCGCATCCAGATTTTGTCGCGGCGGTAGGAGGAGGCGATGTAAGGGATGATGCGCTTGATGTTGAGGCGTTTACCAGTACGGTAGTCGCCGCGCATTTTGGTGGCGTGCGTGGGTGTGAGGAGGAGACGGAGGTGCTCGGCTAGCAGCAGAGACAAGTTGCGAGTGGAGGACTCGTGGGTGTTGTAAAGTGCTCTGGCGTCGTCGAGAGAGAGGGAAGGAAGATCGGACATGGACGAGATGTGAGCGGACTCTAGTTGATGATCAACTTCCTCAATCGAGTCGTCGTTGTCTTCTTGAGCTTCGGGCCCGTCTTGATCAAGGGCATCATCGTGAGATTGAGCCTCACCGACGAAGGCGTTGGGGATATTGTCAGCGCCGCCTTCGAGGTTCTGCTTATCGTCGTCTGCCTCGCGATCGCCCATCTCCACATCCTCGTCTGGACGGTAGGCTTCACCTTCTTCTTCTTCATCTTCGGGCATGAAATCCTCTCTCTGTTCCTTGTCGTTGGTCGAGACACCAGCCTCTTCATCAATAGCCTTAGCTTGATCCTCGTTAGCGGCACCAAGAGCCTGAGCATCAGACTCCTCAGCTTCATTCTGCAAATGCTCGAACTCAGCATCGTTCATGTCGACATCAGCAGGAGGCTGTTCTTTGCGTTCCTCCTTGTCGGCTTGAGCGTCTTGGATCTGCTTCTGCTGCTTGTACCATTTCTCGAGTGCATCGCCAATCTTCTTGTACGGCATGGATTCCTGCTTGTCTTCGGTCTTTTCCTCGTTGGCGGCAGCAGCAGAGTTCTCAGCGACGCCTCGTTCGCCCTCGGCACCGGCTTGTTGTTGCTGTTCTTGCTGGGCGCCTTGCTCGCCAGACTCGCGTTGAGCGGCACCTGCATCGTTTTCCTTGCTATCGTCTTGAGGTTGCTCGTCATCGAGACCAGCACCTTGGGCTTCGCTGGGTGCAATCTCATCGGCGGCATTGGTGTCGTCCTTACGGTTGTCTTGGAGCATGTCTTGATCCTCTGGAGCTTCTTCTTCCTCCTCAGGCTTCTCGGCGTCTTCACCGACATCGTTAGTCTTGTCTTGACCATCCTCATCGGCATTTTCGTCGGCTTCGTCCTGTTGAGCATCGAGGTCGGCAGGGATCTCGTCTTCAGGTGAGACATCTTCCTCTTTGCTTGGGTCGTCGATTTCGCCTTCTTGTTCGCCTTCTGGTTGAGGCAGGTCCTCGTCCATGGGATCAATATCACCCATATCTTCCATACCAGACTCATCGCCATCTTCAGACTTGCCGTCCATATCGATATCATCAGGCAGGTCAAGGTTATCCTGTTCCTCCAAGTGAGGATCGGTTTTCTCAGTTTCGTCAGGAGGACCAGTCTCAGTCTCATCAGCACCCTGCTGTTCACCTTCATCCTCCTCTTCCTCGGCATCATCATCATTCTCCTTCTTCTCTTTTTCATCCTTCTCTTCGCCATCGGCAGCAGTCATCTCATTCTGATCTTCAGTGCCGGTGTTATTATCACCTTCTTTGTCCTTGTTGTCTTCGTCTTTACCGCCATCATCCCACATCTTTTCATCGACGGTAGAGGGACCAAGGTCATCGACATCGCCGACTTCATCTTCCATCTCATCTTCACCTTCGTCTTCCTTGTCGCTTCCTTCTTCGTCATCCTTTTCTTCTGCATCTCCCATTTGACCTTCCATCTCTTGATCGCCCATGTCGACAGCATCTTTCTCGTCTTCAATCTCATCCTTGTCGTCGCGGTCGTCCTTTTCTTGAGCAAGTTCGCCCAGGTCCTCATCGTCTTCAATATCCTTCGAGATATCCTCAGCACCTTCTCCAGAACCGAGACCAGTGCCGCCTTCAAGCTTATCGTCGCCCTTGTTTTGATCATTCGACTTCTCAGGAGGCGTACAGAAGCCCTCCTTAGAGAGTTGAACAAAAATCTTTGCAAGACGGAAAGACATCTGGCCGAGAGCTGCGTGAAGGTTCTCGAGGCGAGAAGATAGGTATAACGCGAGGTTGTTGTACTGAGCGATGAAAGGAACGAAAGAGTGGACGACTGCAGCTGCAACATCAAGATTGGTATCAAGTTGAGGCACCTGCAACATAAGCTCTTGCATGCGAGTAGTGACGTGAGGAAGACGAAGAGTCTTGGCAGCAAGAGACAGGTTCTGACTCTCATGAAGGACCCAGCTGGGATCCTCAGCAGATACAGGAAGCTGACTGAGTGGTTTCTCAAGGTCCTGAACAGATCCCAAAATGGAGTCGACTAGATCACAGGCCGACTGGCCAAACTCGTCGATCTTGATAGAAGTCTTGCGCGAAATCTTCTTTGACTTTGAAGTGCTGTCAGTGGCGGACGCCCAGAGCTGAAGCTGTCTGAGAGTAGCTCCAAGGTAAGGGTGTTGCTCGATGCAAACGGTGAGCTCATTGTGCAGCTCTTGTAGAGCGACCTTGCTTTCCGCAATAACCTTAGTATGTTGATCACTGGTAATGCCAGCAGGAAGTGTAGCAAGGCTCTGCCATTGTGTCTTGAAAGTTTCAAACTTCACAGCCCACTGATCCAAAGTCTTGACAACATCGTTGCAGTCAAGCTTACCAAGCTCAGCCTGGGAAGCGACAATTCGCGCAGCAGACTTGATCATGACAGGCAAACAAGCAATAGCAGTGACAACATCGTAGCTCTGCTTCTTCTTAGCACTAAGCTCGAGCTTGCCATTGCCCCAGAGATGCTCAGCCTGAGTAAGCAGAGTCTCCAAAGTCTTTCGACCTTCAACAACAGATCCGAGAACATTTCTCTGTTGAATGAGAACCTGCAGCATACTTTCGCAGAGTGCTACAGATCTTGCAATCTCAGCACCAGTCAGGTCATCATTGTGTTCTCTGGCAGCCTCTCTGACCAAAGGCATGAGATATAGCAAACGATGCAGATAATTCTCCGCCAGATCCTTGTCCATGACAGGAATGGCAGCCAATACGGCTTGCAAAGAGTCTTGTCTAGCCAGCACATCACTTGTCATATTGCTCTTGAAGCCCATGTTTCTGAGCTCCTTGAGTACATCGGCGAAGAGCTTGCGCTTGCGGTTCTTGAGATGCTTGACAGTCTCTGTATTATCCTCTGTCAAGGTTGTGGGCGTGGCTTTGCGAAGCTGTGCAGCAATCGATTCGGTGTCAGAAAGCCATGTGTTGATCTCCGAAGCACAATCAATATGCTCAGACTTGATAGCACCCTTGGATTGCATGACTGTCAAGGTGGTAGCAGTATTCTTGAAACGAGCAGGTCGTTCATTCCACTTAGGCACCACTTCAGTGCAAACAGCCGATGCCTTAGGGTCAACTGGAACTTCGGTCTTGCGAAGACCAGCAGCGGTAGGTGTCTCTGAGAAGGCGATATCAGGCAATCCTGCTGAAACAATGCTCTGGGCGGGCTGGGAAAGAAGATTCCTAAACTTGCGAACGACTCTGTAGAGCTTGGTATGAGATGCTTTGGCGCTCTGTCTCAATGCATTGATGTTGGTGTCTTTCCAGCTGGCAAGTTGGATCAGGTTCTTGACGTCCTTCTCAAGCTTCTGTCTGCCAGTATCCAAAGCTTGTTGAACCAAAGGCTCATAACGTGCCATGTAGGCGATGAAGTTTGCCAGAGCGTTGTGTACAATGCTCAAAGGAGGGAAGATTTCTGCGCGGCTCTTGATGTACTCGCGGAAGTTACTCAACATGCTCAGACGAGCGCTGAATTGACCGAGACCGGTAGACGTGAAGAAGCCATACAGTGTCTTGATGAGCTCGGTAACGTGGTTTCTCATCTCAGTCTCGGTTTCGCCGATAGACAAAGGCACGACGACGATGTTCTCGTAGGCAATGTAGAACCAGCTCTTCGCATCCTCGTTGCACTTGATGATTTCCATATCGAGCAGTCTTGACCAAGTGGACAACTCAAGTTGTCTCCAGCTGACAATGAGAGCGGTGATGCTGTCATAGAGCGCAGCAGCACTGTACTCTCTGCTGGCAACAACTTGCCACTCGTGGATGTAAGAGTGTAGTTTCTCAACCTTGAGCATGATCTTGGCGACAGGATCGGTGTGGGCAAACTCAAGAAGTTCGTCGCAAACGCGCAACACATCAGCAAGCGTAGCATGTTCGGGCCACACTTGCTGAACCTCTGTAAATCTAGCTTGTACCTTCCTGATCAATGCAATAAGCTTGTCGGCCTCAGCGAGGTTGGACTCAGTGTAGATGTTGTACAAGTTCTTCTTGAACCCAGAGCCGTTCAGCATCTGAGTCTTTTCTTGCAGGATAAGGACAAGCAGAGGGGTGAGAACACCACTCGATCCATCAACACTCTCGATCGTCTGTTCGTAAGACTGTTTGCCAAGCAGAGCTGCTGATTTTTTGACAAGTGCGAGCAGATCGTCCTCGTTAGCATCGCCCTTCTTGTAGATCTCGGCCAGAACAGTAGCAAGACCTGGGGCCAGAGCCTGCATCTTCTGTGGTGCACTCGACTTGCTCTTGGTCTCAGCACCGTCCACAGTATCGTACTCAGGGAAGAGCTCTTCCAATTCTGCTTGGTCGGCTTCCTCTTCTGCTTCTTCGTCACCACGGTGAGTGTACAGACTGTGGTCGGCGGCATTTTGCTGCTGGTTGTTCTGCAGCTCAGTGTGCCACTGTTCATACATAGAGTCGAAGATATCAAAGACAGCGTCCCAGGTCGAGAGTGGAGTCTCTGGCATGATGCGACTCATGGTAGCAAAGGAGTTCAAAGCATGCATCCTGACGTTGTTGTGGTGAGGCGATGCCATGACACCAGTGATGGCAGTAGCCTTCTGAACATAGTTGGGCAGCGCGCCGGTAAGAGGCGAGAAGTGCTTGATGTCGACCGTGTTATTCATCTTGACATCATCCTCGGGGACGAGGTTTGCGAGTGCGAAACCGACTTCGAGACAGTGCAGGAAGCCCATGACAGGTCCAGTGATGTCAGCATAGGCGCGGTAACCATCACTCAGACGAGCCTTGACCTGTCTGACGTTTTGACGCAGAACAGCATCTTTGGCAAAGCCTACAAGCATATCCTCGGGAGCATTGTAAAGAGGAGCCAGTGCTCTTTGTAGGGCGTTCAATTCACCTTGTAGCTTGGTGATCTCTGATACGGACGGTCTGGCAATGTCCTGAACACTGGGCTCCTGACCAAGATCGGTGATATCCTGCTGGACCAGAGCGGTACGTAGTGAAGAGTAAAGGCCAGTCGCATCAGCGAAATGCTGTAAGGCAGCGAGCTTGTTTTGCAAGTCTGCGAACGTCTTGCGGAAGATTTGTCTGTCGAGCATGGGGCGTAGCGCGGGATCGGAAGGCTTGCTGGTGATGTAGAGCGACATGCATCCCAGAGCAAATCTCAACCAGGCTCTGGCTGAAATAGCTGGGTCTGTGGAACGTTCTGCAGAAGCATTGACAAGGTAGCCGACCAGAGGATCGAGGTAAAGCTTGCAAATACCAGCAGCATCCTGTGCTGTTGCCATAGAAGGAGCAGCAATTACCTTACCCGAGCTGAAAGCTTCAGAAGCCCAATCGATCCATGGTTGCCAATCAGCTTGTCTAATGTCCTTTGCGCGAGAGACCTCGCGTAACGAACGCAGGAGTACATCTGCCAGAACTGCAAGATGACCATCCAAGACGTGAATGTAGTTGGCCTCCAGATCATGAGTGTTGCTTGTGATGATCTGGCCCATGATCTGAGCCTCGGTTCTGAGCAAGTCTAATTTGCTCAAAGGCACTTCGTCAATGTGGTCCAGACCAGCAAGGACGTGTTGATGGAGATTGGTCTCCAGGGCCAGCGGCTTCTGCTCGTCGCTGTAGAATCCAACATGCTTGCCGACCGGCTCAAAGATGTCGCCCTGCTGTGCAGAGATGGACTTGGTGGGTCTGTAAGCGAGGAAGTTGACGCGCTGCAACTGTGTCTGCAACTGCTCGCTCAGCTTCTTGCCAGCGAATGCGCCAAAGATTCCTGACTGAGGGTATTGAGACATGTCTTTGCCGTACAGAAGATCGAATGTCTGAGCAATACCTTCAAACTGCTGTTTGAAGTGAGGTAGGACATGTGCAATCTCGGTCTCCTCGGTGCTGAATGCAGACATAGCTTCCTTGAGACTAGCGATAAGAGCAGGTGCTTCTTCGGAGCCGTCCAAAACAAGAGCCAGAGCTTTGCCAAATGCTTGCTGCAGTTGCAGAAGCTGATCAATGGGAGCATCAAGTCTTCTCGCAAAGATGTCGAATCTGTCTGCCATAGCTTCGAGTCCAATGATGTCTTGGAGTTGCTGGAAGGTACGTGCCGTCTTTGGTCTCATGACCGTCCACAGAGCAGTCATCGAAGCTCCCTTGTTGTCTGGAGAGAATGCTCGGTCCAAAGGCAAAACAAAGTAAGAGCTGAAACGTTCAGCAGCTTGGGTACCTTCTGGAACAAAGCGGGCGGCGAACTCAATGCCATGGCTTTGTTCGAGACGGATACCGATCTCGATGTATGCCTTGAACACTGCCTCCTCGACATCGACGGAGTCGACCAGATTGAAGAATTCCCACCAATATCTTCTCCACGGCTTGAAAGTGTCTACGGGGTATTGTCCAACAAGCTGTCCTTGTTGCTTCGCAGACACGGCGGTATCGATGAACCTCGACCAAACCTCCACAGCACCAGTAAGAAGGCCAAACACGTTACTGGTGAAGTGCTTTTGCTTTGGACCTTGGCCGAGGAGAGATCGGTGGAGTCTTGTCTGCTCACGCTTAGGCACGTCACGATTTCTGACGTCGTCGAGTGCGATTTGCATAGAGCTGATATCCCACTCCAGTTCATAGAGAGCAGCGGCCCACTCAGTCGGCTCGAGATTGCAACGAGCAAGTGCGACGTTGTTGAGTGGGTGGAACGGCTGAATACCGGAATCAGTAATGTCAGGCATGACTTGCTGATTGACATCTTGAGAAGAGTGCAAAGTCTTGAACTTGAACTGGACATTCTTGCTGGTTTCAAGCACATTGCTCGGGGTCTGATAGAGTCCAGAATCCAAACCAGCCATGAAGTTAGACAGGATAGGGGTGTCTTGGTATGACAAGCTCTCCATGACAGTTCGTGCAATGTGAGGGGTCAAGGCGCTCTCGAGATCGATGTTTTCGAGAACCTCTGTGTTGCGGAATCTGTGAAGACTGGACTCGGATGAGAACTCCAAGCTTGACGAGTGCTCTGAGCTTGCAGCAGGTGACAAGAGGAACAACTCGACAGCTCTGTTGCGCAATGCTCTGGACAGCTCACCATATCTGGGGTCCATGGTGAAGAAAATCCTGAAGTTGGGGTGAGGTACAATGACGCGAGCTTGTCCAGTAGCATCAGTGTTCTCGTTGATGATGAGTGTGCCGTTCGGCTCAAGTAGAGAGTTGAGTCTGTCTAAGACGGCGGGACTGCAAAGGTTGGCATTGTCCAACACCAGCCACTCTCCACGCTCCAATGCTTGTACAAGCATACCGTCCATCCACTCGAATTGAGCTCGACTGATGGCGGTAGGCTTGGAAATCAAGGCGTTGACTTGCTCGAGCAAGGATTCTGCCTCGGGGACATCGATCATGAAAGTGCTTGACGACAAAGAACCAGATGATTGGGCAACTGTGATGAAATTCTGGAGCAGGTGAGCAACCTCAAGAGTGACCTCGTTACGGCCTGTGGTGACGAGACTTGTGTCTGCTCTAGATGCCAACTGCTGGAGACGTTGCAGTGCCTCGAGCGCAGATTTGTTTGCATCCAAGGTCAAACAATGGACAGTCTGCAAGGCGGCGAAAGTGCGAAGCTTCTCCAGGAAAGTGTGGATAGCACGCTGCGGCTCGGATTGTTCGTAACCACCAACCAGGTCCATGGAGTCCACGTCAGCGTTCATGGAGAAAGTAGTCATGTCAACGCCAAGGACCGCTGCAAGCTTTTCCAGAATAGCAGTCTTGCCTGAACCAGAAGGTCCAACGAGCAGGACTGGCCATCTCTTCTGAACAGCGACCATGACTGACTCCAAAACTCGAAGATGGGGTTTGAAGTCAAAGTATTGATGATCAGCACCAACTCTTGCAAGGTGAGCGTTTCTCTGCAGCATGCCCAAGCCGACCTGGAAATGCTTAGGTCCGATGTTGTGGAACATGCTGTGAGTGACAGGAGCCTCGGGAAGGATGCTCTGGAAAAGTTGAGTCACGAGTGCTCTGTCCATAGGAGTACGGAAACGCTGTGAGATGATGGTAGAGAAGAAGTCGTCCACCTCACCTCCTTCCAGCAGACCTTGTTCAGCTGTGATCAAATTCAGCCAACGCAGGGTGTCACGCAAGTTGAACTCCCAAGGTCCACCAAGAGAGCCAATCCTTCTGCGTTGGGTCTCGATGTCCAGCTGATCAATGAAAGAAACAATGGGAGCGATCTTGTCTGCGTCGTAGCTAGCGAATGACTTCTGACAGATAAGAACAAGATCTTCAGGGCTGAAGACGTCTGCGTAAACGACAGTGAAACGGTTGACGAAAGAGGCAGGCAGACCCTTACGACCGCCACCTTGGTGATGAGGATTCTGTGCAGCGAACAATCTGAAGTCTGGATGACGACGGAAAGTCTGATCCAGCTCGGAGATGTAAACCTCACCTCTGTGATCAAGACAAGCGTTCAAACCTTCCAACACAGACTGGGAGGCAAGGTTCATCTCATCAAGCAATACCCACTCGCCGTTCTTCATGGCTCGCAGGAATGGTGCATCACGCCATGCGAATGTGCCAGCCTCAGCTCCTTCAACGGGAACATCGGAACCGAAGAGATCCATCAGATCAGTCTGCTCCGACAAGTTGATACGCGTCAATGGCATGCCGATCGCTCCTGCCAAAGCTGTGACCAGGGTGGTCTTTCCTACACCAGGGTTACCTTCTAGCAGAACAGGCTTGGTGAGTTGGAGGGCACGGATGACACGCATCGCGTTCGACCTGGTGGTCGGTGCCAAGAAGGTAAACCCAGGCTCGTTACCCTTGGTGATGACTGGGATAGAGAAAGCACCGAGCTCCAGGGCCTCATCGGTGACCTCGACGTGGATTGGTGTATTGTATACTGCGGATGCATCGGCCTTGATGAGCTTGCTCAACTCATCGAGACACTGCGTTCTTTCGTAGTTGACAGTTCCTGGGTTGATTGCGAGAAGCGCAGCAGGGTTGGCTCCCAGGGTATCTATGTAGACCATAGCAGCACCATGAATAATGGAGAAAACAGGATCGCGATGCGGCTGACGGTTGACGAACTCCACCCAAGCAAGAGTGTCACGAATGGAGATCGAAGACGCAGCGGAAGTGTTGTATCTCTGGTTGAACCACTGAGCGAACTCGACAAGAACATTTGCATATGCTGCTGCATGGTCCTTGAGCTTGGAACGGATGATTTGCAAAACGTCCTCAATGTCAGACAACGCGGGCACCCAGATCTCGGTGAAGCGGTTGCGCAGAGCGGGTGACAGTTCTCTCTTGCCGTAGTCACCACCAGGGTTCATGGTAGCGAAGAATTGGAAACCAGGTTGTGCTTTGACGAAAG
This sequence comes from Aureobasidium sp. EXF-3400, assembly GCA_024195585.1. Classification (NCBI taxonomy): domain Eukaryota; kingdom Fungi; phylum Ascomycota; class Dothideomycetes; order Dothideales; family Saccotheciaceae; genus Aureobasidium; species Aureobasidium sp. EXF-3400. The sequence goes on from SWBL01000049.1 coordinate 94,469, forward strand.
AGTCAAGCGATCCCTTCTCAGCGAGGAGCATCTCTCTGGAGGGCTCGAGCACGCTGTTCAGGCGCTCGAGGACCGAGTCATCTGCGAGCGAAATCTCATCGAGCAGGAAGTATTGACCAGTCTTCATTGCGTGAACAAGAGAACCGTCGGCCCACTCGAACAGAGCCTCCAAGCGTGGACGATTGGCATCAATGGCTTGGTAGATCTGCGCAGTGTAAGGGTCACTCATGTCAGCAGTAGCCTTGACCTGATCGTAGATGACAAGTAGCTCATCAATGCTAGATGTAGGTGCAGCTGCCTGGATTTCGGCATGAGGAAGCGATACGAGCATCTCACGGACTTGTTGCTCAATCGCTGCCCTGTTTCTGAGAGGTCTCTGAGCACCGATCAAGTCACCAGTCTCGGTGTTCTGGTGTGCGTTGACGATGTGAAGTTCTTTCTGAATCGCATCGGCAAGCATTTGAACAACAGTTGTTTTACCGCAACCAGTCTCACCGACCAGCAAAACTGGTTCATTGTTCTGGAGGGCAGTTGCAACCAGAACGTACAGTCTGCGCATGGCGTTGGTCCAGACAACACCCTTCGAGCCGGCTTCAGTGAGGTACGACTGCAGCAGAGGAGATTGGACGCCGTAAAGTGCACTTGTGTCGATCGAGACCTTGGGACCTTTCTGGCCGAGAACCTTCTCAATGACCTTCTTCACAGCCTCACGCTCCTCAGGCTTGCGAACTCTCTCAGCAAGGAGTAGGAAACCATTGACAGCAAGCTCTTCGATAGTGTCGGCCTTTCTCAAGGCCCATCTGAAGAGGTCACGGAGAGTTGCGAAAGACTTCGACTCGAACAAGCGGTTCTCCTGGCGCAACACCGAGAGTTCTCTGTAGACACTGACGATGCGCTTGCACCATGTGTCGGGGATCTGTGTGCGGCGCTGAAGAATGGTATGCAGCTCCTCGACCGGGATATCATCGAAGTGGAGTTCAAGGAAACGGTTACGGAAAGCACGAGAAAGAACCTTACGACCGCCATACAGACCAGCAGGATTTTGTGTGGCGAAGAGCATGAAGTTCTCATGCGGACGTACAGTCTCCTGAGTTTCGGGAATGAGCAGCTCTCTGTTGTCATCAAGAAGTCTGTTCAGCGCTTCCAGGACATCAGTGGGTGCCAAGTTCAATTCGTCGAGCACAATCCAGTGGCCTTCTCTCAAGGCCTTCACCAGAACACCTTCCTGGAACTGCAAACGACCATCAGAGCCAGACACATATGTACCCAAGTACTCTTGTAGATCGGTATGTTCGTGATTGTTGATTCTGACAAACTTGTTTCCAGATTTGTTGGCCAGATACTCAATCATACTGGTCTTTCCGGCAGACGTAGGACCTTGGATCAAGACAGGGAAGCGGCGAGTGAAAGAGGCGCGGATTAGGTTATCAAGATTGCGACGGATGAAAGGCGTGATGATGTAGTGTGGTTGGTCATGCACAGTGAAATTACCCTGTCTGAGCCAGTAGGCTCCATCCTTGACATAGGTATGTCCATCTTGAGGTTCGCGGAAGGGCTTCTTGAGTTCGGCAGCAGCGTTTGCAAGCTTTCCGAACATGTGCTGGTGGATCAGTGGTAAGAGACGGGCTTCTGACTCCTTATCGAGCAGGGTCAAGAAACTCATCTGAATACCCTCTGCAACAGCCCTGCGGATTGAGCATAGTGGCGACACATCTTTCGCATAGATCAAAGCACGCGTCAGTGTTCTCAAACTGAAATGCGGCTTCTGTCCAGCACCATCGACCAGCAAATTCTCTTCGTTCATCTTTTGCGTCGCTTGATGTAGCTTGGCTACGTCCGAAGCAATGGCTCTGTCCAAAACTGCTTCCTGACCAAGGTAGGCTTGCACAATGCTTCGCAGACTCTGATAATCGCGGTCGGGGCTCTCCACGTAGAGTTCGGTAAATCTTGAACGAATGCCTAAAGGCAAGTCCTTCTTACCTACATCGGTCGCAGGATTCATGGCAGCAAAGACTCTGAATTGAGGATGAGCTTTGATGACCTCGACACTACCCGCTTCACTGAGCATGAGAGATGGCGAGTTGACGTCGAAAAGATCAGCCAATGCTTCTAACGTATCTGGTGAAGCAAGGTTAATCTCATCAAGAAGTACCCAATCGCCATTTCGGACTGCTTTCACAATGTTACCCTCGACAAAGGCAAAAGCAAACGCCTCCTGACCAGCAGAGAGACGGTTCTCAAGGCTCTTGACTTCCAAAGCGAATTTGTCCCACTTTCCGCTGAGAACAGCAGTCATGGCCGGCTCAACCTTGCGTTTCTTGGCGGGGTTCTCAGCATTCCTTGAAGGAGACCTGGAGCCAGCTTGCAGCGCAGCAACTCTTTGTTGTTCCACCATACCAAGAGCTGTGTTCCACAACTTGCATACACGAACCCACTGCTGCTTACCCATGCACTTGTTGAGCATGTCAATGAATTGAGCATTTCGCTTGTATGAGAAACTGGCAGAGAATAGATCATCAAATTCCTCCTTCAAAGGTACGATGATAGATCGGGCATTGACAGGCTTGAAACCACCAAGCAGATCACCACTCTCGCTCTGTTGTGACAAGTTGAAAGGAACAAGCTTCTTGCCAAGTTGGTCTGCAAGATGCTGAACGCTTGTAGTTTTACCGGTACCAGTCTCACCGACCAAAAGAAGGGGCTCCTTCTGGGAAACAGCTACAGCAACGCGGTCAAGTAGACGGAGAGTGTGTGCGTTCGTTGAGAAGGCGCGTTTGCCGATAGGGCCAGCGAGACCTTTCCGTTGTTGACGAGGAAAGACTGAACGACCGATTGTGACTCGTGAGGGTTCCTCCTTGTGAATGATAGTCCTCTCGCCCAGCAGATGCTGACAGCGTTGAGGGTCGATTTGCAGGTTCTCGGCGATGCAGGAAGTTAGGGCGGTGTAAGCTGTGCCTTCAGGCAGGGCACCAGCGAAACAATCAACAGCATCTAAGAAAATCTGATCAAGCTCACCGGCAGTCATGTTAGGCCTGTCTCCAAGCATAAGCGCGACTCTGGCACACCATTTGAGCAAATCTCTCGGGTTGACCTCACGCATCAGACCAGTCCTGCTACGGCTCGCAAGATGTGCCTGTTGCTTGAGCAGCTGCAAATTTTGGAAGACTGTGACAAATTGTGGGGCAAACTCGTGGAGTGATGGGAAGAGCCCAACGACTACTTGTTTCAACTCATCTGATGGCAGCATACTGACATGTACTGACTTCCAGTGGCGAGCACCCAACAGATTGTAGGCAGGCTTGGTTTCATGACCGCTGTTCGACAGAGATGTACGCATGGTAGCAATAATGCGGAAACCTCGAGCGGCGTGTATTGTTTGACCTCTGCTAGGGATCACAAGTTCGTTTCTCTCAATCAGAGGTAGCAATGTGCTAATGATGTCGTTCGGTGCGCGATCCAGGTCCTCGATGAACACCCAGCGACCCTCTAGTACAGCAGTCGTCAAAACACCAGCCTGCCAGACAAAGGATCCAGGGTTCTTGCCAGTCGTGTACATTCCAATGAGTAATTTCGCATCGCTCTGCTCGTTCAAATGTAGTGTGACCATCGAGTTCAGCTTGTTGAGCTGACGTGCAGCGTGGCGGACCAGTAGCGTCTTTCCAGAGCCAGCAAGACCAGTCAACAATACCGGGTTGGGTGCCTTCAACGAGGTGGCCAGCTCACGCAAATTTGCGGCTGTGGTGGGAGTGTCGATTATTGAGTTTGTTGATGTGCCTGTGGGAGCAGCACCACGGGGCAGCAAGACACCAGAGATGCATGCTGTCGAAAGGTGGAAAAGTTCGGCTGGCAAGACTACGGCCTGTCTAGGAGCATTTCCAGCATCCAAGTATGCAGCACGTTCTTGTTGTAAAGCTTCCTTCTCTTTCTCCAGATTCTTTTGGCGACGCTCCTCCCACAGAGTGAGAAGGCGGTAATCGATCTCCTTGTCCTCCCATGATCCTAGCGGTGCGATCAAGTCCTGGGATCCAGCGTCATTTGCGAGGTACTTGTTGGTCATGTCTTGTAGAGCAGCATCTGCGGCGCTCAGATACAGACATAGCACACGGATGGCAAGATAACGCAGGGCACGAGCATTGTGGTCGAGCAATTGGTGTATCCGTGAAAAGGGCACAAACTTGGCAAAGGTCTGGCGATCGAATCGCAACAAGCGGATCAAGGCAAAGAAGTATTCGGTTGTGAAAAGATTAGAGTCGGGAATGCTATCGACATTATGCGAACTAAGGTAGCGCTCGGCGTATTCGGAGATGTGAGGAGCGAGCGAGACGAGGCGAGCGTATGCGGCGACGACCGAGACGTAGTCAGAAGAAGTTTGGAACTCGGCGCAACAGTGTGGGATTAGTGATTCGGCGTGAACCAGAAGGGTATCGGTGTATCGTCTGTCGAGAGCAGCTCTGCTCAGTTGGGCGAGAAAGTTTGGGCCATCGCCTTGTTTCAATGCTTCGGCAAGCTCGTTGGGTAATTGTGAGATGCGCGATGCCAGGTTATGTGTTTCCCACGAGACGTCCATTCTGGCGACACAAAAACGGACTATGTTGGGAAGGTTGGTTGCGAAATGGAAAAAAAGTTCTGGATATGGAAATAAATGTTCAAGAGAATCAAAGCTTCGGAGGTTCTTGCCTTCGCCGCAAATGCAGTGCACGGGCCGCCGGCGTGGGAAATCTGAGGAAGGAACACTTTGAAGCACAAGATCAAAGGCAGTTGCAGTTGCAGTCGCAGTCACCAGTCGCTCATACCGCCAGTCGCACCTTCCTCTTCCCGACTCTTCACACACCGCCGCAATGTCGCTCTCTTGCCAACGCGTTCTCAGGCGATGCGCCACCATCCAGTCGCCCGTCGTCCGCGCCTCTCTTTCATCCACCCAGACCAACACCTTCCTCTCAAGGAGATGGCAATCCACCGAGGCCGCTGCCACCAACCCCAAGATTGCCGCCATTGTTGACCAAATCGGCCAATTGACCCTCCTCGAGACTGCCGACCTTGTTTCCTCGCTCAAGGTCAGTACACCATGCGCCGCATAATACAAGATACTAATTCCTTCCCTCAGACTCGCCTGAACATCCCCGACCTGCCCGTTGGTGGTTTCGCTGCCGGTGCTGCCCCTGCTGCCCCTGCTGCTGTCGAAGAGGAGGAGGCCGCTCCCGCCGCACAAGAAAAGACTCTGTTCAACCTCAAGCTCCAGTCGTTCGACGCCGGTTCCAAGCCCAAGGTCATCAAGGAGATCAAGAGTCTGTTGGGTCTGTCCCTGGTTGACAGCAAGAAGTTCGTCGAGAGTGCCCCCAAGCTCATGAAGGAGGGTGTGCCCAAGGAGGAGGGTGAGAAGATTGTCGAGACACTCAAGGCTCTTGGTGCCGTTGTCGTCATGGAGTAGACTCTTCTACCCGCTCTTCTTTTCCTTCCTCTCTCAGACACGAACATGGCATACATGTGACGGCGTTTTATGTACTTGTATATTCGGGGCAAAATGGTGTACAAAAACCTTACCACATTCAACCACATCTTCTACACATACTCACAGCCAAGCGAGACTCGCCCATGACTGGACTGACTTGATGAGCTCGGAACATCGTGATATTTGACCATATCTCAAGGACGCTTCCTGAGCTGAATCCTCTTTGGGTCAGGGTTACTCCATTCACCATGAAATTCATAGATAGATGGTCAGCAGTGCATTAATGTGCAGGTGGTACTCGAATACAAATTGGTAGGCATCTAAGTCTGTGTCTTTGAAGCCTGGGTCCGCAGTTTCGGATCCAGATCTGGATTGTTGCCGGTGTGAGGCGTAAAAATGAATTGTTAATCAAAGCATCTTGAACTTCCACTCTTAGGTCATTGGACTCAACACATCGCATTCCCCGACAGACCTGTAAACTGATATCGACCTTGCAGAGTGGTTTCAATGATTTTGGTACCGAGAACCTTTCAAGTCTATCTAAATTCCTCTCCTAGTAATTGATGTTCATGTAGAATGTATTGGTTGACTCGTTCTTGTCGGTAGAAGTGTTCAGGGATGAGCTTGAGACAGCGGGGCGCAAGCCGCATCGCATCGAGGAACATATCGATGCGACAAAGGTTATTTAGCATCAACATGCCAGCTTGAGCGAATAGCAGGCTGCATCGCATGCCTCATGTCAGCATCTTTCAATTCCCACAGCAATGAAGCTGTCGAGGCCGAGTCCAGTCGCAACCCATACGAGTCGCCATATCTCGAGTCTCCGATCGACAATGACCGTGATGGTGACCTGAACACGCACACCTCATTCAAGTCCAGCTTTCGGACGTCGTCTGCACATCTTGACTCGCTGTTATCTACCAGTCGCAGTCCATCGCCTGCGTACGATCATACGTCCCATCTACAGCAACGCCGTGTCAGCTCGCGATCACCCGTTCAGCCCACCACTGCCAACATCCTCTCCTACCTCAACACTCCCTCCGTCGCAACAGATGCAAAGGATCCCTCCGCTCTCGACTGGTATGCTGAAGGTCCTGGCCGCCGTGTTGGCTACGACAACTTGACAGCCATCGACTGGATCTTCGAGTACGCCAAAGAAAGACAACGCTTGCGAGCACTGCGATCAAACGCTGTTGGTCTGCTAGGATACTTTCAATTGCTCGCCGATAGTAGTCAGACTTGGATCATATTGGTTGCTACTGGAATAGCTGTCGGTGCCATTGCTGCTGCCATCGACATTACAAGTGGCTGGTTGGGCGATCTCAAGGCTGGTTATTGCAGCAATGTCAAAGATGGTGGAAAGTTCTATCTGAACCGAGGTTTTTGTTGCTGGGGTCAGAAAGACTATGAGACATGTCCGGATTGGCAGTTGTGGAGCCATGGAATGGGTGTGACGTCCAGTGCTGGTAGCTGGATCATCAATTTTGTCTTGTACCTTGCCTACTCGGTATGTGCAGCCTGATGAGTATAGCGAGTCGCAAGCTGACACCTTCAGGTACTATTCGCCTCTGTCGCTACATACCTCGTCACCAGATTCTCGACATATGCCAAGCAGAGTGGTATACCCGAGATCAAGACTGTGCTCGGAGGCTTCGTTATTCGTCGATTCATGGGCGTCTGGACCTTGGTAACCAAGTCTGTCGGTCTGGTACGTTAGATCCATCCCGCGTCGTATCACTATGCTCATACAATCTAGTGCCTAGCAGTAGCTTCTGGTCTGTGGCTTGGCAAGGAAGGCCCTCTGGTCCATGTCGCTTGCTGTTGTGCCAACCTGTTCATGAAGCCTTTTGAAAGTGTCAACAGCAATGAGGGTATGTTGAGTTTGCTCGTTCTGCAGCGGAATCTACTAACGCGTCATAGCTCGTAAGCGCGAGGTCTTATCTGCCGCTTCTGCTTCTGGAATCTCGGTAGCTTTCGGTGCACCAGTCGGTGGCGTGCTGTTCAGTCTCGAGTCACTCTCATACTACTTTCCCGACAAGACCATGTGGCAGTCTTTTGTCTGCGCCATGATTGCAGCCTTCACACTCAAGGCCGTCGATCCTTTCCGTACAGGCAAGACCGTCCCATACTCTGTGACCTACCACACTGGCTGGCACGGTTTTGAGATGGTCGCATACGCCATAATCGGCGTGCTCGGAGGTCTTTACGGTGGCTTGCTGATCAAGCTGAATATGCGACTGGCAGCACTCCGAGACTCACCTCGTTACCCACTCAAGGGTAGACCTATCCTGGAGGTCTGCATTATCACCATCGCCACCTCTGTCATCGCCTTTCCTGTCACTTTCCTACGCGCTCAGGCCTCTGAGTTGGTCTACTATCTCTTCGCGGAGTGCAAAGATATCGAATCCGATCCTCTTGGACTATGCAAAAGCGGAATCGCCAACACTGGAGTCATCTTCCTGCTACTCATATCTGCCATCATTGGCTTCTTCTTTACAGCCTTGACTTTTGGTCTCCAGATCCCTGCCGGCATTTTACTTCCATCCATGACCATTGGTGCCCTGTATGGTCGCGTCATCGGTCTCATTGTCGAGGTCTGGCAACGCGAACATCCAAAATGGATTGTCTTTGCATCTTGCGAGCCCGACGTCCCCTGCATTACCCCAGGAACCTACGCCATCGTGGGCGCAGCTTCAGCTCTAGCAGGCGCAACACGAATGACCGTTTCTATCGTTGTCATCATGTTTGAACTCACCGGTGCTCTCACCTATGTCCTTCCCATCATGATTGCTGTCATGATCGCCAAATGGGTGGGAGACGCACTCGGCAAACGCGGTATCTACGAAGCTTGGATTGCATTCAACGAATATCCTTTCCTCGACAACCGCGACGATAGACCCATTCCTGATATCCCTGTCTCGCAAATCATGACAAGGACTGAAGATTTGATCACCATTACTGCTGAAGGCAGTACCATCGCCTCTCTGCGCGACTTACTCAACAATTATACATATAGAGGTTTCCCGGTCATCTCAAACTCTCAGGACGCAGTATTACTCGGCTTCATCTCAAGGACAGAGCTTTCATTTGCTTTATCCTCTGCAGTCACAACCAGAAATCTGCCAGAGTCAACTCCATGTTTCTTCTCCCATCAACCTCTTGCTGATGTGGAACATACACTTGACCTTCGACCTTGGATGGACCAAACTCCCATTACCCTCAACTCTGCAATAGGATTGGAGTTGTGCGTTAATTATTTCCAACGCTTGGGATTGAGGTACCTTGGTTTCTGTGATAGGGGTGTCTTGAAAGGATTGCTAACGAAGAAGGATGTTTGGTTTGTTGTTAATGGGGGAGATGAAAGCGGGGGTAGAATTGCCAGTGCGAGGGAAGATGAGGATGTTCATGGTAGAGCTAGAGGGGTTGGTGGTGGTGTTTTGAGGGAGGGTGATGAAGGCGAAGAGAGAGGCTTGTTGTATGAGGGCAGAGGAGGTATGAGTGATGAGGCGGATGTTGACCTAGGTGATACCAGAGGACCGGCATAGTGTAGTGATTGATGCTTTGTTGATCGTCATGCAATACCGATTGTTGACGCTGGTGATGACGTTCGAGCTCAAAATGTTGTGCTATACTCTTCCGTGTGTCAGTCTCCGCACAAATCGAGACTGCAAATCTCACGTCTTGAACCTGGCGGAATGAATCAACCCAAGTTCAAAGCACTATGTATACAAACCTAATCAGAACAGAAGCCTCTTCACTTCTTAGCCATACGGCGTTCATCTTAATTCCTGCTTAGTAGAGACTAGCTAATCTCTATTCGTTACTAGATAGAGTAATATCTACACCTCGCCACCATCTCACCAGGACAAATCGGCAGCTGGACTGCAAAGTTGGATGCAACTCTGTCGTCTCTCCGAAGACCACATCGATCTAGCATCGAGAATACAGGTATTGCCCAAACACTTAGGTAAGAGGGGAGAAAAAGAGATCAGGTCCCTGACTCAATCCTCATGCTCTGTCTCCCAAAGAAGAGGCCTCAGCATAATGCAATTGAGCGCAAAAGCTTTGTGTTTTCTGCTCAATGAGGGATATGAGATGTTAGTGAGATTACAGATACATGGACCTCGTTGATCTGGGTGTCGAGATACTTTGTCTGGCTACCGGATCTGTCTGTGGTGACTCTGCTGCTGCATTTCTTTCCCTGGCTTTTAACCTGATCATCTCTCGCCATTGGAAAGATGCCATACGACTGTGTGATGAAAAGAGTTTGCCTCAAGCCTCTACCGATGTAAGAGGTTTATATATACTAACGACGTTGTTTTTGGGACGATATGTGATTTTCACGCGAGATCTTCATATGCTAGTAATCTCAGCTTATGGGGAATGGTGTAGATTAGTGGTTTTGCTTATCGATGTTTCTAATGACTTTGAGCTCAAATACTGTCCAGTGCTCTTCTATGTACTTGATAGTATCGCTGCTTGCCATACAGATATACTGAAATCGATGAAGCGTCAGGACTCAGAAGGACATCTGATACCCAGCAATATTCGCTACTGAGCTGGATACAAATGATCACAGTCCTTCTTTCCATTCGTGTACCTAGGCATGTTTAGACATATCAAGGACCGAAATGGGATTCGCGACTACGAGCTATGCTGGTTTCAGCTGCACCTTCGTGCGGATAAAATTCATCGGGCAGTGAGGCAAGACGGGTGAGAAGGCGTGCCGGAGCAGGTGAAGAGGTCAATGGAGCTCTATCTCTCCACAAAATCTCCAGTGTTGAGAGTCTAGAGCTGATGTAAGCGACTAGATTCTCTCCCAGCAGCGGAGATATGAGACGATAACAAAAGGTTTATAGACCTAATTGCTTTAGCATCAAGGTAGATGGAGAGATTTAATCACTACCGAAGTCTTCGCTAAGATCAGCGTCTCTGCGGGTGAGTGTGTCGCGGACAAGGCGAATGATTCTGCGTTGCTGCAAGGAATCGAGGTCGACTGGACTAGAATGATTCGGATATGGACTCTATATATAAAAACAGGTTTTTGTATACATATCGACGATTGTGAAGTAGTATGCAGTCCCGCTTGTTGGTGTTGAATGACTGTGAAAACGATTAAGTTTTCTTTCTTTCCCATGTGCTAGTCTTGTTTCATATTAGATGTGAACACTGGCTGCTACTGGAAACTTATTCTAAGGTCGAATATCTGAACTGCAATCATGTTGAATGGATGCTGCTAGTTACCTGGCAAAAGAGTAGAGTCCAAGAACTGATCGTAAACACACTTTCTCCTCGTAAGTTTGTGTATTGCTTAGTCACTCTGAAAGGTTAGCTTCTTGATACAAGAACAAAAACTTCAACTTGAACTCCCTCGAATGGTTAAGCACTGGCGTAGGACATACGCACCTGTTACATAGCTAACTAACACTCGAACACCTGGGATGAATGTCCCAATACACTGTTATCACTTTGACCCACAGGCACTGTAAGCAGGTAACGAGGTCAATGAATCCTTATCTCCCTGCTACTCTCTGTTATTGAGAGCCTGTAGCTGATGTAAATGATACTATTTCCTTCTCGCAGGAGATGCAATGCCAAGACAAAAGGTATACGAACCTCGTTGATCATCTAGGTGGATGCAGAGATATACATGCTACCAGAGCCAAACATACATTGCAGGAGTTGACGGGCTCTCCAGCAGATCGGCAACGTCTCTTCCAGTCTCATGCTGGTGACAGCAGACTGAGGAGTGATGATCTTCGATGTCCGTTGTTGGTAGTTGTAGTTGTGTTGGCGTTTATATTTATTGGGACGGCAATTATGACTACATGTTTGATTGTGTCTGGACTGGAATTCTGTTCATCTCTCAGCTCTCGAGACGACATGGGATTTTGAGGGGAATAATTCTCTGCATGCCTCAGTTGTTGATGCTTGACTGGGAAGATGTTGGGACAGACTTGTGGTTATGGATTTAGACGATGGAGGATTGGTTTCTTTCTGCATGTGATAGAGTCTGGATAGAGGGTTTGTGAACAAGATATTGGTTATGTTTGAATGGTCGACTACGTGATCAATATTGGTCCATTGATCAGGTATAACAGGATTCGTAGATACTCGTATGCGAAGTGATGACACCTTCTAGAATCTGTGATACACCAACCGCATTGGAATGTAATGCATATAACTCATTCCCAACTTCCTGACTTCTTCTTGAAAGTGGATATTCAGAAGAAGACTTCATGGTCGTGTCGTTCACCGCGAACGTGCAGACTTAGAGAAGTCGAGAACGAGATATATTCGACGTAAGAAATCTAAACATCATTCAAACAAGACAGAAAGAGACGAGGTCCACGAATCTGAACACAGGAATCCATCTCCTACAGAAGAACATGACAGAGATGCGTGGTACATAATTCTGTGGCTGTCGCTCGTTTATAGATAGAAGAGATTTGTACGGGATCATATACCTGCTTGATTCATGGGGCATACAGTCCTAGATCAAGTACCGCAGAGGAATCCCGTAGGAAGGGCGTCCTGTGAGACGGATTCGTCCACGACGCTTGGAGTAGTCGATGCCCATGTGGGTAGGGAGCTGTGTTATTCGTAAGCTGAATAGTCCTTTTGTAGCTAACAACTTACTGCGATCAAAGTCAAGTTGATAGTATCAGTCGTTAGTGTATATTAGTACTTCATAAGTCATATTGTCAGACTCCATACCTCGGTTTGCAAAATTGATATAATGGTCTTTGATAGGTTGGAGATGGCGTTCCTCCTATCAAACTATGTATGGGAGACAATGGAATTGACGGTGAAATAATCGATTGAGTATCTTTCTAGCGTCTCTTGATCAGGTAAGAATGACTGCGACAGGAGATTGGAAGATACTGGATCCAATTTCGATGTCTCTTCCTAGTACCTGCCTCTCGCTAGTCGCTACACAAACTAGGCTGGTATCTGTGAGTATATAGTCCGTACCTTTATCATTCCGGATTCTTTGCTGTGAGAAACGTCCCCAACGCTGGAGGAATTGTCTCGTTGTGAGAGACAAAATGGAAAACGAGAGATTGTGGTGCCAATTCATCACGAAACAGTGCGTAAGCAGTGAAACAGGATTGAAGAGAAGAAGATGGGGTCCATGACTCTGATACTCAAAGTTCATCTCCCAAGAGGGATTGGAGCATGCGAGATATGCCGTGAGACTATCGCGTATCGAGAGAGACGATGTGCCATGAGAGGGGTCATAGACCTGGTTCATCCATGTAGATACAGTCTTATCATCGGGGGCGCAAGCATAGCTACTCTCCGTGAAGGCGACTCGCAAATGCAGCTTCATGCAAATGTCACACAACCAGTGATCTGGTAGATCGCGATGCAACAATTCGAGAGTTCGCAACAACTCATGATTGAGAATAGAGCGGTTATTGTACTAGCTGTGGCTAAAGATGTATAGGATTCACGCTCTGTTGAGAGATGGGAGATACGTATACAGGACCACAGACCTGATTTTGTGATGCGGATGCAACAACGCGACCATGGAGTCATGGACGTCAAGACCTTCAGTAGGGGAAGCTAGCTAGAAGCATGAACAACTTTGGCGAGTCTGGAGTCTTGCAGGTGCCATTTTGCCTCTGGTCGCCTTCCTTTCTCATACCTCATATAGAACATGATCTTCACATGGAGCTTTTCTCACACTTACACACCTGCCTGTTCAATGCTCTTGTCTTTGGGGAAATATAAGAGAGTAAACGTGATTGAACTTTTGTAACTCGATTGGCCTTGCCGGAGGTTTCTGCGCTTGGCGTTACCACAAAGGAAGGCACAACTTGGTATTGAATTGACCTCCTGATACGGATCATGGAGTCAATGGATTGGGTATGGTTTTGATCAGTGGGCCTGAAGGAGTGAAAGGGAGTACAGTAGATGAGTGGTTGAGGCGGTAGTGTTTTTGAGATAGAATTCCCAAGCGACGAAGGATGAACATTAATGTTAAACATGAAGTATATACAAAATACAAACAAGATTCCGAGAGAACAACCAGCTGCCCAGCAGCTTGGATGTACCAACGACTTTTCCTTCCCAAGACCATACTTCCGCTAGTATAACTTCTTCGCGGCAAATCCAATTTGCGGTTTGGCAGCCACCTGCGAAAACACAACAAACTGACTCTTCAAAAAGACATCTCCCAAAATGCTGAATCCAATGCCAGTATCAGCTTGCATGCCTCCAAAGCACATGTTGTTCCCAAGCGATGCATAATTCATGTATGAGCCCGGTACAGTGAACGGCTTGCCACCAATCACTAGAGTCAAAGTCGGCAGCTTCGTGTTGCAAGAAAAGACCCAACCACCCTGATAGTCGCTGTATACAGCGCCCTTGGCTTGCTTGTAGTATGCGTTGACAACATCGGATGGTAGAAGCAAGAGACTTGTACCCGTGTCAGCCACGCAGCTGTAGGTCTTGCTGACTTTAGCACCACTGCCAACTGCATATCCGCCTGCGGGAAACTGCCAGAAGCCACCACTGGTGCTAAGATTGACATATGTGATGCTTCCGGTGTATTTTGCAGGGTCAATGTAACCAAAGTCGTAGCTGCCTGGAGCTCCTTTCTTCAGATCTGCAGTGAAGACAGCTTTGGATAGCTGTGGTTTGACAGTGTCGAAGAAGTTGTTCTGTTGATAGGGCATAACGGTGTTGACATCACTGAAAGCCAGTCCAAGAATACCGTCGCTCTCAATATCCGAGATCATGCTGGAGGAAACCGATGTCGCTGCTTCGACAGCTTGTGAGGTCGCAGTGGCACTTCCAACGACGACCTTGTCAGCAAAGACTTTGCCGCTCGCGCCTGAGCCATCTCCGTAAGTGATGTCCCAGCTGTAACCGGGCATCAAATTTGCATTGTTCGAGTTGTAGTAAGCATGGCCAGATCGCTGTGATGAAGGTTGCAGATTCGAGTAGACCCAGAGATCTGCACTGCCGGTATCGAAGTTGAGGTTCAAAGTCTTGCCTCCTACGGTGACAGGACAGAGGTAGGAAACATCGCTATCTTCCGGTGATGCTGCGACTGTGGCGGCTACTGTTGCTGATGCTGCTGCTTTCCGGACAGGACTCGGGGCGGATGCTCCTGCTTTCGCATACTTTGCGTATACTTGCAGAAGTCGTTGTGCAGGAGGCTTGGTGGTTGTGTTGGAGTTGAGTATTTGGCCTAGGGTGAAAACAGCCTTCCCTTTGACGTCGGCCTTTGTTAATGGCTGGCTCTGGCACAAACTGTACAGTGCCGTGGTAGCGATCAGGATTTGAGAAAGAGACATCTTGAAATGAATGCCACAACCAGTACTGAGAGGAGGTGAAGGCAATGTGGAGAGTCGAGCATGGCATTCGTTCAACTTAAGTTCTTGCTTTCAACAAAGACGTTATACATCCAGCCAGAATCGCCGTTGAAGATGTTTTGGACGCCACCAGCTCCGCCCGCTGTTTAGAGACATTTGAGTTGAGTCGCAATCCAGAGTCCAGTCGACCGTCTGAGACTCGCCTCAGGAGATAATCTGTATATTTCTTTTACTAGAGCTCAAAACCAATAGCTGTAGCGGCACAGGCGTCCTGGCGCAGACTGTATGCTGGCTCAGAGATGTGCCCTAGATGCGGAAACATAGTTGTGTTCGACGAAACAGTTCAATTTATTCCGAGGTCTGGCTTCGACACAAACGATTTTCTGTCATGCTTCAAGCAACCCACAGAAGGTGTATAACAAGTATTGAACCTTGAGGACGGTCGTGGCGATGGCCGTTGAGCGTGATTCGGTTCATATCTAACGACCGCTCGACGTGCCGTGTAAGCTAGGACGCGTTCTCACTTGAGAGGACGTCATGCCGTACTTGTGCTGAGTATTGTCGTAAGCTGAGAATGCTAGTTTCGCATTTGAAAACAATTATGGTGAAAGAGGTTCTTTGTTGAAAGATGGTCGAGTTCTGATCAGTCCAAGTCCTGGTCGCGGAGGCGCTGGTCAAAGCTTCTGTTGTTTACAGCCGCCAAGCTGTAATTTACCCCTGGAACCCCCTAAAAGCTGACTCCTCCTGCCAGCTTCGAAATCCTCGGCTCTTCTTTCTCCTTGCCAAAGCTTTCATCTTGTTACTGTACAAGACGACAGCTGAGAAGACGCCTCTCCTGACACATGTAACGATGCTCACCACCTTCAAGACGTGAGATTCATTGATATGTATCTGACATTAGTTCTTGACTTCCAAGCTGCAGCTCCAAGAAAATTCAGAACATAGCGCGCAGACAAGGACCGTGTTCTACCATAGACACAACTTCGCTTGCATGCACGTGTAAGCAAATGTGGATCTCGATACACTAATATCGCGACACAATACGATAAACATCCTTCAGGAACTATCAGACGTGTTTGAGCCGTGAGGTAGATTTCAGGAAGGATTCAGGATGAACAATGTAGATTGATCTCACCACATCCTTGTCAGATGCGCGACGCCAAAGAGGGGTCGAGTCTTGGACTAGCATCGTCAGTATGGATCGCAAGCTCCTTACAGGCTGACTGAACCTAACACAAAGACACCATCTGCTCAAAGTGGCAACATGCTAGGCGCCAAACCTATCTACCTTATAGCCAAGTATGGAGTAGCTTTTACGACCAGAAACGTATAAAGTCACCGAGCTCCTCTACTCATTCAACACTATACATCACTAATCACCATGTCCGACACCACTGACACTAATGGCCAGAGCGAGGGGTTATTTGGTATTGACAATGCTCCAACTTCCCTTCCAGCACTTGCTGCCTGCGCTCGAGGCTTTTTATCCGAAAGCTACGACTTTATCGTTATCGGCGGTGGTACTGCTGGTCTCGCTGTTGCTGCACGCTTGACTGAGGACCCCGATATCGTCGTTGGAGTACTCGAAGTCGGCAAATCGAGACTCGATGACCCGCTCGTTGACACCCCCGCTACCTTCCCACAGCTGTTGGGTACTCCCGAATATGATCATTGCTTCAAGTCGGTACCACAGGTAGGTCTGATTTACAACTCGCATGGAGTGCATTCTGACAGCGACATCAGGAAGGTAACCGCGGAATCATTCATCACTTGTGCAGAGGAAAGGCTCTCGGAGGCTCGAGCGCCATTAACTATATGCTGTCAGTATTCCCTCGTACCCTCACATCGTTGATCGTAGGTTTATACTGATATCTTCAGCTACGTCCGTGGATCCGATGCAGATTATGATGACTGGGCAGATCTAGTAGGCGATTCCGGTTGGTCTTCCAAAGCTCTCAAACCATATATGCGTAAGCATGAGACCCTCGAGAAGATCGACGAATCAATTCTGGATCAGACCGACTATCCTCATGTTGGCGAGCATCATGGAGCAGATGGTCCAGTACATACATCTTTCAACGACAGCTCATTCCCTATTGGTGACTCAACGATCAAAGCGATGGATGAAGTCGCTGGTCTGTCTAAGAAACCAACGGATCCTTGGAGTGGCGATCACATCGGCTTCTTCAACACGCTCGGTGCTGTCGCTAGATCTGGACCTTACAAGGGAAAGAGAAGCTATGCTGCTCGTGGCTACTTCCATGCGAATGCCAGCCGACCAAACTTGAAAGTGCTTTGTGAGGCACAAGTCAACAAGATTGTTATCGAAGACGGTGTCGCCACAGGGGTAGAGTTCGTCTTTGACGGCATGCACGAAACTGTCTATGTCAAGAAAGAGGTAATCTTGTGTGGCGGCGTGATAAACTCGCCACAAATTTTGGAGCTCTCTGGTGTCGGTCGACGTGATGTCCTTGAACATGCTGGCGTTGAGTGTAAGGTCGAGCTTCCTGGTGTTGGCGAGAATCTGCAGGACCATGCTTGTGCTGTGCTCGGCCTGAATCTCAAGCCTGGCAACATGACTCTTGACATCCTCGGCGACCCGGATACGATGGAAGCAGCCATGAAAGCTTACGTGGAGCACCAACGAGGACCTCTGACTTCCATAGCCAGCACACAGGGCTTCCTTCCTTACAAAGCCCATGTCTCTGCCGAAGAGTTGAAGAACACTATTGACAGTATTCGCGCGATTCAAAACAGCCCCAATACGACATCATTCTACAAAAGACAGCTCGATCAGGTAATCGCTCATCTCGAAAGCGACAAGTCTGGAAATCTGCAGTATATCATGATCCCGGCTGGAGTGGACTATGATGCCATTAGTACACAGAAGGTCTTTCCTCCACCTGACAATACTGGTCCTCATAGGATGGTGCTGGCGACATGTCTGCAATATCCCGTTTCTCGTGGTTCGTGTCACGTCAATGATTCCGGTAAGTAGATCATGGTTGGATTTCGGATAACTCGTTCTCTGACGAACCGTACAATAGACCCATCGAAGCATCCTGTCATTGACCCTGGGTTCTTGAGCCATCCTGCCGACGTTACCGTCCTGGCAGCTGGTCTCCATTTCGCCCACAAAGCGACTAAGACCTCACACCTCGCTCCTTTGATCAGGGAACGATCCTATCCACCCGCATCCCGAAATCTCGACAATGCCACCGATCGTGAAGAAGCAGTCAGAGACTGGGTCATGGGAGAGTACCATCTGATCGGCACCTGCGCGATGGGGGAAGTCGTGGACAGCAAACTGCGAGTCAAGGGTGTTAAAGGACTGAGGGTTGTGGATGCGAGCGTGTTCCCGAACCATGTCAGTGGCAACATCTGTAGCAGTGTATACACTGTGGCAGAAAAAGCCGCCGATCTCATCAAGGAGGACTGGGGTATTGAGAGTGAGGTACCAGAGCTTACCAAGTTGAAGCTGTGAGGTCATGCTATGCAGGATTTTCGAACATGAATCAGTCCTTACAGAACTGTATCGCTTGAGTATGTATGCAGCCTTTCTTCTGTTGATACACAATGATAACGCAAGCGTCTCTCGAACTGTGCTCAGTCGTTGTCACCACTGTTACTAAATTTTGATTATCTCGTGGTCACCGCTGTCCCTCTGATTGTAACCGCAAGTGCCTGATAGCTCCTTTTTCGTCCAAGAAAAGAGCGTGTGTTTGAATCTCTGCTAGCTCTTCTCTATCGATGCCCTTTTTACCTTAATTTTCATCGGTAGTTGAAGGTAATATACTTGAGGAGGAACGAGCCAAGTCCACTCATCCTTTGTTATGAGTAGACAGTTCATCAATCCAAACCTATATTCTCCTATAAAATGCTTTCTATCTCCCCAAAAACTCTCGGAGACATATCCCAGGGGTCGGTCAATTTCTCCCAAGACAATGGTCGAAGCTCCCTCCAGAACCACTATCGCCGAACTTCGATTTCTCGCCTGTTGCGCCGCAAGGGGCTCGCATGGGCAAAGGGATCACTATATCGGGTCCATGACTCTCCTAATTCTCGAGTCTCTCTCAAAGAACTACAATTTTGCTTTGACCGAAATACGGTAACCTAGAGCAGTATCACTGACCTGTGAACCCCTTTGCCATGTCTGTGCTCCAGCATTTCTACAACTGTCGATTGTAGCCTTGATAGCAATCTCTCGATCTCACTCATCTGGGCTGTCTCGTTACTCCAGCCTTTGTATGCCATAAAAGATCGTGGAATTTCATCTTTATACTTTGATGTTTGCATGTCTTTCTTATTGGTGATTGTCAAACTGTTCTTTACATTTTTTGTAAGGGTCGATTCGACTGAGTAAATTTATCTCGCGTCACAAGAAGGTCAACTTTACTCGATGCTCCGGCGAGATGCAGTTATGAGAAGTCAATTAG
Organism: Aureobasidium sp. EXF-3400; assembly: GCA_024195585.1. Lineage (NCBI taxonomy): Eukaryota > Fungi > Ascomycota > Dothideomycetes > Dothideales > Saccotheciaceae > Aureobasidium > Aureobasidium sp. EXF-3400. The sequence continues at coordinate 113,680 of SWBL01000049.1, forward strand.
TGATGCTTCAGGCGGCAGATATCGCGGGAACACCATCACAACTTAAGGTGTTGGCGCGGTCAGGAATGTAAAATTAGCGATCTTGATAAGCAAAGCAGGAAGCGACCGCGTACCTCCAAGTGAAGCAACAAAACCATCCATGTCCCCTTCACTTCCCCTCTCCACATCATAATCCAACAAACCCCGTCACTTCTCAGCAAATCGGTAAGTTGGTCTACCTGGTAACCACACATTTGCGATAAAACTCCAGAGAGTTTCCTGCAGAGGTCGTCGGTTCGATCCTCATGATAAGCAGAAACTTTTCACTCTATACTTGCAAAGGTAGAATACTTTGTAAGATGGAGGGGGTTTTCCCTAGCAGCTAAGAGGCTGCTTGGTTTTTTGCTGATTTGAGGTTATCAGTTCAACTTTGATGGTATGCGGAATTTCTTTTTTACTTGTAAAGGTAGAATAATCTACAAGCGAGATGGGTTGTTTCCCCCAAGCCGCGCTATAGCGAACTGGTTATTGTTTTGTCTATTCAGCATAGAGACAAACCCTTGAGACTTAGGACAGTCACTCGCCAGACTTGAAAGCCTAGGTCTGTGACTCCTGAAAGGTTGATTGAATTCTCATGTCAAGCCACAGTCGCAGAATATGGTGTATAAATTGCCATGAGGAAACATCATGTTTTGATCAATACGAGAAACTCAAGAACTACGACTACCAGCATCGAGTCGCTCAATCTCGATCTGGCTGATTGATTTCGAGCAAGGGAAAAGATCTCGAGGAAAAATTCAAGTCACAGAGCTTAGACCGAGTCAGGATTGATCAGGCCCCCAATCCACAGTCTACAGATATGAGCTCCTTGTCGAAAAATTGCAGATTCGTGGAGATTATGTATCTACTCTTGATCACAGATCTGATACATTACTTTGTTACGCTCTCTCAACATCCAGAGTCTTCAACCTAGATACAACACCATATTGCCTATAACGGCGAAAGAACAAGCAAGCGTACTCGGGATGGTATGTGATTGCAACCAGGCTGTCCCATCATTGACAGAGTTTTATACTAGACAGTTGCCCGCTATTCACTTATGATATGTATCGTGGGCGATGTGTGTTGCACTCGTTCATGTAAAGACACTCGATCAACAGACCGGTTGTATCTTCACTCTATCTGCAGTATCTCAGTCACTATAAACACCCACCAACTATCGTAGAGAGGTAACGCAGCAGGCATCAGACAAGAACTGCATGGCTCGAAAGACAGGAAGTATGCGATAAGATCTCTGTGGAGGTCTGGTCCCAACAAATCTGATACAAATTCGTGATCACAGTGTACGAGCAGGAAGTGACCTGGTCTCTCACCCCTGACTTTCTACCACAATTTCCTCTCGAAGATATATTAGATCAGTGGAAACACTGAACATGATCTTAGACTCACAGACCTGATACTTCTCTTAACCCTCCTTCCGAGGAACAGTGGTGCTCAGAGATGGAGTCACACGCCTCAAAAGCAACAACGTGTTTCTTTCATCTCAAACAAGAGCCTCTCATCTTGCTTGATGGAGATTGTGGGAAGGAATTCAGTCTACTGCACTGCATCTTGATATATACAGTGCATAAATAACGGCTGTTTGCGTAGGCTTAGTACAACTGTTAGCATACGACAAGACACCGCAACCAGACATCGGTCAGAAGACAAGAACTGGATGGCCCTGAAGAAATGTTCTTCCGAAAACTTGGGACGATCTCCGAATTTAGTCAACTACACCGTAGCTAGACTTGCGGACTCCGTGGCTCTCTAAACATCACATGCCAGACAATCTGCGATATCGTATGAGAGCGCCATGACACCAAGCTGGTATCTAAAGTAGAGTGGACCGGAAACCTGCGTTCGCACCACTCGCAAGCTGCCGACAATCACGTTGATCTTTTGCTCGGCCTACTGGTGAGCTGAATACATGTTGAAGTACATACTGAGCGGGACACCGTCCGAAGTGCAGGGGAATGATCAGGTCCCCGTACCCTGAAACAGCTCTCTTCTCCCCTCGTGTGAAGAATAATGAGTAGATCCGTGATGCAATTCGGATGTACGAGTGCCGCTATCTCAAAGTAGGCGAGGGCGAGAAGAATCTCGTGAGTCAGTGACCTGGTCTCCTCACCTACTCCACACTCATGTCGAACGATGTGAACATATCCAGTCCGGAACAATCGAACGCCGATGAGATGCCGGCGTAGCAGATCATCGAAAACATGCTGATACTTCAGTTCCACCCAAAAGTCATCGGGTGCAGGTATGGAGAGGAGAGTAGAAGGTCGCGGTCACAATTTAAACAGCTGTGACGGTGTAGGTGGTGGTCACGAGAATTGTCCTGTTGATCCGGTCCAAAGCAATGATCATACACCCTGTACAGATACGGGTGTGAAAGCACAAGTAAACGTGATCCCTTCCAATCCCTATACAACACGCTCTTCATCATTAACGTTTCGTCATATCATAAGCAGCCATCACTCCCTCCACACCTCCAACCCCAAGCCACAAACATCATACCTCCTACCCGCAAACTCACCATACATTTTGGTCCACAACCAATCCGCATCCTTGTCTTTGGGTCGAGCTTGTACCACCCTCGCATAATCGACTTCCCACTCAGGACCAGGAAGTTTAGGGTCATTGAAGCGGATATACGGTGTCTCAAGGAATGCAGTCTTATTCGGCTGAGAAGCATCGTGTAAAGCTCCGATACTGGCGATGATATTGAAAGATGGGAGGTATGCTGGATGTAGAGCAGAAGATATGGAGGTGATGTTCTGGAAGGTGTTGGTAGTGAGGACGCGATGTGTTTCTTTCGCTGGAGTTGCGAGGATCAGGTCTTCAGACGAGACGGTCGAGTTTTCTTGCTGCAGCAAAGTCATAGGCGCAGATTTCGTATACGCCAACACAGCATCCAGTGTCTCGGCGTCTTGCACCAAGCCCGGTGTCTGTAACAGCATAACTCTTTCCATATCCGTCAAAGCCCAAAGATGTGCCAATGAAGCGTCGTCCTGACTAGCAGGTGTAGCAATCGGTCGTAGTTCGACATTATAGCGACGAGCAGCACGGCGCAGTAGACGGCGTGTGATGTCCATATAAGGATCTATCAAGTCGTGTTTGGCAGCTTGCTTTTCCATCGCCCAGGCTTGTGGAAAGAGGAGGATGCGACGAGCGGGAGACTTCAGACGAGCGAGGTCGCCGAAGAACATGATTGTGCTGCACACGTCATGGTGTGTTGTGACAATCTGGACATGTGCGAGTTTTTGCCAGTCCACTTGTGGTGGTTGTTGGGCAGTTGTGTGCTCGGAGATGATGGCATTCTGCTCAGGATTGAAAAGACGAGAGGGGTGTTGAGGTCCTGACAGAGGTTGTTGTGCGGATATAGAATGAGGAGCGACAGGAATGCGCGGTTTAAGTTGAGATTGGAGGTCGGCGATTGAACGTTGCTGAATTGTGTAGCCGGCGAGGAAAAGGAAGAAGGTGATTGCTGCCACTGAGTTGTGTTAGCTGTCGAATCTGCGATCTTGAGGAATCGCGATACCAAAGGCTGATGACAGCAAGACTTGAACTTGTCCGCTTGTCAGTAGTAGCTTCCCCATACCAAGCTCTTGCTATATAGTAGAAGGCAACGGCTTTGGTATGCGCTTCATCGCTTTCATCATCATTGTTGATAAGCAGATATCCCCATGGCAACTCGACATCTCCGCAAAAGTTGTGCACAAGATATGCATCACGCACAAGTTATTGCTTCACTTAGTGCTTTTCCTGTTTTCTTCTCGAAATCATGGCTGAACATACCACCTAAGCAACTGAGATTACTACTTTAGTGATTCACCAAGATCCTGAGATGGAACCAGAGGCAGTTGCGTTTCCTTGTCCTTCTGATGGATGTGGTAAAACTCGAGTTCTTATACATCGTTTCTACACGACTCTTGACCAGGGAATTTGCACTATCTAGGTGGAGCAGAGGGAGATGTCTGGAAGGAAATTTGAGATGGAAAAATAAGACGACGACGAATCAAAAAGCAAGCAGAATAGAACAGAGCACAACACAGTTCGAAGGACAGTTCTGTTTGTTTGTTTTCCTTCGCAGTACTACCCAGCCTGAGCTTAATCCTTGAGACAACCAAGAGCAGCGAACAATCTGTCGTTATGCCACTGAAGGTCAACTGAACCACAAAAGTAGAGACAATGCGGGCTTCAAGGGTCCCATTTTGGTTGCTTCCACACCCATTCTTCTTTTGGAACACCTTCGAGATAGAACTCATCCCAAGTTGGTAGCCAGGTTTTGTTATCCGTGCTAGGTGCTGTATTCCATCTGTCTTCGCCCGTGTTGTTGTAACCAATCCTGCCACAAGGAAGTCTTACTACCTCCCACTCCCTGGGTTTGGGCACCTTTATTACCCGGAGACCAAATCGAATGACCTGGTCAGTCCAAAGATCCTCCGAGAAGAGCCATTGTGTCCACGCTTGGGGAACCGGGTAATATCTGTGTGGTACCTCGTCGTCTTCCTTACGGTCCGAGTCCATGGTGCTATAAGCGAGATCTTCCCCATTGCCCAACCATCGGTCCCAGAATCGAGTAGAGAAATACCCAAAAGGTATCAGAGCATTCTGTAGGAGACGCAATTGGTCGTCCATGGGTGGGATGCCCACCGCCATGGTCTTGAGAACGCTACCCAGCACAAAATTCTCGAAGGCCCACCCTTGCTCGTTACACCTGTCCAACGGAGCCCAAGGCTCGTGTGGTATACCAGGAGTCCAATCAGGTGGGATCGGGAAGTATGCCATGCAGAACGCGTGAGCGAACTCGTGGAGCATGAGCTTTGCCAGATACAATTGCGTACGGTATATCGCTGACGTTGCGTTTATGTGAGCTTGTTGTTCCAGAGGAATGCCAGTCATCAACAGGATGTCGTCGAGTAATTCACGGTGCCTTTTGTCATGTGGATCAGTGTTGGCTCCCCAGTCATATTCCAAGATCTCTATGAAAGTAGGCCTGAGTCGAATGATTGAGCGACGAGTTCCTCTGTATGTTACGCAACTCATTAGTCTCTTCTCGTATGGAGCCAATGAGTGGCTATCTGACAGAAGGGCGCTACGCTCAAGAGCTCTTCCCACTTACGGTTTCGACGCACGCTCGGAATGACCCCATTTATCTTTGATTCTTTCGGTGTAACCATTGACTCGATCCCCGTCATCGTAAAATGACCAATTCTCAAGCCACGCCGTCATGAGAAGTAGTTTGTGGTATGTTTCTAGCAGTTGGGCCTCGGTCAGTTTGAACGGTATCTTCATTATCTTACAATCAGCCGTTAGACCCGCAGAAGCATGTTTTATGGTGTCCATCTCATCAGATGGCATAGACAGAGCATAGAAATAAGTCAGTGTGACCGGATCGTCCAGAATAGCCGATGCTAGTAATAGGGATGGAACAATCAAGGAATACTGGTGATCATCGATACCGATCCATTTGTTCCGTCTCAAAACCGGATGGATCCTTGATTGCAGGTCAGGATTCTTGAGATGGTTTCTCCAGGGGTGGAATGCCAGGCGCCCATTAATCTTATCGCCGGCAGGTTCGCCGATAGGTCTCTCCTCCTTGTGGTTGAGAAATCCAGCAGCTTCGAATACCTGCATACCATATTTTTCGAGTAGGGGAGTGTAGTCGGGCATATTGCTGGGAGGTCCGAGTCTGTACCATGGAGTGATGCTGGGATCGTCTTGGTAATTGTGAGTACGATCACGGGGATCATAAAGCTTGACATCGAATCCCTTTCCGTTTTTCCTGGGTGTTGCGGCCAATCTCCTGGAAAATTGAGACCAATGGAGGTTGTCGGCCCCAGTTATGAAATCGGGTTTCCGTGGAGGATCTGGGACTTCGTATTCGAATCTGCGTTTGCGAGGCAGAGTTGACAGCGTCCAATCCTCAAGATCCGTGACATCCCCCATCTTGAGTTTTTTTTTTGACGTGTCTGTACGAAGGAACTAATTTGCATCCATGATATGAGGAGAGGTCGGACATTATACTTGCAGAGCGACCTTCCGGATGCGGGTCGAAGCTTACAAAGAACACATCAACATTCCATACAAGAGATCAAAAAACTGTTCGCGGTAATCAACATGACAATGAAGCTTGCGACACGGCGAGGATTGTCGAGACAAAGCGTCCGATTCTCAGCACTGGTGCTAGTATATCCATCGAGAGTCGCGACGATGGTGTAGTAGACTCTTGACGCATTGATGCTCATGTCGAAGGAAGCTGGCGCAGCAAAGGATGAATATCGACACATGCAGTGTTCACGTCGTTTCGTGGCGCCTTGCTGGTTCGTAACACGGCCTCAGAAGATGATGACCGTCGTCTGGGCAACATCAATAATCGCGCATGTCGAATAAGCATCGACGATGTCAGATTGTGAGAAAGTGACATGAAGGATGGTGTTGGAAAGTCAAAGGATGAAGAGGATGCGCCTCGGCTCCGGGTGGGGTTCCAAGCACAGAAGGAGCTCCCATCAATTATGACCTTGCTCTTTCCTCTATTTTATGTCGCAATACAGACTTGTTGAGACTCCCGGTCAGCTCTCATAGTTGATGGACAAAGTGTCGTGGTGAACTGTAATCGATAACAAAAGCCGTTGCGAAAACATCAACGTCTTTCTGTATACACAATTCGACGTGATCGACCTCTCCGGTCCTTGAAAATTACCACCACCGAGATCATGGGTCTCAAACTCAACATTGTATGTCTTTTGACTCACTTTAAATACAATATGCTGATAGAAGCAGCTGCTCTTGGCCATTGCGGCATGCATCCCGCATATCTATACCCGCCTATCTCTGCTGTACACTCTCGAAACAAATAACCAGCCATCCAAGCTCTCAACCCCACGAGGTTGGATGACCGAGAAAGGCAGCTATGAACTAAAATATACCGACAAATTGAGAAACTGCGAGGACTTAGTCGTAGATGAGAAAGCAGGATATATGGTCCTAGGTTGCGACGAAGGCAGAGATGTCTGGAATACTGTCATGGTAGACCTTCCCACTTCCAACCTCCAAGTATATGTATACTCACTCCATCTCTAGGGCGTCTTTGGCAAAGCCCCGCCGCCAAATGGTGCACTCTACCTCTACGACTACTCTCGCGCTCGCCCATCACTAGAAACCATTCGCCTCCTCAACACACCCTCAGACTACTCTTTCCATTCCCTAGGGCTGTCTCTTCATCTCCCCACCAACACTCTACTAGCCGTAAACCACGGTACTTCTGGCAGCACAGTCGACCAATTCCACTTCTCGCGCCTCGGAAACTCCGCAACCTACATCCGCAGTTTTTCCTCTCCGTACCTACGCGCACCAAACGCCGTATTACAGATCTCGAATACTGAAGTTTTGGTCACTAATGATCATTTCTTCACTCCTCGAAAGTCGAAATGGTTGAATAAGATCGAGACTTATCTTGGACTGCCGTTGGGTGGAGTCACTTACTTGAACCTGGAAACTGGAGCTGCTACTCAAATTGCACGGATTGCTTTTGCCAATGGAATTGCGTTGTTAAGTCAGACTACGATAGCTGTGGCGTCTAGTTCATCGGCAAAAGTGTTTTTGTACGAGATGGATAAGAGCAGCTCCCCACCTACACTGAGCTACAAGGAATCACTCGCTATGCCTTTCTGGCCAGATAACTTGCACATGGCTGGAGGAAAATTATTCATTGCTGGTCATGCTCAACTCTCTGGTCTTACGAAGTTGTCAAAGTCGAGAGCGCATTGTGGTGCCGATACTAAGTCTGCTGGATGTGATGCAGTGGCACCTAGTTATGTGGCTCAATGGACTAGAGAGAAGGGTGTTGAGGATGTGTATGTGGGAACTGAAATTTATGCTTCTAGCGGTATTGCGGTGGATGAGAAGAGGGGTGTGGGAGTTGTTTCTGGGTTGTATGGAAAGGGACTGTTGATTTGGAGTGAGGAGAAGGAGTGAGGAGAAGGAGTGAGGAGAAGGAGTGAGGAAGTCAATAGTCGCGTTCGTCTTCTCAATATAGATAGAAACATTGCTTGAGAGGTTGTTCATATATTGCTTTCATTTTGTAATGTACAAGGTGTTTTTACAAGGCGTCTAATATTCGTACAGTTTTGAGATTTGCATGCAGCAGTCTAGGCAGACTTGTCAATCTTGCCCTTCCAGTCTGAGACGTGGTCATTGATGACCTTTGATGCTTGTTCGACTGTGAAGTTTCTGCCGATGGCCTCGACAAAGTCGCCCTCGGGATCTATGGTCTCGAAGTCAGCAGCTGCCCGAGCAATGCAAAAGTACGAATACTTACCCATCAAGTAAAAGTAGATGCTGTGGTCAACAAGGTAATCCTGACCAGGCAAAACATCCTTGGGAGTCGAGAAGTAGACACGGAAAGCCTTGCAGGTAGCCTTGACCTGCTCGTAGTCTCCAGTCAAACCAATCAAATCATCATGGAACTCCTTCAAATACTCCTTTGTGACCTCAGGTGTATCTCTCGCAGGATCGCAAGTGATAAAAACAGGTCTCATAACATCGCCATGCTTTTCCTTGACATTGTCAATCATGCCGGCCATCTTGTCCAACTCTTCAGGGCAAATGTCCGGGCAGTGTGTGAAGCCAAAGTAAACCAGCGAGTATTTTCCTTTAAGACTCTTTTCGGTGAAGGGCTTGCGGTCTTGATCGATTAATTCGAAGGGACCACCGACGAGAGGGCGGCCAACGCCTTTGCTGTGTTCGGCGATGCGCTTGCGTGCCATGCGTTCTTTTTCGTAGCGGAAGTAGAAGGCCATTCCTACACCGGCACTCAGGAAGAGACATCCAGCTTGCCAGCTAAAGGGACCGAAGCGGTAGCGCGACTTTGCTTCCTCTACAGTCTTGTAGCGCATTGTCGACGACTTAGAAAATGTACGGGTTGAGGATTGGCCGAAGCGGGAGGACATGGATTGGGAGAGGCATTGCGGCGAAGGGCGGACGGTATAGAGGGAGCGCTGCAGAGCAGTTCGCGGTAGTGATGTTGCTGCCATGGTAATTGTGATTGATGATGAGGAAACTCACTCTCAGTCGCCGCTGCTTCATCATCACCTTCAACTTTCGAGATGCGGCCGCGCACGGACCACACTCCCGAGTCGCCGTCATGGTTCAATGTCAATTTCCATCTTTTCCAACCACATACTTGCACCTAGCTTTGCTTGGATTTATCCCGGACCAAATAGGACTTATTTTGTTGCTCAGACAGAGTTCGTTATCGATTACCGCATGACTTGTGATATAACATCGAGTGGCGAATGATACCCCGTCGAGCGTTGCACCTCAAAAATGGTGTGATTCGTTCCATCTGTCCTGCCTTCTCAATACCCATCAGAACTGGCTGCCGATATCTCAGTTTCCTCGAGACCACATCATCTGATCCTGCTCCCACCAGAAATATCGATTCTCTGATATCTGATCAAAAACTTGTCGTAGACCGTCTGGAAACTTCTTTCAATTCCACCAATACAGAAGACGCATCACTACCTGCTGGACTCGAGCTTGATGAACAAGACATCATGAATTCTTCAAAAGAGGCAGAACTTTTGGCTATGCAACATATCCTTGGTCTTAAGGATGCATCTGATGGGTCGATCAAAATCAAGGCTACAGAGCTAGAACGATTACAACGCCTCAAAGCAGCAGAGCCTGTATTCGTTTGCATCGACCTGGAAGCTTATGAATTCGCCCAAGAAAAGATTACTGAGGTTGGTATTTCTGTACTAGACTCTCGCCATGTGATAGGCACCGATCCCGGTCCTGATGGATCGGAATGGCTGTCCAAGATTACCACACGTCATCTTATCACCAGGGAATACAAACACCTCGTCAACAAGCGCTTCGTTCACGGCTGTCCTGACAAGTTCAACTTTGGAAAGTCTGAGATCGTTTTCTTGAATCGCATCCACACGACACTGACTCAATTATTCGCCAACCCATCGCCGGGCTCAGTGCTTGCCACAGATAAAGGCCCAAGGAAACTCATCCTCGTCGGCCATGGTCTCTCCAATGATACCGCCTACTTGAGCAAGCTCAAGTTTGACCCTCACGCCAAAGGCAATATTATACAAGACGTCGATACTCAGAGATTCGTCGGTACAAAGAAGCAAACTGTCGGCCTGAGCAGGTTGATGACTGGCCTCGGTGTCAGCCCCGAAAATCTTCACAACGCTGGCAATGATGCCGCATACACATTGCAAGCTCTTGTTCTGATGACCGTTCAGCATACCAACAATCCCGGTGCTTACGTCAAGGCTGTCGCTGAGGCAAAGGCCACAGTCGATCCAGCAAAGCAAAGATACAAGGATCACAAGGCTAAACTCAGGGAGCAGAGGCTCGCACAAGAAAAGACAAAACCTACCAAAGTGGCAAAGTCGCGATCGGGACCTGGAGAGCACACGGTAGAGTCGCTATTCGCTTCGCCTCTACTGCTACATGATCGCCATCTTGCTCAAGTCGAAGATAACAAGGCGTCGAACCTGACAGAGCCTTCGCAGGAGCCTGAAGCCATCGTACCTTCCTGGGAGACATTCCGTGAGGGTTCATCACATTATATCCCGGTATCCGACACTATACCTGAGCTTGAAGGACGTATTCGGTACGGAGGTTTGACGGGAGACGAGATCGCAGCCCAAGAGAAGTATGCAATAGAAGCATTACAGGCAAGAGGAGATGTAGGACGACCGTGGAGACGACATGCACTAGCCAACCGCCCCGAGCATGTTGCTCATGATCGTACGTCAGCCATCGATGAAGTGATCGTCGAGTCTCCTTCGAGGAAGAGGAAGAGCTTTGATGTAGAGCCGATAAAAGACGCTTGGGAAGACGACGATGACTTCTCAATTTCGCCCTCATTCTACCCAGAACCACGCCGCAGCCAGATACAAGATACAGATGACAACGACGGAGGTGTGTCGGTTATCGACTCTCAGACGCGTGGCAATTCAACAAACGAGACTATGGATTTACCAATTACTACACAAGACACGGCTCCAGAAGGATCGAGCTTTCGCATCACCAAGCATGTGTGGCAACAAGGCAACACCGAAACACAAGCTCAGGTAGATGAGTGGACTGCTAGGTGCCAAAGGCGTGACCGAGTCATCAAAGAACAAGCAGAACAATCACTTCGCACGCAGCCAACAGACGTCAACGGCCAACCATCGAGTCTCACTCCAACAGCTGAACCATCTGATCAACCGGTTGTCAGGAGCGTGAACATGGGAGGGCCGATCTTGAGAGGTAGGGATGCTGCCATGGAGCAATTCGCGGCAGAAAAGATAAGAGAAAACATCGGCGACGAATCATCAAGTTTCCAGGCTGCACCTCAGGAGCAGGATCAGTCGATTGTCAGGAGGGAGCCGCTAGGTAGAAAGGCCATCATGCAGCTGTACGCGTCAAGAACGAACATCGGCGACGAAGTATCAAGTTCACACGCTGCACCTCAGGAGCCAAATCAATCAACTGTACGATGGACGCCACTCGAACAGGATGAGGCAGCGGTTAAGGAGAGGAGAGAAAGATCAAATGACTCGGTGGCGCGGAAGCCATATCGAGCCCACCCACCAGAGCCCAAATACGACGAGCCCGAGACAGAAGAGCCGCCACCAAGAAGAAGCGAGGATATCAAAGGCTTTTTGCGCAATTGGTTAGATAATGAGTAGTTGGTTGGATAATGAGTAATTGATTACTGCTCTAGTAACCTGTACTATATCCCATTACTACTATAACATTCTTGTGCAATACAGGCAGAATCAAGATTTTACTAGATTCAAACCCCCACTAATTCTCTATATCTTGTGACCTGACAGCGAAAGATAACGAAATTCAGGCGAGTACAAAACCTTGCGTCCAAAACGACATTAACCTTCCCAACTCTCCTCTACCCAAGAAGGACACTCCACCTCCCATCGACAACAAGCCATCTTATCTGAGCTTGCCTGCTGTATTGTTGATTTACTAATTACAAGGCACAGCCTGCGAGACCGATGTATAGTCGAACATCGGGTCGATGACGCTATTTATATCCTATGGATCCCATTGCGCTCGCTATCGTTATTGTGTCGTTGCAACAAGAGCTTGAAGTAGATGTACGGCGATGCGGGAGTAAAGATGGAATAGTAGCGTTGTCGACCTGAGGCGTTGTGGGTGCTTGGTTAGATGTATCCGACATGATGAAGCGGCAGGTCATTCCGTACTTGACAGCCATGTTGTACACCTTGAGGAAGAAGTCCAGGTCGACAGTGACTGACTGTTTCGTTGTTTGGGCCGACGACTGATTTGTAGTCCTTGTTGTAGACTCAGTAGAGGACGGCCTTGAAGATCAAAGGCTCCTCGTTCACGTTGATGGTCTTGGCCTCCTAGAAATTGTCAGCGATCACATTTCGCTCGAAGACTGGTGTGGTTGGAGAGAAGCAAAGATAGTCGACTCTGTCGAATGTGTGCCGCGTGCAAAAATATGTTGGGGTGTCGTTGCTGGAATGCACAGAATTGTTGTGGCTATGTGTTTTCACCGAAGAGAAGGACCGACTTTACTACATCTTAGTAGATTCGACTTTGTTATTAAAGGTCATTGTGCTTTGCGAAAGCTTGCTTACACTCGTGAGGGTACGGTTAGAGATACTTGCCGCGACATGTAGTAATATTCGCGATTCAATTCATACCAAAGACAGGTTGAAACACATGTGGAAAAGGTACTAATATGAATAAATCTTTCCATTATATGAAAGAGACATTATGTATATATCATACTCGACATAATATCTTTCGTAAAGCTAAAAACAATAAAACAACTGGTATCATCCCCCTTCCTAAAATCCCATTATACACATAAATAACCCTTGACTTTTGTACACATAAAGGGCGCTCTAGCACGAGTCGGCAGGGCAAGCAATGTTGGTACCGTATGGGTCGGGTCCAGCAATGCCAGCAATCTGGAAGACAGCGTTGACGACACCACCGATACCCTCTCCAGCGATGAGACCACCAGCGACGGCGAATCCGTAAATTTCGAAGTTCTTGGGGTTCTTCTTGGCCCAGAAGTAGGCGGGGACGGCACCGATGACCATGGCAGTTCCGTAGATGGTTCTGTGAATGAGGTTAGTAAGATGTAATAGAGTGAGTGGCATTGGTAGAACTTACGCGTTAAGGACGAAGGCAAGAGCAATGCACATGACGTTGGGGTGGTAGGCCTTGTACTTCTCCCACTTGCCAGTGTAGGCGTAGTGACGAATGACAACCATGATACCACCGAAGGCGGCGAATGCGATGGCGAAGTAACCTGAGGTCTTGGGAACAGGGAAGACAGGGTCGGTGACGGCGACAGCAACAGCACGCCAAGCACCAACACTGGGGGCAGAGAAGGGGCACTTGTCAGCGTTGACATCGATGATGCAAGGGTAGGCCTTGCTGAAGAGCATGAACATGGCAGGAGCGAGAACACAGGCAACGATCGTGCCAAGACCTTGGGCAACCCACTGCTGGAAGGGAGAAGTGCGGAGGAGGTAACCGACACGGAAGTCACCAACCAAGTCAGAGGCCTGACCGGCACCGATGGAAGCAAGCGAACCACCGATCAAGTTAAGGCGTTGAGCGTGCTCGGTCATCCAGTGCTCACCCTTGGTAGCACCACCGAGAACAAGCTGCGAAGCCTTGGAAGCGGCGGTCAAAGGAGTAACATCGGTGACACCAGCGCACTGGACGGCAAGGATAGCGAAGAAGAAGGCCAAGAAGACGGAGAGAAGGGACATGCCAACGGGCATATCGTACTGGACACCGAGAACAATGCAGCAAGCAATGATACTGAGAATGAGGATGGGTCCCCACATCCAGATCTTGACGAGTTCGTGATCTTCGGCAGAGTCCTTGATGACATCCTCCTCCTTCTGGTCCGAGACGTTGATGGTAGTGCCGCTCATGCCAGCCTTAGAGGTCATGGCGTTGAAACCCTTGGCGGCTCCGCGACCCATAGCCTTGAACATGATGAAGAAGACCTTGTACTGGAGGAAGAGCTCGGTGAAGGAGATAACAATCATAGCCAAGACACCGGGCCACAGAAGCCAGTAACGAGGAGAGGGGGTGTCCTTGTTGGCCCACTTTTGCTTGAGGGAGTAGAAGTTGGTAACTCTGTGCCACTTCGGGTCATCAGGGTAGGACTGGACACCGAAGGCGATTTCATTGCGGACGAGGAGGGGACCGATGATGCCCCAAGCGAGAACACTACCACCGAAAAAGGAGAAGGCGACGTTGAGACCAACGAGCATACCGGAGCCGATGAAAGCAGGGGTCCATTCAATGAACCAACCCCAGTTCTCTACATCAATGGCAGCGTTCTTGTAGCCACCCCAGATGAAGAACCAGGTGAAGATGTGCCAATCCCACAGGATACCGGTAGCGTACTGCGAGACGACACGGAGAAGAAGAGCAGCAATGAAGGAGTAACTCAGAGCCTTCATCTTCAGCTTGGCGATAGCCTCACCAGTAGCAGCTGCGTGCATGCTGCGAATAGTCAAGGCACAAGCCGAAGGAGTAGGGAAGATCAAGTTGAGTTCTCTGGCGACGTAAATGATGAAGAACTTGCGGAGGGGGGTCGCGAAAGCGAATCCGAAGTAGGCACCGACAATGGTTAGAGAGACGAGTCTGCCAAAGTCCTCCTTGGGGGTGGTGAGCAGGTTCAGCTGGTAGAGAGCAGGGATACCGGAGACCATGACGGAACCAAGACCACCAGCGGCAGTGGCGGCTGTCTGGACGATGTTGTTCTCACGAGGTCCGAAAGATCCACCGAGAAGAGGGAAGTTCTCAGGGAGTGCCTTGGCAAGAGGCTTGAGAACAGCGAAACCGATGATGGCACCGAAAAGCGAGGCGCCGAAAGTCCATCCAGTCTTGAGACCGAGGTAGATGTTGGAAGCGTTAACAAGAGCACCACAGATACATCCGACTAGCATGGCACGGAAAGTGACAACCCAGTGGCGCTCGTCGGGAAGGTCGTTGTACGGTGTGAAGGGGTCGGCGATAGTACCCTCGTCGTAGTCGGTGTCCTCTTCGGCCTTGACCAGGTTGGGGTCCTTCTCATCGTACTTCTCGTCCGAGTGAACGGAGAAAGTCTCCTGGTGCTTTTCACCATGGACATCAATGGGGCCGCCAATTGGCTATGGTGATATGTTAGCAACCGGATCATAAAAGGTATACTGATCTTGGGTATCATACCTCAGCCTGTACCTCTACGACATTCGGCATGATGAATGTTGTTCGTGTAACACAGATACGAATCACCAGAACGAGCGAGGGGGCAGGCCATATTTATCCAGCAGTCCTTAGGATGACTATCACTCCTGAACGACCGTCCGTCGCTTGTGATAAGCTCGCAGATACGGGCCATTCTGAGCTGTCCGTTGTGGCGGCCAGAACCTACCATCAGGCCCTAGTTCGGGTTGCATATATTGGTTAGTGATAGGCGAGTATTCCGGTGACTGGTCTGAAATTGATCTTGGCCCCCGTTGACCATGCTTGGCAGGCAGATCTGTTCTTACCTCCTTCCGCATCCGGTAGAATGCGACCTCATCGTGGCGGAAGATGAACCACACGCGCGCATAAAAAGCACGAAGCCTGCAGATAGACAACGTGCAAATTGAGTCATGGAAACTGTCCATTGGGCGCGCTGCTGGGTCGCTTGTGACAATCACCGCGCGTGTTGCGTTCGAGAACTGCTTTTCTAAAGTGACACACGGGCTCGGTTAATTGTCCATATGTCTCCCCACAGACCCTTGTACACGGACGTTTGACCCCCAGAGATATTAGCAAAGAGAAATTAGATGGCGGAGGTTTCCTCGGTTTCAAGCATGATCTCGCGTGAACCAGGCCTCAAAGTACGGTCCGAGTTGGATGACTCTTTCCTCTTGACTGTGCCTGAGACGGCCGTGCATGGTGTTGAAGAGCGTGTTTCCTTGTGACTGCCGGTCTCGAAGCACTTGTCCATGGTAGGGCGGTCGGTTAAAGAGCATATGGATGGACTCCTGCGCGACCTGATCGAGCGACACTCCACGGGGTCTCGAGTGAATCTCGTATTGCTCAATTCAGATGCGATAAGACGTGTAGCTAAGATGGCGAAGGATGATGGATTTCCACCGGCTTTCCTTAGTATGCAAAGTACCTGTGTATCTCCAAGTTTTGGAGAGTCGGACAATAAGGTCCGCGGACACACAAAGCTGGTGTTTGTGTATTGTACTCGATACTTGACTTGTCCGAGGTGCGCCAAATATCACGAAGCATGTGAATTCGATTGTGTTTCCATCTTCTCAGGAGGCCCGTCAAGCCTTACGACTGGCTGTACCTAGCCTCGGTTCTTGGCATCGCGGAGCCAAGAGATCAAGCGAAAGCTTCCTTCTTTCTTCGGGAGCGCGAAACGGCTCCTCCAAGCTCGAATCGGGCAGGTCCGTAAGATAATTCTGTTCTGCGGTCACCTTTGACACAAAAGAAACACACCAGTTTTTGATGTGAAGGATGCAGCCGTTCCTTCGTGCAATCTGCTGACCTTCTGCATCGCGCTTAAACACTGATTGCGCCTTATGTCGAATCGACATGGCGACCCGCGTTGTTGGTTTGATTCGGCTCAGCGACCTAAGACAGGAAGGTCTGACTCTCGTATAATGAGGTGACTCAGGTGATTTCATCTTCGCGATCAACCAACTAGTCCTCTTAGTACGGGCGTATACCACCATCCCTCAGGAATATCCTGGAGGCTGTCATTCATCAGTCAATCGTCATGGTCTGCTCGTACGCGCTGCAGTTGAACCACTATGAGAGCGTGCTGACGGAGTGGCGGAGTGGCATGCAGGAATCGATGCCGTGTGTTGTCGCATCGTTATCGATGTTGCATGAATAGCGATTCTGCTGCGCGCGATTTACTGCTACGCCATAAGATCGTCCGTCTGCTTACTTCCTGTGTCGATTCCAGGCCATAGGTAGAACGGGCGATGGTCAAGCCTCTGTGGCATGTCTTGTTCCGCCAAAACTGCTCGCCATCATGCAGCATCCTCTTGGCCGACAGCTTTGTCTGGTTGTGGTGTTGTCCCGAGTCTTGATTCACGTGCTTTCTGATGACAATCTAGACAAACGGTAAGTAGGTATTTAATCATCAGCAGAGCCCCCCAAGATGTTTTTTGTCTCCTACGCGCCCTTCTACAAGGGTCGAGAGGACTTTGGCGATACTGCTCCGCCCGAGGTCTTGGCGAACGACAATCCCTGTTGAACGTCGGACCAAACTTCTTGCAGCTCTTCTCTGTGGTCGGCACCATCTGACATCGGAACAGCCATATGGAATGGAAGCTGATTGTGTCCTACTGCGCCTCGATCTCTTTCGAGTCTTCCTTATGGATTGCACAACCTTGAACAGCCTCAGACGCTCATTTCCAACCAACACTACTGCATATTCGAGTCAGCGAATCAGGCCGCAGCACAGCCTGATCTGCCGAATCCTCCCAACCACCAATTCATCTATTCATGCATTACTGCCTCAATCCTCTGCTATAATAGGCCAAAAAGTTCTGTGCTTCCACGGCTCACAATCTATATGCTTGCGCGACCATGTTTAGTCAGCTCTTTATAGCATGGACGGTAAGCAGCTCCTTGTGTCGGAGATTTTTCTCTCCATCTAGACACGCTTGTCGTTATTTTTGCATCGTGAGGTTTGCGAATCACCGCGACAGTTTTTGTCTGTCAAAATAGAGACGCTCAAATGCTTTCAATACTTGCGCTCGGCCTTCTCGCGAAGACATGTCTCGCGAGCGACTTTTGGGTGATGAGATGGAGCGAAATGCCTGGTAGGCAGATGCAACCAGAAAGGTCTCCACTCGTGTACTGACGCTTCGCAGTTGGTCCTGATGGTCCTTGGAACAGCTTAAACATTTCGTGGGATGCCAACCCATCGCAAGACTTTGCAATGCTTCCTTCTTTGACTAAGAATTCATTGATCGTTGCAGCGGACGCCTGTTCGCGACAAGATTCTGCATGCCCAAACCAGGTATCATCTGGAGACTGGCCAATGTGGACATCATCGGCAGCACACAAAACATTTCTTTATTACGATGGTGAGCTGTTCGACAGCGAGAACTGGGATGACACCGTCTCAAAGCCTCTCAATCTCAGCGGTGATGTCCAATGGGCGCATGAAAGGGCTATCGTCTTCAATACTAACAACGACTCGAACTCATTGAACGACCAAGCAATCACATTGACGCACAATCTGACTGTCAACAACCCTGGTGGTCAAGCATACACCATGAACGTGGGCTTCTTCTCACTAAACGGTGCTGAGAACAACATGACATGGCTGAACACCACTGGATACAACAATACCCAAGGCCTTCAGCTGGCCACGGCAAAGCAAAATTCGCTCATCACATCTCTTTCTTACGGACTTCAAATCGGATCTCCAAGTCACGATATTGATCCGAGCTTAGTCTTGGGTGGCTACGATAGATCACTCTGTCTAACGAAGCCTATTACTACTCAGAACAGAACCTTCCATCTGACCAATGTATCTGTTGGCGCTAATGGCTCTGGATGGCCCTTCCTAGTCAACATCACGACTGGAGACATGAACACCACGAGCTCTCAAGTTGAGGATACACCGATCCAGGTTCTGGCTAACCCCGGTGTTCCGTATCTCTATCTACCACAAGCCACCTGCGACGCAATCGCGAAGTACCTTCCTGTGACTTACAACAGTGCTTTGGGACTGTACCTCTGGAACACAGAAACGGACACTCAGCGTTATGGAGAGATTACGACAACTTATTCTTATCTGACGTTTGCACTTCGCGACGAGCCATCTCAAGAAGAGCGAGAGATTCAGGTGCCGTTTTCTCTCCTCGATCTGGAGCTCGATTCCCCTTTGACTGCCACCAAGACGCGATACTTCCCATGCAGACCGTTTACTCCTCAGGCAGGACAACCTTACCATCTCGGTCGTGCTTTCCTACAAGCAGCGCTCTTGGTGCAGAACTGGGAGACAAATACAACTTGGTTGTCTCAAGCACCAGGCCCAAACATGTCAGTACCATCGAGACCTGTCATAATCGAAGAGACCGATACCACGATTGTGGAAATGTCAAATGCCCCTACATGGCTTGCTACTTGGAACGGAACACTCAGCAACTCGAACTGGTCGCAGTCCAACCAGTCAAGCGGCTCTAGTGGCAGTCCGTCCAACGGAGAAGAATCTTCTCTCTCTGGCGGAGCTATCGCAGGAATCGCCATCGGCGCAGTAGCAGGTCTCGCCATCATCGCTGCAGCCATATTCTTCTATATCCGCCGGCGTCGTACAAAGAACGGATATGGAGATGTTGCACTCGTTTCTTTTGACGATGACGACAATGCGCAACACCATCAAGCACCAAAGTACGAGGACAAGGCACCTGCTGAAGCTTTATCTTCGCCTATCCACGAAATGGAGAGTGCCCAGCTTGGTGAACTGGCTTCGGATACTCCTGAGAAATATGTCGGCGAGCTACCTTCGGACGCGAAGAAGGTGCATCCATCAGAAGTAGATGGTACTGGCATCGCTGAGCTTCCTGGCCATGATGTGCATAGATGATAGATTTGCGACGACATTCTACTCCAACTTTTCCTGTACGATTACTCACGCATCTATATACCCCATTGGAATCAAATCGAAATACCCCGATCTGGATCTCGCTACCTATCTCTAAGTCTTCCGCACATCCCCCTCATGTCAATCTATCGCTTGTGCTATATACATCGGATAATTATAGAGACATCTTCACGTAGTCCAGGGAGAGTTGTGTTACCCATGGACAGTCTTGGTGTTGATATTTTCTTCGGTGTAGGCATATCAATGAAGCGGCTGTCAGATCTTAGAAGCACTCTCGACTCAGCGTCAGTGAGGAAGGTGCGTTGATGTGCCGCTGCTTCGTCGGAGGTCTTTCTGCAACGCGGGACATCTTGGTTTAACCATATTATGCGAACACGGAAGGTACAAAGACACCCCTCATTCAACGGCTATATAGATGTGTCTCTCCTGTATGCATTCCAGCATCCCAATTCGGTCCAGGAACTACGCTCTGGTAATTTACGAGGCACTGTATGAAGGTTTGAGGGAACCTCACTTACCAACCTACTTCTTCTACCCAACATGCAGGACACGAGTGGCTCCAGAAAAGAGATGACCAGGTCCCTGAGTCTCCAATCTCACAACACACTTGCAGGACTCGATCTGTTCTCGACATGCTCGACACATGGCTTGGAGAATGACGTTTTGAGCAGGATTTACAGACCTACTCCTTTCTTCTTCTTCCCCTTTCCAACTCAGCCCTTCTTTGAGTTGTACAGCGTCTAGATGTGACGTGCCGCTTGTGTTTGGTTACACCCTGGAAGGACACATATCTGGCGTTCACAACACTCCATCAAAGATTGCCTATGAGATTGACCACATTATCAGGCATAATATTTTTTTTGTTCCCAGAACTACGTCACATAGAGCTCATTATTCATGGTCCAGATCAGTCAAACGCATGTAACCTATAAGGCATCATGCGATGCTAAACTCGCTGATACTCAATCGATCGTTACTTCGCTCTCGAGGATACACCACGTCACCAATTGTCGATTTACCATCCTCATTGAGGTATATGCCTTCTCCTCCAATATATGCACCATGAGGCGGCTTTCCACTATACCACTCAAGATTCACTCGCAATATATCGCAATACCACGTGATGTGTCATTTTTACGACGACACCGTTGTTGTTTAACTGCGACTGTTCTGTGTTATATTACTATCACAAACCAGGTGTTGAGAACTGTCACTCCTGTGACGAGACGAACACTGATCGCATGCCAGTATCCGGCGAAGATAGTGCGAGTAGCAACGCGATCAGGTCCCTGATTCTTCAATACTACCTCTTTCCCCTCATACTCTACATACTCTACATCTCTATCAGGTCCCCTTGAAGTGTGTCCATCTCTCCTCGTCCGGTTTAAATCCTTAAAGAAACACATCAGGTACATACACCTGATCACTTCTCCTCTCCTTGCGTCTTGAGCAACGTATTTCTAACCCAAGTGGTAACCCACAACCTTTGCGAGTGGTGTCTGGCTTCGGCCATGGATGTGGTGTGGCTTCTCGAAGAAGGAATTGAATTGGAAAGGTATCGTAAAGGTGTTCTGCTGAAGTATTTATTGGTTGTGTAGTTATAATGCAACGAGCTAAATGGATTATGAGGGTCGTCAAGCTCTCTGGCTGCTTCAAACTCTTGTTATCAAATGCCAGTGTTCATACAGGAAACAAGTCGGAATCAAAAGTCTCGGCAGCAAAATCGAGTCGAGGTATGAGTGAGTATAAGACACGACTGCTAGTACTCAACGCTGCTCAAACTCCTGGTATGAGAAGACCGCTTCCAGCAACCATATGCATGATACACCGGTATCATATCTTTTGGGTCTACATGCTTCAACGTCTCGTAGGCCTGGCAAGGGGTGCAGCCAGAAGGGGCGACGGACGTCCCACAGCAACTTGAACCTTTCACAAGGCTGCTACGATAATCACTCTATAGGTAAACCCATCTTACATCCACAAGGGGGCTACGGTAGGTTCTCGCATTGACCAGCTGGCTCAAGTAGCATGCTAGCCTACATAAAGTCAGGTTTTATTTGGTCGCCTTCCTCGCTATGGAAAAACACGCCACGATGTATCAATGTCAGAGCATACATGGACCATAAGAGTTCAGTCGGTGCTGCATACAATCGCGATACTTGAGAGGGATGTGTTAACTAGACAGAGACTAACGAGGTCAATGACCCCTGTATCCCCAATAACTCCTTCCTGGTAGCAAGTATTGTCTGGAGATATCTCCAAGCTGGTTCCAACCACTCGCGTCTGCCGTGCATTCTGATGGAGTGCAAGAGAAACACAGACCTGACCTTTCTCTCTGATTCTGCATCTGGAAGCAAGAAAACTAGGAGCACCAACCATGGCATTTCTCCGGCTTCCAATGGGCAGCGAATGTTAGGCCATCTCGGTAGTATATTATCTCAGAGGGAGTTGGTCCTTTATACATGAAATTATACTGTGCAGGTTGCCCAACTAGGATACCCTATTCTTGTGATCATTATCCTGAACCAGCTAGTGTGGTTCCTGGAATGTTGATTCCAAGAAGATGCTGCGTGTCGAATACTCACCTTTTTTGATAGACATGTCGAAGTCTGTAGCAATCAACTGACGGACAAAACACATCGCATTGCTCTGTAGTATCTTTTGCCACAGCGATCAAGCCTTGTTGAGAGATCTTCTGCTGATTACATAAGCTGATATGCTGCCATACTGCTACTAGACTCTGCTACTGAAGCATCACAGTAGGACAAGATTACCACGCATCCTGTACGGCAGTCTCTATGAGATCATTTGTCCTCGATTGGCCGGTAAGTTCTTGATACCTCAGCGGAGAGTATCAAGATACAGCACGATGATCACGTACTATCTTGCCAAACTTGTGTGTCTATTTATGAGACCAGTCTCGTCTTGTTTCGAAGGAGAACCACAAAAATTCTTCATTATGCAACAAATCCAGCTGTGGATTTGAAGACTACGCCCGAAAAAGCTCTTGAAGCTGTCGCCCGGGGTGTCGTTTGAGATCAAGGTTGTTGGGCATCCTCAGAGTGGAAACAACCAGGTCACTGATCCTGTGATTCTATCACTGTTCTCCCCCTTCCATCTGACGCCGTTCATATATATGTCTAGAGTAATCGAACCTGCTGATTCGATATGGGTCCCTCGTGAAGCATAAAAGGAACACAGACCCGATCGTCTCTCCACTGCCGCTCCAGACTTGGCCTCCGAGACTTACAATCTGTAGAATCCTGCTCGTCCAATTTGCACCGCAATCCAATGGCCAGGAGTGAGGTGATCCTGTGAAGACGCAAACGACGGTGATGGCAAGTTACAAGCCAATGTACGTCGATTTTATACCTGCGTGAGCAAAACTTGATACATGGGCTCTGATACATCAACCGATCAAATCCCGATGGTTCTGGTTCTGTTTTCCGGATCTCTGCTCTGTGGGATTGAGAGATAAGCCATGGCCAATGATATCTCAATAGATGATATGACATAGCCACCAGGCGGCCCTCGAAGGGCGGCACAGTAAACGGCATTGATTCATGTAGTAGCTGACTCTCAGACGTTCAGCTAAAATGAATGTTCCATTCTTATTCCAGCAGACACTGTCATAGACAATATCATTTTTCATTATATCTCCACTATCACGCAACCACATGAGCTCGACACCAACGAAGGAAGACGACACAACTCAATCGCTAGCAGATCCCCACAGCCACAGAGCTGTTGACTCGTGCGAGAGAGGTGATAGAATACAGCAAAGAGGTCACACACCGTTGTGTCAAACCCACCTCTTCTCGTGCGGAAAGAGTGAGAAGTAGCCGCCAAGCTTCACAAAGATCGAACACTGGAGTATGTGTAGTGGAAAAGAGAAAACTCGAAGCGTTTCTCCGAGAAATGATAATACCTTAACGACACCTGTGATGGGCGACATTGTTCCTCATCATCGACGCAAGACTGAAGCTGTCGAGGAGAGCGAAGAGGATGACAAGATTCGGCAGAGAGGTTATGAACGATTCGGATGGACTCACGTGTTTAGTTTCGATAGCGAGAACTACGAAGTAACTATCGAGATTCACGGATCCGTTAGAACGTCAAAATATGCGTGGCGAGATAGATCAGATATTAGACCTTCGATAATAACCATCGGACTATCTCAACTGTATCGTGCATCTTTATCGTCTGATTGAGATTGGGAAGGCCTTGGGAGAGAGAACACTCAAACACTCAAACACTCAAGGCACAATGTCGAGGTAGCAAAGAGGTTCCAGCCCGTTCAGATGAGCTCCTCGCTTCATCTCGAGCGCGAAGGATAGAGATGGTCGTCGGTACTCACGGCATCAAGCGGAAACCTAAGGTATATTTGGTGGAGATCAAGCAGATATCGGAGGATCTTCGATCAAACGCTGATGGCCAAAGAGGTTGTAAACGATTTAGATAACCTCATGCACCTCATCTCGAGCGCGAGGGGTGGAATGTAGCGACGAAGCTGCACGAGTCGAGCGGAAGACCGTATAGTGTAGTGAGATTGAGGAGATGTTGGGCGCTCGATGGATGAATACTGATGCTCACAGAGGCTACAAACCACGTAGACAAACTTATGTGCTTCGTCTTGCGTGCGAGAGGTGGGAAGTAGCGATGAAGCTGCACAGATCGATCTGAATATCAGCGTATGTGCAGCGGGATGTAACGATATTGGGTGCTTGTTGGACAGACACGGGCTAATGAAAAGCCCAGTGCCGTGTAGTGGAACTAAAAACACGTCGAGCGCTCATTGAAATGACGACGATACAGCGTCTCTATCGTGCATCCTTTCAGTCGGAGGCTCAGGGAAGCGTTTGCGGGAACCATCGGAAACTGAGATGAAATTAGTTTCTCGTTCCAGGCGGAAGGAGTGAGAAACAGCGGTCGACATTCACGATCAGACGAACACTAGAAAATGTTGGGCGGGACTGAGAAGACCCTGGACGCTTGTTGAACGAACACGGATCAAACGAAAGATCAGGATCGTGCAGTGGAACTAAGGAGACGTCGGGCGCTTGTTGGACGACGACGATGACATAGCATCTGCATGGTGCATTCTTTTAGCTGTACGTTCTGAAAACGCATGTATGGGAGCAAGCAAAAATTGAATTTCTTTTGGGGAATGGGGGTATCTCTGGTGTAAAAAACGCGACTTCTCTTTCCATCTCTCTGTCTTCCATCAAGTCATCAACAGCTCAGTGCGGTGGAGCCCAGCATACTGTGTACGCTCAGTGTCCTCCTCAGTAGCAGTGCGGTAATCATCATGCAGCACATCCACAGATTCTGCCCAAGTCTTGTCGAATTCATCCTCGTTGACAGCCCAAATGCCCTCTCTAAGTCTCTTGTGGCGCTCACGGTCTTCTTCGATTCTCTGCTCTGCTTGTCTCTTTTCCACCCTGACGTTGCCATTGCTGTGACGTGGTGCTTCTTCGGGACTTGCGGTGCCTCCTACACCGCCAATGTGATCGCGGTCTTTGATGCAGTCTTCCAATTCATCCACTGTTTGTTGCTGCAAGTATTTCTTTCCAGCAAGGTTTCTGAGAACTTTGCGCACGACCTTGACATTAGCAGCGCCACTGCCATCTTCAGGAGCGACCAAGTCGACAATACGCAAGATATCTCTTTCCATCATGCGGACGAACTCGATGTGGTTCGCAGCAGCGGCGACATCGCAGAGGGTTTCGAAGAAGTAGAAGATGTTTGCGCGGTTGTTGAGGGAATTGCGTTCGAGGTTTTCGAGGATGCAGGAGTGTAGGTCTTCGTCCCATTCGCGGTATTTGATGGCCCAAACTGCGGCTTTTTGGGCGGAGGTGACTGAGGCGTTGAGGTGTTGTAGTTGGCTGTTGAAGCGCATGCGGACTTCGAAGGGGTCCATTGTGGCTGGATGGGTTGGAGTAGGTGATGGAACTTGACGACGTGCTTGACGGGTTGCACCTCTTCAGTGGGAGGTGGTGGAGGGGCGGTCGGCTTCGTGCCTTGCGATTGGTGTTTAGCGTGGAGGACGGTGCGCAGGGAGAGGCCGAGATAGAGGCACTCGGAGGCGTCGGCAGGGAAGCGAGGCAGGCTCGAGTCCGGCACGGGGCGGAGACGGGGCGCGGGAGGAGGGATAAGGGGCAGGAGGTTGCTGGTGTCGTCGTCGACGACGAGGGCAGGCTCGTGCTGCCCGGCAGACTGCTTGCCGGAGGCCATTTCCGCTCGTTGTGGTTAGCGCCGGGTAGATCCGAGGATGGGCCGAGATCGGAGCTTTGAGCTCTGGCGGGGCAGCTGAAGTGATGTGAAACTCGCGCTCTTCGGTTCACTTTACACATTCAAGTGATAAGCTAATTGACCTCTCTTCAATTGACACCAGTAATCATCTACTGCAATAACATCACAATGGCTTCAGACAATGGCCTCACTCTGTCCGTGATCGGATGCGGTAAGCCCAACAACAACAGGATGTACTGAACTCAACACTGATGTCTCTACAGGTACCATGGGCATTGCCATCCTAGGCGGCATCATGGACTCCCTCAGCTCCTCCCAATCCTCCGAGCAAGAGCAAAACCTCCCACCCCGTCTTCCCAGCCGCTTCAATGCCACATGCCGCAGCGATCGCAGTGCCTCGCGCATCAAGAACGAGCTAGGGAAATACAACGCCAACCTCAATGTCATTCAATCCGACAACGTGCGCGCAATGGAAGAAGCAGATGTAGTCCTGCTAGCCTGCAAACCCTTCTACGTCAAGGATGTCTTGCAAGCAGAGGGTGTGCGCGAAGCCCTTGAGGGTAAACTGCTCATCAGCATTCTGGCCGGTGTACCTGAGGCTCAATTGGAAGATCTGCTATACCCTGGTCTATCGCATGAGGAGGTTCGTGAGAAGATCACTATTGTGCGTACGATGCCCAATACTGCTTCAAAGGTGCGCGAGAGCATGACGGTTATCAATCAATCTACGCCCCCGCTGGAGAAAGATACCAAGAACTTGGTTCATTGGATGATGTCGCGTATTGGCAAGGTTGTTGAGATTGAGCCCAAGAACATGGATGCTTGTACTGCTCTGTGTGGCTCTGGACCCGCATTTGCGGCTTTGATCATGGAGGCTCTTGCTGATGGCGGTGTCGCTATGGGTATCCCGAGAGCAGAGGCAAACCTTATGGCTGCACAGGTCATGAGAGGTACCACTGGACTGGTGCAGGATGGAGAGCATCCCGCTATTCTGAGGGAGAAGGTGTCGACGCCTGGTGGTTGCACTATCGGAGGTCTTCTTGCCCTGGAGGACGGAGCTGTGAGGAGTCATGTTTCTAGGGCTGTGAGGGAGGCTACCGTTGTTGCCAGTCTGCTTGGAAGTGGAGCAAAGAATGTCAATGGAACCAGGCATTGAGGAGCGTTTTCGTTCGGATACTAGACTTTATCGAGATACCCCTTGTACGCGACGTGCAGTTCTCCTTCCCCAGCTTGACAACTCTATACTCATAGCATGCAACTTGGTTGCCTGCTTCTCAACTCATCTCAACCTCAACCTCACCACCCATCTCTCCAGCGCCCTCCACATCATCCTCCGCAGCCTCAATCCTCTCCATCTGCTTCTTCGTCAACGGCCTCTTCTTCTTCCTCCCACTCGGATCCACTCTCGGCGCCGAAATCGCATCCAAATACTCCTCATTCTTCATCTGACTCTTCAAATGCTTAGCCTCCTTCGTATCCCCATGAAACAGCCTAGAATGATAGGTCTCATAACTCGCTTCCTCATCTTCATCAAAGTACTCCAATCTCGTCCATTTTTCCTCTGCTGCGATAAGCAATAGGTTTTTGGCGCGTAAGGCTTCGAGGTTTTCGACGTCGCGGTTGTCTTTGTAGGTTTGGGCTAGTGCGAGGGCTTGGGGTTGTTTTGCAGCCGCGGCGGTTGAACTGGGGTTGGAATTGCTTTCTGCTGCTTCGGTGCGGCGGGCGGCGGTTTCGGCGTGGGTTATTGCGTCGACGTGGTGGAATTGGGGGCGCATTTGGACTACGCCGTCCACGCGTGTGAGGTGGAGTTCGTCTGAAGGTTTGGTTAGATGGTTATCAATTGTAGAATGATGAAGCTGTTCTCTTTCTTGCGAGGCGCATTTTCCAGAGGACAACCATTGATGAATAAAGATGTGACGGGAAGAAAGGAAGACTTATGAGAAGGAAGAAAGAAAAGAAAATCAGATGCAAAGAGACAGAACTTACCACCACGGAAGGCTCCCAACATGTAATTGGGATTTCCCGCTTCATCCTGCAGAATTTGACCTCCCAGCGTCTGCTTCTGAAAGACCGCATCCCTATTGACAGCCTCCTGAAACCTCGCCAACCCTTGATCAACACTCATCTCACCATTCTCCTGCTTACCCCTCCCCTTCCCACCTTTGGTCGGCGCAAACCCCGCAGCGGCACCAAAAGTACCATTTCCACCATTACCCTTTGACTTTCTGATTGCCTCACCCCAAACCAGACTTTGGAATTTGTTAAAGTTTGCACTGGGGTTCATGCCGATGTCCATTTCCATGAAACCAGCTTGAGGTTTAAGGCGGAAGTCTGTGGGGCGTGCGCCATTGCGGTCGTTGTAGGCTTGACTGCGGTTGCGGTTTGGATACTGGAGGAGGTAGATTTGCTCGAGTTGGCGTGGGGTGATGAAGACGTTGTATTCGGCGATGACTGGGTCGTCATCTTCCATGTCTTCTGCTCGTGATGCTGGACGCGTGTGAGTAGCTAATTCGTTTTCTCGTGTGATTGCGAGTTTGTAAGGTTGCTTACGTGACATTTTGATGTTTTTGTGTGATGTGATGTGAGAAGAAATGACTTTGATGGTCGTTGGATTTATTTTTTGATAGAGGCCGCTCAGCGGACGAAGATCTCGCCCCACGTTTTGATATGGTCTGTGCTCACATCTTCACCAGTAGGATAACCCTGTCGCGATTTTCGATTCGACAAGATATCTTATGGCGATGACTCTGAAGCTCTGCCTTTAATTGAATAGCCAGAGTAGACGAGGTTGTGGTGCATGTACATCTTCCTTTTTCACGGAGACGTACCATTGCTGCACGAGTATAATTTTTGACATCTGACGGAACACCCACAGCCGCCAGGCAACATCTACTTCCAAAAGTCGTTGCAAGTTGCAACGACATACTGATATGTCATTATGTTGTTGGAACAGGAACAATTGCACGTCTCCCGAGCCGAGGAACTGATTGGACATTCACGCAGTCAAAATTATCATATTTCGACCATAAACTCAATGAGGCAGGAGCAGGTCAAGCTTTGTGGCACCGAAGCTTCTGCCTTCTGCCTTGCATAAGCCAGCCATCGAAACTTGCATGCTCAACACATCACCAATCCCGCAAGTCGAGCCACGAACAGTCATGGCTATCTCCAATCATCAGTGCCGCTATGATACATCTACAAGGATACTTCTATACCGCTTCTGGCATGACTCATGAGAGATGGAAGCTCTCGCCGGTACAATTCACAGCGAGATTCCTTCCTTGGCAAGCCATCAATTCGATCGTCTACCGCGGTAGGCTGCCACATTCGGGGGGATGCAGCGGGACCTCAGAGCGCATTCGATCACAATTGTCGAACGATAAGAAAAAGCACGCCTGCCGACCTTAGGCAGTCAAATAAATTCACACTCCACATATAACAATGTAGGTGCTGGTCAACCACGGTGCCTCCAACACACAGAGACAGTCACACAGCAATCTTGTTTGCAATTTACATTACCTCTAGCTAGGCACTCTGCCTTCTTGTTCTCTGCCTTGAATTTATCTTCACAAAAGTTCGCCATGTCTTTACAAAATTGTGATGACAGTGCGGCAGGCGTCTGTCATGGTGGACGCCCCGATCTGACATTAGGTCTCGAAGACTATGTCATGATCCTTATACCGGCTGCATGCTTGCTGTTTATGGCTCCTCTCAGATTGAGGAGGACATGGGGACGAAGCCGCAAAGTCGTATCGCCGACTGCTCTATGGTGGGCCAAGTCGGTAAGTACTCGATCCCTATCACATCCTGCGCTTCAGTCCCACAATATCGATTCGAAGTATTGGTGAAGTATATCAAGGACTGACCAGTTGAACAGATATCATCCGTTGCATTCGTCGGCTTGAGCCTAGCAGTCCTCATCAGAGGCTGTATGCGGCCACATACACCATCAGCAGAGATACCGGCCGAGGTCTTCTCATTTCTCGCATCACTGACGGCTGCTATACTGTCACAATGGGAACACATACGGTCTATCAGACCCAGTGCGCTGCTACAACTCTACCTCATGGTCGCTTTAGTAGTACAAGCTGTACATCTTCGCTCACTTTGGCTCCGCAATGATGATACAACAATGAGAGGCCTCGGGATTGGCCAGATCGTTGCTTGCGCCATATTCCTTGCTGTGGAAAGTGTAAGTAAAGAGTCTATACTTTTGCAACGTCAGAAGCGCAGTCCTCAAGACACCAATGACGTGTTCAGTCAACGCCTATTCTGGTGGCTCAACAGCACGTTCAAACGAGGATACACCTCTGTACTTGCGCCTACCGATCTTGACAAGATGGACGAAGATCTGTCATCCACCGATCCGCAACGCAAGTTCAGACTCGAGTGGCGTAGACATACTACAAAGAATCCTAAGGTCAGCATGCTCCGCATCATCTACAGCGCCATTGGATACGACATGTTGTTTCCAGTCATTCCTCGTCTACTACTGCTCGCAATCCAGTTCTGCCAGCCATACTTGATCTTACGCTTTGTCGACTACATCGATAATCCTGCAAAAGGTGGAACTGAGGAGGGCATATTGCTTGTCATTGCCACAGCGACTGTCTACATTGCTATTGCAACCTTCCAGAGCTGGTACTGGCAGGCGGTCGCTCGTTTCCAGACAAGACTTCGAGGTTGCCTGATCAGTCTGATCCACGACAAAGCATTGCGCTCCAGAGTTGACACAAACTCCAACCCTCTCATGCTCATGAATGTCGACGTCGAAAAGACACTTACTGGTATCAGACCGATGCACGAGTTCTGGGCCTGCGGTGTTTCAATCATCATCGCTCTCGGACTTCTATACAGCCAAGTCGGACTCCCTTTCCTCGCTCCACTCATACTACTTGTAGTGTTCATCACAATCTGTTCCATGAACGGTAAGAAGATTGCACCCAAATCAAAACTCTGGCTCGCTTCAACACAGGTACGTGTTTCTTACATCACCAATGTCATCGGATCCATGAAGAACATAAAGTTACTTGGCGTTGGACCATCAGTCCTGGACAAAGGCAACAAATTACGCGAAAAGGAAGTCCGTGCTCAGAGGGCGATTCGATTGTCAGCTATGATCAATTTGGTCATCTCACTCACCAACTTTCAAGGAGCTACTCTCGTCATGTATGGAGCATTCGCAATTAAGACTCACTTTACTGGACAGCCTCTAACCAACTCAACTCTCTTCACGTCCTTGGCGGTACTAAAACTGTTTACAAACCCGCTTCTGATGACTATCCAATTCTTACCGATGCTACTGCAAGTGTTTGCTGCGCTTGCCAGGATCCAAGAATACCTCGTCACAAAGGATCACACGGATCAGCGTATCACAGATCCAGAGGCCATAGCACACGGACGAAACCCCAAGACAGGCATTTCGGTCTCGGAGATGAATGATATTGCACAGATTCGAGGATTGAACTGTGGTTATTCTGAGGACAACACTATCTTGAGAAACATTGAGCTCAGTTTGCCTCGTAACAAGCTCAACATGGTAGTTGGAAGGCGAGTCAAATGCATGTGACCATTCGAATGTTTGGCTAACATACCGTATAGTGTTGGCTCAGGCAAATCTACTCTTCTTAAAGCTCTTTTGGGCGAAGTCAGTATCAGTTCTGGCTCGATAACTGTCGCAAACGACGAGATTGCTTACTGCAGCCAAAGTCCATGGCTCTGGAATGGCAGTATAAGACAAAATATTGTAGGAGCCGACGCCGCCGACGATGTTTGGTTGACTAAAGTGTGCTGGACCTGCGGACTTGATCAAGATTTCCAGGAGCTCCCGGACGGCATCGAAACTCGCGTCGGAAACGATGGCACAAGTCTGAGTGGCGGTCAGAAGAACCGAATCAGTTTGGCACGAGCGGTGTACTCTCGTAGATCACTGGTTATACTTGACGATGTTCTTTCTGGTCTGGATACTCGAACAGAGCGGCTAGTTTTCAACCGTGTTCTCGGTCCTCAAGGTATCCTGCGAAAGCTGAAAGTAACGACCGTTCTGGCCACTCATGCAATTGGTTGGTTGCGCTTTGCTGACACGGTACTCGTGATTGAGGATGGAAAACTGGCTTATCAGGGCCCTCCCAACAACGCGCCTGCGTCTTACATACGCGAACACACTGGCATAACACAGCAGCAAGATGACGAAGACGACGTCGATAACACTAGCCCTGCCGAGTACCTACCCAAAACGTCACGCTCATCCAGTGTTTCTTCTGCAACTGTCAAGACCCGATCGAACTGGCAGTTGTACTTGTCATACTTCAAGTCGTTCAACACATTCAGCTTCCTCTCCTTCACCTTTCTCATTACAGCGTTCTCTGCTCTGCAATGTGTCCAACAGCTTGCACTCAAGTGGTGGGCTGGAGCTGAAGCAACGAGCCCATCCGAACTCGGGAAATGGGTGGGTATCTTAGCCGCCATCACGGTGATCTTTGTCCTCGTTGTATTCTCCGTTCTGTATCTTGGCTTCCTATATCTGTTCCCGCAGTCCAGCATCTACCTGCACGTCAAGCAGTTCACAGCACTGGTCAAAATCCGCTACTCTGCTTGGGGCGGTAAGGAGGCTGGAAGCATAGCCAACAGGTTCAGCCAGGATATGTCAATCATCGATAACCAGCTTTCTGGCGCTCTGCTCAACGTTATGGCAGGTGTAACTGAGGTCATCGCTATGACAGCGATAATCATTTTGGCCACGCCATTCATCGCTGCGACTCTACCTATCCTTGTGCCCGTCTTCTGGATTATCCAAGATATCTATCTGCGTACAGGCAAGCAACTTCGAATTATGGATCTTGAGGCAAAGGCTCCCTTGTGTACACACTTTCTTGAGACAGTGAGTGGCGTTGCAACCGTCAAGACATTTGGCTGGACGAAAGCGTACAGCGAGAAGAACGAAAGATTGTTGGAGAACAGTCAGACGCCTTATTATCTCCTTGAATCAGGTAATTGATCGATACAGGCTGATTAAAAGATATTTACTGACCATTGAGCAGTACAAAACTGGCTTTCTCTAGTCCTCAACCTTGTGGTCGCCGGTCTAGCAACCGTAACAATGGCTATAGTCGTAAAACTCAGGTCCAGCAGTGACGCAGGTTATGTTGCTTTGGCATTGATCAACATCATGGACATTGGACCAGTCCTCGAGATGCTCGTCGTAGCCTGGACACAGCTAGAGACCAGCATGGGCGCCATTGCTCGTATGAAAGAGTTCATCGAAGACACCCCAGAAGAAGAGCAAGGCAAAGTCAACCCACCCTCTGACTGGATGACCAAAGGCAACATCTCTATCACCAATCTTGAAGCATCATACTCAGACGTTGCACCATCCACAATAAAAAATATCAATCTTGACATCAAGCATGGCCAAAAGATCGCCATTTGTGGTCGCACAGGCAGCGGCAAATCCTCCCTCGCATCCGCTGTCTTCGGCCTCTTACACATCAGTAGCGGCACTCTCATGATCGACGGCGTCGACATCACAGCCGTGTCACAAGAACTGCTGCGCTCAAAGATGATAGCCTTACCTCAGGATCCTTACTTCACAACCGGCACCGTCCGCGAGAACCTCTCTCTGCGAGCCACAGACACAAAACGCAGCGATGCAGAAATGCTAGCTTCACTCTCCCGTGTAGGCCTCCTGTCCAAATTTGAGATTTTGGCTCAAGCAGAAGGCTCAACATGGCAAACCCCTCTGGACGTTCAGCTCAATCCCGATGAAATGCTCACAAAAGGACAAACCCAACTCTTCGCCATGGCACGTGCGATCCTCTCATCGGGCTCTATCGTCCTTGTTGACGAAGCGACTTCAGGTCTTGACCATGAGACTGAAGCTGTAGTGCAGAAATTGCTGAGAGAAGAGTTCAAGGGTAAAACTGTCATTGCTATTGCGCATCATTTGCAGACTATTACGGATTTCGATACTGTAGTTGTGTTGGAGGGAGGTAGAGTCGCTGAGATTGGTGTACCCGGAGAGTTGATGCATAGAGAGGGTAGTTTGTTTGGGGAGTTGCTTAGGGCTGCTAGTTGAGATGGTTGATATCTGGAGCTGGGGTATTCTGGGAATAACTTCCATGTCTTCTTTTCGGGCATGTTGTTTCTGTCCAGCAATGCGAGTTCTTGTGTCTAAATTCGATAATTTAGTAGGAACTGTTTCGTCCTGATATATTCCTTATAGCACCTCCGCAATTTCCTCATCCCGATAGATCGCCGTGGTATCGATATGACGAAGGTTGTTCAAATGCGTCGCTTCCCAAAATATAGGTCCTGAAGTCTGTCCATGACACATGATAGGACTCAAGTTGCATTATTTCAAACTTGGGGGGCCTGGTTAGAATGTTCTAGTTCCCACTTCTGCGGTGTCTAGAAAGAGCGAGTCACGTGAGGGAAATTCACCTCGAATCAATATATCTTCCCCTTCTTATTCTGATTCTTCTAATTTTCTTTTTAGGAACAAACACAGAAACACAATGGTTGCAGAAATCATCGTTGGTGGTCTACTACCAGCTACGGCTTTGGCGAAAGATCCAGTATCACCCAACAAGACAAACGCACGAACACATGCGGATTACACGATGGAGGAACATTACAAAACACTTCAGGACATAGCAAATGCCGATTTTAGAAACGAGGAAGCAATCTTAGCATTGCCGCGAAGAAAACCCAAAACGGAAAGACCACTCGCAACTACACTCGCACAACAACGATATCCTGATAAAACAGAAGTTGCGGCCATCATCGAGTATGACAGACAAGTTAATCATGGAAGGAGCAATGTACGGGAAGCCCAGAGGAAAAGAATGGAGGAATCTTCAAAACCAAGAGATAATGCTGGTGGAAGACTGTTGAAACTCCAGGGACCCTGGGCAGGTCAAGGTAAGTTCTTAGAGACAAGTTCGATGTTTGAGTAATCCAGGCTAAGAACAATTGCAGAACTCGATCCGGTCGATCTCAAAGGTCCCTCTGCTATACCGATGCCTGTAAAGATTGGTTCAGCCGATGACTTCAAGCCAGTTTTCACTTTCTTGGAGCAAAACAAACCAATCACCGAAGCAGACGAATCGCAGGCTACTCATGGCCTTGAACTGATCCGAAATGTACCTCTGGTGAAGTTCGAGCGAGGTATTGTATACGAAGATGGTC
This sequence comes from Aureobasidium sp. EXF-3400, assembly GCA_024195585.1. Lineage (NCBI taxonomy): Eukaryota > Fungi > Ascomycota > Dothideomycetes > Dothideales > Saccotheciaceae > Aureobasidium > Aureobasidium sp. EXF-3400. The sequence continues at coordinate 148,790 of SWBL01000049.1, forward strand.
GTCTTGATCTTTGCAAGAAAGTCGTAGGCCCAACTCACATTGGTGCACGTAAGACTTTGCATATCGAATCTCTTCTCGAACGATTTACTGACATAATCTCAGTGATGCGCAGTCTCGAGTCCAATACTTATATCACTCATTTCCTACTGGGAAACAATGCCATATCCGCCACTGGAGCTCAATGCATAGCAGATTTCATCAACAAACACCCCAATCGTATGGAAACTTGGTATCTGGCTGGCTGCCACATAACCAGACATGGACTTTCTGTTTTAGTCCCACAGATGATTAAATCTACATCAATCACCAATCTCTGGTTTAAGAGAAATCCATTCGGTATAGACTCTGCCTCATTGCTCGTCGACCTGGTTGTTTCGACCAAAAACCTGCGAACACTGGATCTCGAAACAACAGAGTTGGGTGATGAGGGAACTCGGCAATTCATCGATGGCATTGTGGGCAAGCCGACCTCTCTCCTTCATCTTTACTTGAATGCGAACGGCATTGGTGAAAAGGCATGTGCTAGCCTTGGCAAATATCTAGCTGATCCTCATTGCCAACTTGAGAGTCTTTTCTTGTCCAGCAATCCCATCGGTGATGCTGGTGCACATCATCTCGCCGCCGGAATCGAAAAGAACACTTCTCTAAAGCGTTTGATGCTGGCCTCTGCTGGTTCGACCAGCAAGGGTGTAGCTTCCATCGCTCGAGCTTTGGTTACCAGTCCTTGCAATTTGCAATGTTTGGATCTCAGTGTGTCTCAAACGACCAAAGCTCATTCTCAGCGATTCAATTATTTGGATGACGGATGTATCCCAGATCTCAATGCTTTGATCATGAAGAAATCTCTACGAGCACTACATCTAGGTCGCTGCATCTTTACCCCCTCAGGCCTTCAATCCATTCGAGATACAGCCAGTCACTCAGAACTAGTCTACCTCGATGTCCAACGAGTAGACATTGGCGAACAAAAGACTAGATCTTGCTCTCTTGCCCTTCGTACTCAAATGGCCAAGAACCAGGCAAAGTACTTTCCTCGCATCGAAGAGTACAGCGACTTCCTAAACAGTGAGGAGTTCAGGTATTTGCGAAATACGTCTGATGTGCGCAAGATCGATTCTATGTATCGAACTTTGGATAAGCGGCTTGGGTTGCCGATGGATGAGCCTTGGGAGGTTGATGATCTTGTTTGGAAACTTATTACTGAGGATGCTCTTCGTGCGGAGTCTGCTGTTTGAATATGAATCAGAGCAAGAAAAGGATGGTTTTCTATTTCTAGCTAAGCATCTCAAGATTACGGATATATTCCTGTTCATTGATTAAACAAATCTATGGTCCATTGCCTAACTCTCGAAATCATCTTTTTTCTAAGCAAGCTGCTGCGGCGGCTTTTGTCCTCTCTCTAATCGTCTCTCTACATCTGCGACACCCATCTTCTGTAGTCACTTTGAGTAGGACCTTCAATTTCTCTGTCATGGACGTGTACAGCTATACTGACTTGTTCCAGCTGTCGGGTGCATTGCTGGACATGTTCACATTCAAGCCATTGACAAGGGTCCCTGATCAGGTGTATTTCGCGGAGAGCTGGCACCAAGTATCTATGGTCGGCTAGTTGCGAAAGCTCCTCGAACAACTCGTGAGCTTTTTCGTATGTGTCTGGTTTGCAAGAAAGATTGCTGATATTTACGATACGATCGTCGAGGATTACCTGGCTGTTGGGTAGGGCGTATCTATCCTCGAGCGCTTGATGGAAGGTTTCCCTCGATGTGACGACCAGTGTGAGTTTCTCAAGCGATGGTGGAAAGTTGGTGTAGAATGTATGGTGCTCATCACGACGCATCTTCCCTGTAGCCTGTGAAAATATCTCCAAAGGCGCTTGGAGGTGTTGCAGCTTCGAGGAAGATCTAAAGGCGTGAGACTGATAAAGTTCCTTCGGCCGAGGAAATATCTTGGGGTACAACTCGGGACATACCCAAAGTTCGGAGGGTCCTGGGTCAAACTCGAGCTCCACGAGGTCGGCTTCGACGGATTCGAGAGCATCTATCGCACTCTGTATGCTGATTGGAAATTCCGTCCCGTACCGCTTGCTGCCTGGTATCAATTCAGATGTGATCCTCAAGGCTTGAAGGTTCTTAAGCTTTTCGAGGACGTTACCCACATCTCCAGTGATAGGTCCACATTCCACAAGATCGAGATGTGTAGCGCTCCAAGTTCTTGGCTCACCTAAGCATTGCTCCATGACCCAGTGATCTGTCATGCTCCATTCCCTCAGCTCCAGGAAACGGAGTGTGTGTCTTTCCTCTATCCTTTGACAAAGCTGTTCGATCCAATGGGCCTCGATACCCTGACCGTCATGTATAGCCACGGACATTGAAGTGATACCACAGATCGGAAGACGGTCGTCAACATTGTATTCGTCTTCACTAGTGACACTGCCATCGCTAGACACTTCGAAATCAGAGTCATCGTCCCAGAATGTACCCTGCATATATGGCAGTGTCGCGTGGAAGAACTCCAAGCATGGGAAGATAGAGGCGTCATCTCTGAATAGAGAGGCAATCTTGGGGAACATGGATGCCTCCCCATCGAAAATCTTGTTTTCCGAGCCCTCGATGTCTACTGTTTGGAATCAGTGGAGCTCTTGCTTTTCTCCCATCGATAGGAAGCAGAATGATGTTCTCTCGCCAGGGCGCCAACGGACCCTCGCTGGAACATAGCACACAAATGATGAGTATCGACTTACAGCATTGTACGTACACCCTGTGAACATATTGCTTCCAGTCATTACGATCCTTGTGTACCTTATAGAACAATTTGGGGTCACGACACCAAGTTGCATCGCTGGCTGTATCTCTCGTGACGCCCATATAGACCTGATTCCCGAAAACTAGTGTATGATAAAGCCTCTTCCGTGATATCTGATGAAATGCGCTCGATAGCTGACTCATCGCCCTATGGACGCTGGGTGTACCATAATCCAGGACCCGTAGCCAGACTTCCAGCGGAAAAGTTTCGGACTGTCTCGATTCTGACATCTGGATGTGTACGATATATTAGAATGTTGCGTGTAGAAAGTGGATGAGGAGGATGGTGTGTCGGATAGGATGTAGGACAAGGTTATATAGGAGATTGTGGCACGTGCGACACCGCGGACTGAAACAATGAGGAAGGAACGAGGGTAAGAGCATGGGCGCCTGATCGAAGTCTCCACATAAACAACAAAAGTCATGCAAGAAGTTACTGACGCCTAAAGAAGAGTCAGTCCAACGCAAAAAAAGCTTAAGCACCATCCCGTAGCTGCTACTCAGTACCTGACTACCTAGTACATTTGGAGGTGACAAAACCCCCATCTAGACAGCACTCAGCCCGCCATCGAGGTTCAACACAGTGTTGTTCGCATACTGATTCCCGCACAAGAAAACTGCCGCATCAGCAATCTCGTCCACAGTGCCAAATCTGCCAGCCGGGATCTTTGCAAGAGCAGCTTCTCTTGCAGTAAACGGCATCGCTCCTGTCATGTCCGTTTCTACATAGCCCGGACAGATGGCATTGACTCTGATGCCCCGGGTACCAAGTTCGGCAGCTAGCGAGCGAGTGAGACCCAACACACCTGCCTTCGAGGCTGCGTAAGCTACACTTCCTGCACCTCCATGTGTTGCAAGCAACGAAGAAATGTTCAAGATGTGACCAGCTCCCGTAGCGCTCTCAGCAGAGTTCTTCAGCATCTTCCTGACTGCGAATCTGGATGCTTGAATAGCGGCGCTTAGGTTCGTATTCAGGATGTCGTCCACTTTGGCTTGTGTGGTACGCAGCAACAAACTCGAATGTGAGATGCCTGCTGCATTGACGAGGACATCCAGTCTGCCGTTCTCGGGTCCCCAGCAGGGGTTCTTGTCCAGAGTGGACCAGAAGGTTGGGTCATTGATGTCGCCGGTCAGGACAGAGTGACTGCGACCAATCGAGCCGCGAGCAGATATGCAGAGTTCATATGTCTCCTTCAGGGCAGCCTCGTCGCGGCCAACAAGGAGACATCCGGCACCCTCGCGTGCAAAAGCAATTGCAATAGCGCGACCTATGCCACGGGAGGCTCCGGTGATCAGACAGGTCGATCTGCGGAGAGCGTGTTTTGAGGAGGCAAAGAGTTTTAGAGACCGACTTTGTGTTGAACACAGTGAAAAAGTCGGCAAAACTTTTCGCGCGTTGGATATTGATGATGACGAGGAAAAGATGCGACGAGACATTGTGAGGGGGAAATGCAAGGAAAGCTGGACAGAGGAAAAACTCTCTCAATGAGATAATTCGAGATTCCGGATCAAGAGAGACAAGCACTAACAGAACACTTAGCCTGGTGAACTTTACTACATGGTGCGTTGGTCTCTCACATGTTGGACAGTCAGGTCGTGTTGGTGGAAGAGAAGTGAATGGGCAGGAGCGGAAGTCAATGGACGAAGAGCTCGGGTCAACAAAGGTCTTGGCGCAAGAGAAGCGATTTTGGCAACAGCTCGTTCATCAGTCGCACCTTCCTCTTCTCCCTCCAACAACGCGCATCCTCGCAGAACACAATCAACAATGGCAGATGCAGAGCAGCCTGAAGCGCCTGACTACGTGACACTTGTCAGCAATGATGGCTTCGAGTTTGTAGTGCAGAGAAAATCGGCCTGTCTCTCTGGCGCCATCAAGAGGATGCTGGACCCCAACAGTGTGTTTGCCCAATTCTTCTCTCCTCTCCTCACTGCTAACAATCTCTCGCAGACGGCTTTGCTGAATCAAAGACACATAAATGTACCTTCGAGAACATCAACGGTATGGTGCTCGAGAAGGTGTGCGAATACTTCTACTATAACGAGAAGAATCGTGACTCTACTGGTGTCGCTGACCTCGACATCCCGCCTGAGCTGTGTCTTGAGTTGCTCATGGCGGCTGACTACTTGAATGGTGTGTATACCTCAAGCGTTTTCCTCCACGCCGTTCACCGTACTAACCCATTTCCAGTCTGATGAAAAGCTACGCATCTTCACGACTCTCCTCTGTCTTCCTTCCAAGCATACCAGCACAGGCGTTTGCGGCGTTCATCACTCTCTCAACAGAGTGATCTCTACAGCTTTGCTCTCACGAATACCATTTCTTTCACCAATAGCGACTCACAAGAAACACCATGACCATCCAACGAAAACAATATACCCCCTTCGGACCACGAGCATATACGCCGCCATCTACACTCCTCCACGATGCGGCGTCTATAGTTGGTCCCACATCCAACTTCCGCATTATCGAGTGCCTCTTCTCATAAAAATGGAGATGGCCTTTATAAAAGTCGGTGACATCTTCTTGTCTTTGCTCACAGCACAACAATACAATGAACAACATTTTACCCTTTTTCGCATTGTCCCTTTCCACCGCTTCACCAGTGATTTACAATGTGCAAGGAACTTCTATTGTCACGCTTGTCTCCCTAATTCTTTGGGAGTCTCAGGCCCTCATCACTGTTCCAAGATTGATTGACACGTACAAATTGACTTGCAATGTCTTGTTTCCGTGATGTATGCGAGTCTCAATGCGTGTCCACATCTTCTATTATTTATTCTGAGCAATCATGCTACTGCTCTACCAGCACTGCTAAATACAAACTTACAACCACTTTTACCTCACACCGTCTTCTCTTATCATCCATCGCACCTTGTGATCTCTTCGTCACGGCATTCTATTCCTGATCTCTGCAGTGTGGGTGTCAGTGGTCTACGGCCGTGTGCAAAAAGGAGCCGGTCTTCCGTATATGCAACTCGCCCCACGGACGGCGCAAAGAACTAAAAGACACGATCGCCTGTTAGCTCTTTGTCCGTCCATCTTTGAACTGCATTGCTTTCCCTCAGCTCCATCCACGATCATCTTAGTAGTGTATGCAAGGTCGTCTGGGCTTTTGTTTTTGCGTGGTGGGAAGCATGCGTAGCTTCATATATTTTACTTTCTGCAACTACTTTAGCACCGGATTTATGGTTTCTAGAGGACATGGCTGCGATGTTTCGAGATCTCAAATTGGTATATGCAGGCAGGAATATGCCCTCATGCTCGTGCTTGCTTGATAATTTATCTTGCGTGTGATCGGAGGTAAGTCGCTACTATATCTCGCAGATGAGGAAGTCTGGTCATCGGGCCTCCGTGCTATATCTGCCTTATCCCATACTGTCCTCACCTCCTGTACCTAAAATCTAGCTTAACTGTCATGCTTCTGCTTTCAACTGCTGCTATGTTTCAACTTTCAGAGGAGCATGAATACCTTAGGGCTGCCACGCGTGCCTGACACGGTTATATACCTTACTTCCACGCTTCATGATGCAGAGCTGTATGTGCGCTGCGAAGAGCTTACCCCTGTTGATCGCGGAAGAATGGAAGTTCGTTCATGCACACAACGTGTTGGGATCGTGGCTGCTCAGACTGACAAGCCTTGGTCGGCCTTGGAAAGGCTAAACACGTTTGATCAGAGGAGATGACATGGCCCTCAGGGAATTAGTGTATTGGTGCAAAAGGAGGATCTTGTGCGTTGGTACGAAGGAGGTGCCGAAGACCTGGTTATGTTTCTGGCGAGATTATGGTTCCTGGGACCTGGCATCCACGGAGAATAGAGTAGCTGGGATGTCATGAGAAATCACCAAGGATGGACTTCTGCATTATATAGGCTATCAAAGCAAGATCGAAGGAGATGACGAGGCAGATAGGTAATATGATTGTAATAAGGTATGCATCATCATTCTATACTGTATCTTGGCTGTTCATGTGACGCTGTTTCGCTAAAGCAGGAAAGAGAACCTGGTATATGGACAATCCTCCAGAAGCAGAGAAAAGAAAGAGAAAAAGGAGAGTGGTAACGATAGAGGGAGAGTGAAGAAGGGAAACTAAAACAACCAAGCTGAGAAAAGAAATCCACCAATCATCCAACGATCCAACCATCCAACCATTCACCCATCTGAACATATAAAAAATACTAGCCATATAACATTATATGTGATAAACAGTCAAGGACAAAGGAGACACACCACTAACAAACCATCAAGCATGTCGTCTGGACAAGGCCAAAGCACGAGCGACTTTTCGCAACCCACTGATCTCTTTCTCCTTTTCCTTTTCCTTCTCTTTCTTCTTGGCTTCCGTCGTGAGGGCAGTGACTAGTCCAATTTCGCTCTCCACAGCTCCAGCAGCAACAAGTGCATTTGTTTCTTCCCTCCAGAAGCTATCCCATTTCCCTGGCAACACAGGCTTCGAGTCTGAACGACTGAGTAGACTTCTGCGTCGACTGAGGTTGGGTTGCGATCTCAAGCCGATAAGGTTGGAAGATTGGGAGCGAGGGAGGCCGGCAGAAGAGATGGAAGTGACTGAAGATCCTGGCGATGAGCCAACGCTGTAGTCGAAAGATTTGCGAAGACGGTTGCGGACCAGAGGAGGAAGGGGTGCGTTGATGACGGGCGCTGTTGGTCTGACCACAACATCCATTTCTCTTTCTTCAGGGATCTGGATCTTGATAAAGGAAGCTCGTTGCAGCGATACAGATTGCTTGGCCAGGGGTACCGTTTTCGGCATTGTAGTATCCACGTATGAGGCACGGAGGAAATAGATCAAAGCTCTGATGTCGGAGGCTGTGGACATACCACCCAGAGATACACGGACGACGCCTGTAGCTTTTCCGTTCACGATCTCGGTGGGATTGCTGCAGCGATGGCCAGATGCAAAGGCTGCTTTCATTTGTTCTGGCGACCATTCGAGGTAGGTAGCCATGCCACCTGGGTTGCAGAGCGAGCCGCTGCGGATGTAGATGCCATGGCCATTGGCCAACTTCTCGACCTCAGTGTACGGTATGAGAGAACCATCAGACTTTATCACGTTGAATGCGATGGTGGCGCCTTGAGTTTTGCTGTCGCCGTAGACGGAAGAGGGCTCTTTGTACATGCGAATCACGGGCTTGCCGTTTCGGTGTCGTAGATTGTAGAGGTTGTCATGGAGTTGCTTTGATAGCTGTGCTGTGTGGCGTGAAATGAACTTCATAGGCTCAGGTCCATAAAGGCGTTGATGAACGTTGATGGCGTGGTCCAGAGCAAAAATGGAGTGGAATGGAAGAGTGCCGTCCTCGAGCGCATCGTGAATGGTAGCAGTCTTCCTCGCATGCCAGGTATCGTTGATGGTCACAACCATATCGACCGTGCCGCCTCCAAAGTACTTGCGCTTTGTAAGGACATGCGCCGCAGACTTCTGCACTAGTAAAGCTCCAATGTTGGGGAAACCGAAAATCTTGTAGAAGCTGAGGGCCACGAAATCCGGACTTTCTTGGGTGTTGCTCAGATCCAATTGGGCTGTGCTGGCAAGAGCAGCGGCATCGAGAAGAGTGTAGGTATTTGCTCGTAGAACTTTTTGCTTGATCATACCAGGCCATGTGAGGGGAAGACGACGACCGGTCATGTTCGATTGGCCAGGATAAGCGAAGAGACCTAATTGGCGAGGCAGAGGACCACCAATCCCACCACACTCGATCCACTTCTCTACTTCATCATCGTTGGCAAAGCATCGACTCGTGGTTGTAAGCTCGCGGACACCAACGACACTGGTATGCGAATCACGATGATATCCATACCACAGTTGCTTGTGTGAGGAGGCAGCGTGATCTGTGAGACACTCGATAGTGAGCTTGATGGCGGCAGTAGCGTTGGCGACAAAGACTAAGTCCCACTCCTCAGGATCGGCTTTGAAGAAGCGAAGGGCCTTCTCACGAATAGCGTCTATCCGGTGACCAGCAACAGCCGAAGGTGTCGAGTCTGAGTGGGGGTTGCCGTATAGGTTCGATATTAAGTCTTTTGAGAAGTCCTCGACCATTGACTTGGCATAGAGCTAGGATTGGTTAGATGAGTTGGGAGGAAGGTCATGTGAGGTAAGCTTACTGTTGATCCTCCATGATCAAGATAGACCTTGCCTGCAAGTTGAGGGTACTCTCTTGCTCTGAAGCTTTCGACCTCCTCGTTCTCAATGTGTTCTCCAGAACATGATTGAGCAGGTGTCGTGCAATCGGTTTCGTAATCATAATCTTCGTGACCGCTGAAGGACGACATGTCGTCGTCTGACACTGAGGATCTCCTCGACATGATGTCTTATGTGACTTTTAGTACTGGTCCTTGCCCGTTGTACAAGGCTCAAAATAAGATCGCCCGGCAATCTGAATCGTATAACGGTTTCCTATTTCCTTGAAGAAGGGGGAAGCCACAAGATATGAAATCGTAACCGACTGGCGGTGGTGTGGGTGTTTCGAGAAACGAGAAAGAGCACTAGACTTTTGGAAGGAGAAGCAACGGTACCGTACCAACCCGAGAAAAAGAGATGAAGGAAGGAAGAGGCAAAGGGTAAAAGAGTAAGGGACAGACGTGACGTATATAGAGATGTTTCTGCATGAAGGGAGAATGATTGCTCCCGGGTTCTTGGTGCAGATGGCATGGCTTCCGATCTGCAGCAAAATGATACATTTGCTAGGCCAAAACACATGGTCTCAGTAGCCACTCCACGCAGGTAGCCAGAACCTGAAGGCTGTCAAAGCGGTAGAGACCCGTCAACCTGTCAACGGCCAACTCACAGGCCAAGTCAAAGCTAAAGGTCATGAATGTTTGACGTATCAACGGCTCGCGTAGTTATTTTGGACGAAAGATGCATCGATCGCCTATCAATCCCTAGGCGATGCTGGGTATTCTGAAAGACACAGCGCTTGGTCCTTTGCCGGGGATGCACGTCAACTCTCTCTCGACGAGCTCTTACTTCCAGAATGCAGGCGTATCCTGGGTAGTGGTAATGCGACAGAGTGTTCAAAGTGGAGCTTGCGAGGCAGTTGCGAGACGGATGATCTGCTGGACGCGCAGCAGGAATCCGCAGGCCGGGTTCAGGTTTCCAGCCCATGGCAGCACAGACACCGGACCTGCAGGCAGGAGGGGCAGAATCTTCTCGTACGCAATGCTCCCTGACGCTATCACGACTCTGTCAGCCATGATAGATTGTATGGCACAGAGTTTTTGACTATTCCACAAGCGTTGTGAGGAGCGGGAGCCAGGGACGACGCGGACGGCCCGCGGACAGCAGACGGCTCAAAGCATAAAAATCCTCCGCAGGCTTCACGTCAGGTCGTGTCTTCACCCACTCGGCATACGCTGTCGAGCCGTGCAATGCACCGTGTGGTTGAAGGGCAGTAGCTATCCGACTAGGTCAGGTGTTCACCGTGTAACTGCAAAGTATTGGCCTCCACGTAGCCATCGTGTCTCGGCGCTCCATTGCGGGGCAAGCTGGACAAGAGAATGAGAGGCTGGCAAGACTCGATTGTTTCACGACAGCGTTACGACGGTACCCGTTTTTTGCTCGCTTGAAGGATGCCGGCCGGTGCCACAACTTTCCGAGCACCTCATCCCATCAATCGATGAGGCTTTCATACGAAGTCCCGGTCCCAGCAGCGCTTTGTCCTAGGCCGTGACATGGAGCTCATCACCCCCAGATCCCAATCGTACCGCCATGCTGGCGCATCCTGATACAGACGCCCGAACGCCCTTCTTTAAACGTTCCAGCAGCCATCTGTCGTCCTGGCTGAAGCCACGAAACGACACCTAAACGACTTCCTGGCTCCCCGCAAGTGCCGGCCATCTCGTATAAACCATCTTGGACCATCGCTATGACCGCCAATCTCTCGCGAGATAGGGTTCGAAGAGGTGGCTTCCAGACGATGGGAGGGGTGAGTGCTGAACGCGCGCGCGTCGCTGGCAAAAAGGATAGCCGCAGTCTGTGCAAAAGCGCTTGACCAGTCAGTTCCGGCCAGCAGCATTTTACACACTGCAGGCATCCGACCTAAGGACAGAGTCCGTCAATTGTTAGACGAGCAATAACGGCGTCTAGTGATCAATAGGTGGAGATATCAGGGTTTACAAAGGAGAAGGCACGAGCAACCACCCGGGAGCGAGGTGCGAGTGGACCGCTCACTCGTGGCCAACGATAGCAGCCCTCGTGCGCCGATATCAGCGGTTTTCTCGTTCGAAAACGCTCAGGCGATGACGACCTATCGTCTAGAGATTCGTCTTGTTTCAAAAACCTTGCCCTTGTCAAGGATAAAAGAGACAGATGTGATCCTCGACGGAAGCGGACCGCTGACAGATTGATCGTCCAAGATCCGATGCGTGTTCACGTCCTGCAGTTCATGTGAAATCAAACCGAACACTGACCAGATTCTCAAGATTTTCCGCTATCAAGAGGCTCAAAACAGATTCCAAATGATTGGTTATATTGCTCTCGATGGAGATTTATTAAGTTGCGATGCTTTCGCCATCTCGAAGCACGTCACCTCGGCCCGCCCGTATCGATAGATTGGCTGGAGACATCGCGTAGTACGGGGAAGCTAAGTCTAGGTGCATTAGCCTCCTGTCTACACCTGCAGGGGCACACTGCAACGTCCTGTTCTCCTCAAGCCAGAAAATATCTGATACATCCGACTTCATGCACTCACATCAATCGCGTGGTGACCGGGCTTTTGGGATGCGTCTGAAATTGCCTTCAGCCATCAAGGATCGACTATGAGAAGGTAAGCTAGGAGCCGGCGCCAGCATGTGATTCGACAGCCACCTTTCCTTGGTCTCTGGTCTTTGAGTCCACGACTCTCGCGTGCATGCTGTTTGCCTCTCCATTTCCTTGTGCAGTCATAGCGGCTGTCTGTGTTTGCTCGTATCCTGCAGCCAGCCTTCACGTACTCAACAAGCGAGATAGGAATGGCTGCCCATCCTACAGTGCTCTCCCATTTGTAGACTGCCAGGCCCAGTCTTTCCTCTCGTTCATATCTGAGACTTCATACATTCCTTTTCTTCCGACCACTGCTGCTCTTTTCAATATTGTCACCAATCAAGAAGAAAGTAAAATACACGTTCGTCGTACTTGGGAATCACCTTTGCTCAGCCTTACGACACTTTTCCGTTTGCTCGCCGTCGTGGTCATTGCTTGGCTGTACCCACGGTGATCGTTCAAATTTCATATAATCCATCCACGTACCCTCGACACGCAACTCTCATGTACGCATCGAGGTCCACGACCATGTCGGACGTCGAGAAGATTATGGGCGATTACGCCCAGCTCACCAACCACAACATTCGCAGCTTTCTCTGGAGAGGAGTTTCTGTCTCAGTAAAGGATCGTCAGACTCACGAAGACAAACCTATCCTCAACAATGTCAGCGGTATCGTCTACGCTGGAGAGCTGATGGCCGTCATGGGTCCTTCGTGCGTAATCTTCCACCTTCTTGCACTCTCTCCTCAATGCTGACCCCTCTCGCAGTGGTTCTGGAAAGTCTACTCTTCTCAACGTGCTTGCCAACCGCGTGCCTGCTAAGGGTGCTCGTGCTCAGTCAGATGTCTTCCTCAACGGCCGCCCAGCTGAGGCCGAAACGATGCGCAAGATCAGTTGCTACGTCGAACAAGAAGACGCCCTCGTCGGCTCACTAACCGTCAGAGAGACTTTGCTCTTTGCTGCTCGTCTCTCATTGCCCAAGAGCATCAGCGCCAACGAGCGTATCGCCAGAGTCGAGGCACTCATCAACTCCTTCGGTCTCAACGGTCAGGCTAACACATTGGTTGGTACACCTATCAGAAAGGGTATCTCTGGTGGTCAGAAGCGTCGTGTCAGCGTTGCCAATCAGCTTATCACCAGCCCCAAGATCTTGTTCCTTGATGAGCCCACTTCCGGTCTGGACTCGGCAGCCGCCTTCGAGGTCATCGCATTCGTCAAGGAAGTGGCTAAGAAACACAACGTAAGTCCTGACCACTTTCATGTATGCTCGTTCAGCAGATACTAACACAAACACAGTTGATGGTCATCTCAAGCATCCATCAGCCTTCTACCTCGACATTCGCAATGTTCGACAAGCTTCTCCTTCTCTCTCACGGCAACACAGCATACAGTGGACCAGTTAAGGACGTCCAATCTTTCTTTGACTCGTGTGGCTTCCCCATCCCTCTCTACATGAACCCCGCCGAATTTATCATCGACTTTGTCAACACCGACTTTGCTCATAACAGGAGCGAACTCGTCAACCAACTCGAGATGGTCACCGGCACATGGCAACGCTCTGGTCTTCACGCAGAGAAGATCAACACCATCAACCGCGAGATCTTGCATGGTGACCCTTCGCCCCAGGAAACCAACGACAATGAGCAGATTGGCGCTCACTGGTTCGCCATCGTGATTGCGCTTATTCATCGCAACTTCATCAAGTCTTACCGTGACATCATCGCCTACGGCATTCGTATCGCCATGTACATGGGTCTGGCTGTCATGATGGGAACCGTTTGGCTGCGTCTCGATGCTTCCCAAGACAACCTTCAAGCCTTCACCAACGCCATCTTCTTCGGAGGTGCCTTCATGTCCTTCATGGCCGTCGCTTACATCCCTGCCTACCTCGAGGACCGCGCCATTTTCATGAAGGAACGTGCCAACGGTCTCTACGGACCCACGTCTTTCCTTGTTAGCAACTTCTTGACTGGTCTCCCGTATCTCTTCATCATCACTCTGCTCTTTAGTGTTGTGGTATACTGGCTCAGCAACTTCCGCGGCACGGCTGGCGGCTTCTGGATGTGGGTCTTATGGCTCTTCCTCGATTTAGTTGCTGCCGAGTCCCTTGTCGTCTTCATCACCAGCGTCATGCCCATCTTTGTCGTCGCTCTTGCCGCTACTGCCTTTGCCAACGGCCTCTGGATGTGCACTATGGGTTTCATGGTGCGCCCTGCTGACTTGAACCCCTTCTGGCGCTACGTGTTCCACTACATCGATTACCAGAGCTATGTCTTTGAGGGCATGATGGTCAATGAGTTTGCGTACAGAAACTACTCTTGCCCTACTGATGCTAATGGCAACTTTGCTTGTGCTTACAAGTCGCCTCTCAATGAACAAGGCTTGATCCCTGGTACTGCTTTGTTGGATACTTATGGCTACAAGGCTGGCAAGACTGGCGAGTACATTGGTATCTTGATTGCTATCATTGTGGTTTACAGAGCTCTCGGCTGGTTCGTGTTGTACGTTCGCCGCACTTGAGGTTGTTTCCTCTCACTTCCCACAATCAGCAAAGAGCGCTCGCTTGCTGGTTTCTTCACGACTCTCTTTCTTGTGCCTGTTGATTTTTTTCTTTTGTCTTCTCGCATTGGCGTAAACCCGGACAGGTTTCTTTGCCGGCGCATGGTCCCTATTACCCCTTATGTTGTATTCGTCCGATGGTTTTTTCGGTGTTAGACTGTCTTTCTTTTTTTTTTCCTTCTTCTCACCCTCAGTAATGATGCAATGCATAACACAACAACACAAAGGCACCACAGACTAGTTGTTTTTCTGAACATACATAAAAATTCGAATAAACTACCCCTCTCTACAAAATGTTTCTGCAAGAGATTCCTCATCTGCACTTTCCGGCTTCCCTCTGCACATACAACGCAGTATCACAAAAACAAAGACATACTTTCTGCAATCACGCCCAAATCCAACAAGCATATCCCAGTCTCCAGTCTCTGCATCCCAGCAGACGCAGCAAAGACAAGCTGAAGCAAGGTACCGGCTGAAAAGTACAAACAGCAAAGTAACATCTGTACCTGAAAAGCCGAATCCTACGACTTTCAACTTTTCTTTCCTCAACGTGTGTAACGTGTGACATATGCAGCCACCCTTGAATGCATAAACGCCTGCTATGCAGATGGCTGGCTGGTGAAGGAAGGTGGCACAAGGGGAATTGCGTGGGGCGCATGCAGTGTGCATATCAATCACTGCTTGGCTTTTTCAGCCATTTACTTTTGTGATAAAATATTGATGAGAAGAGGAGATTGGGACTTCGATGGTTGATGGCGTTGGAGGATATTACTTGGGTGGATATCTATATATCTTTCGTCTTGCATTTTCGTCGTGCTTTACGTCTTCTTACATCAGAATGTGGTGGCGATGGAAGTTGCAAATATGCAGAAAGATGCATATATCCCTTCTTCTTCTTCTTCATCATTGCTGTCGTACTCTTCTAGATAGCAGAGTCTGTTGTGACCCGTTCTTCTTGCTGTCCTGTGTTTTGCAGACGAATCTGTTGCTTCCCTTTTCTTGTGTCCTGTCAGAGTTTGTCTCTTCCCTTTCCTGATATTTTGTTTAACTGTCTCTACAGCTATGAGAATCACTTGATAAGGTAATTTGTGTTACTGCACAACGAATGCGACATTTCCAACAAAGTGCTTGAGGATTTTCTGGTTGATGAGTTTTTGACCTGCAATCTGCCAGCCACATCCATAGTTCGAAATCTCTTCTCAGTGGAGATGGAGAAAGCACTGCGGAAAGCGTGTACCCGTCAATGCTCATAGATGGGGCGCCGCAGTCAGCGATTACCCTCACCTCATCTATCTGCCGATGAGGGGATCTGCAGAACCAGATTATCTGCTGCAGAATGGTAAAATCTTTCTCGTGTTGCTGCTGCATATACATTGCTGCACAATCAGATCTTAGATACCTCGATGTAATCCTCAACTATGCGGGAAGATGTTTGAGTTGTGATGTACAGAAAAGGAATAAAGGGGGGGAAAATGATAAATATTTCAAGCTGCTGGTAGCACCCTGGTCTCAGGTCTCTCATATCTGAACCACCAACAGGGTCTACTCGGCAATCACATGATAGTCATTGCTTGCATTCTCTCACATTTAAGATACTGGCAACATACAAAACACAACAACACTGGTAGTTGTTCACGTAAAAAAAAATGCTTCGGTTCTTGAAATGCCAAGAACAATGAACGTAGGTGTGAATGAATGCTCACGTTTCCCAGGTTCGCCTTCTATAATGTTCTGTTTATCCTTCTCATGCTGCTCGGAAACACTCTCAAGATGCTATACACGAACGCAAGTTCGACAACTCTGCTATCGTAAGAACGACCCAGACCCTCGTGTGCGAACGAATTCTGTCAACAGTCATCTCAAACACCATAACCATAGCCACCAAGATCGCGCTCTTTTCGTTTCAGCTTCAACTGTATAAAAGTCAGTAAGGTCTGGGCATGATATTGGACGAGGGGAAGGAAAGTTGAGATGCTCGCGGACGTGATACGCAGGAAAAGGTGTGATACTCACGAACCCGATCCTGCCTCAACGTCGTAGTCTTGCTTCGCATCCGTCAAGATGAGCATAAGCAGACCCAATGCACACTTTAAAAGCGCCCATTGTCACGGCTTCACACCAAAACGCAAGACGTCACCCTCAATGCTTCTTTTCCTCGATAGTATTCGGCGCAATCGAAAGGGATTGATGCAGCCGCACGAATTTATACCTTTGCTTGGATTCCGGTGGCCTTCTGATAAGCCTTCTCTTCTTCGGCCTTTTGCTTCGCCTCGATGCGCTGTAAATTTATCGTTTCTGCCTTGCTGAGGGGCTTGTCGTTTCCCATACGGTGAGCACGACTTTGTTGTGTTTCGATGAGAACGGGTCTACCGCTCTTAGGGTTTGAGCCAAAAGTATACGAACGATACTCGGTGTTCAGCCATCCAGTACCTGGGATTTTGTGAGAATGTGGATGATGATGAATTCTATGTTCGCGGTGTGATGAGGAAGAAGGGAGCTTTTGCTTATCATGACTGTGGTGGTGGTGATGACGATGATGGTGATGTTGATGTGACGATGGAGAATCAAATCTACTCTCTGATTGAGATCGGACTCGGCCCAAAGTAACAACAACAGGAGGAGGGGATGCATCAGACCGTCGACGATGACGGTGACGACGAGGGGGGATATTACCGGAACCGTTTGAGCTCTTTTCCATCCAGTCTTCGGTGAAGTAATGCAGAAAGCCACCGTGGGTGACGACAACAATCTCCTTTTCCGGACGGTTGTATAGCCATTCTCTGGCGATTCTCGCACGATCGTCGACAGCTGAAGCAGTGGCAGACCACTTGCCGAGCTTGCTGTTCCAAGCTTTGGCTGGAGGAGTGTACATGTAGCTCAAGTCGACGGGTTGGTTTCTGAACTCTGCCTCGAGGTCTGCAACATTACTTCCAGTATCACAAGGCAGGTCCGATGTTTCTTGGAGTTCCGGTAGAGCAAAAACCTTGAGATGTTTGTCCTTGATGGCTGGAGCGAAAGAGTAGAGGGCAGTGTACACGGTGCGTTTCATAGGCGAGGCTACGACAGCATCCACACGGTCCATGGAGGGAAAGGTTTTCGCAAGGGTTCTGCATTGCTCCTCGCCCAATGGTGTAAGCATAGGGTCGTGCATGGCATGGTTGGCGACGCTGGTGTTGTGGAAGCCTTGAGCATGACGCACGCAATGGATGACGGGAGGCATCTTGCTTGTCGGTTGTTGGTGTTTCGTGGCAGTCGCTAGGTATAGAAGGAATATAGAGATAGAGAGGTAGGCCTGAGTTTAGGAGCTGTTGATGGATGGTCACAAAGGGAAAAGCGTGAGATGATGAAAGCGGCTACAAGGGAACAAAGCTATCTCTGCCATGGCCAAGGCGCAAACATGGCTTTGTTTGACTGTTGCGGAAAGAGCGAGTCGAATAGGAATGATACGCTTAACTTGTTTGTCACTGGCATAAGAAATGCTTTGCTTGGGTGGCAGGAACGAGAAAACGTCACATTCTTGTCGATCAGCATTGGCACAGTGACATGGCTTCTTCTGACCGCATTTCTAAACAATTTACTTATAGGTACCATCCTGCGTTTACTGATTGCCATTAATTTACTCTCTACGTGCAATAGAAATTCTCTTCGTATTCGAGCGTGACGTTGTCTTTCTTTCATAGTTTGCACCCCTAAATGACTCGTGTCTACCGTTGTGCCTTTTCTCAATGAAGCTCGGTATGCACGGGAACACCAGTCCCGAATCATCCGAATATCTTCATAAACCACCTTCCATAATGCATATCTGACTGACCAGATGGTCCCCTCATCCTTGACTCCGTTTTCCCAACGCCGTCGCTAAATCAAAAGCCGTCGCCGCGCAATACCCTCCACTCCTAGTGGTTCTTTTGCCTTGCCAACCAGAGTCCCACGGCTTCACGGGCTAGATCCGTTCCCCATGCACCATCCTTGCCGCCTCTACGGAACTCTTCACCAGCATAACCTTCATCACCACCGCCTCTGCCAGCCTCCGCAAGTATGATTTCGAGATCACGTTGTTGACTAGAGGTCCAGCGCTTGACGAATGTGGCAGGGTCTTGGGAGAGTGAAAGTAAGAACTTGCGCTTGGAGTTGAGATGGCGGGCCTTTTCAAGCAGAAGGGCGGTATCGTCATTGACCTGGGTTATTTTCTTGAGGTTGGCCATGTGTCTGGGTGATGAGATGATGGCTTGCATGAGGCGCTTTGTGGTGCTGGGGACCTTGACTCTGATATCCCAGATCATGTACTTGGACGGCGGTACGGATTCATCTTCGGGAGCGATGTAATCCTTATCGATACGGATCGTGTAGGGAAGCTTGATAGGGTCGAGTGGAGAGAGGTGCGGCAGAATGAGCTCGGGGAGGTTGGGGAAGAACAGAGTCTCGTGACGGAACAGTTGCTTGAGGGTTTCATCGCAGGTGACGCGACGCTCATCTTCAGGATCGGTCAACTTGAACAGACGAGCGTAGTCCCAGATGCCTTGGACGACGTCGGCGCGTGTGGCTGTGTCCATGTCGAGGATCCAAGCGAGAGGCGGGCTCAACTTGAAACGTTCGGGCTGCTCATCAAGGTAGAGGTTGATTGTGACCTGAAGCTCTTCATCGCTCTTGCGACCGAAGGCGATGCAGTCGACATCAGGCTCGCCCTCCTTTTTCATCCACTCAATCTTGTTGAAGTCGTTCGATTGCAATGCAGCGGGGCGGTTGAAGTCGACAGTAACGCGTTTGAAGAAATGCGACATCTTGATGGGGGCCATGGGTGGCAGGGTCGACTTGAGCTCCGAGTCCTCGAGGATATCATCTGAGCCCTCGAGCAGCTTGCCTTCAATCTTGACGCGGTACCGAGCTTGGTTATTGTCGGCAAAGTCGAAGGTACCGTCGTCGTTGAAGCCAGCATTGCCATCGTCGTTGGCCATCTGCCAGGGCTGCCCCTCGGCCGTGTTGCTAATGAACAAGCGCAGCACTCCCTCAGACGGCATTTGACCGGATGTGCCTTCCAAGATGTCCAAGCGCTTCTTTGTCATGATAGCATCCAATCTCTTTTCCTGGTCGCGGAGCTTGCGGTATAGGACAGCAGCATCGGTAATGGTGGCTTCGGCGAGGTCATCGTCGATGTCGAGGTCTGTAGGCTTGCGAGCCTGTCTTCTGGCGGCTTCGCGACGGCGAGCTTCCTCTTGCTGTTGTTGCTGTGCTTGGGCGGCTTGTGAGACTGCTGGCGCGTGTGCCTGGTGGCCTGCTGCGTACATGGGACCTAGCAGCAGTTAGTTGAACGTCGTGATGCGACATGTGTTTTCTCCAGCTTACCAGGTCCAGTGGGACGGCGCATCTGGCCCGGAGCTGCAAATCCTCGCGATGATGGCTGCATCTTTGATTTGTGTGAATGCGACAAGTGTTGACACGCGCAATTGATCTTCTGGCACGACGCGACTCGGATGCGGATGCGGATGCTTCTGCCAGACCCTCCACGCACTCTCGGTCCACTCAAACGCCGACCTTGTTTTGCCGAGCTTCTTCCATATCTGGGGAAGGTATCCTACTCGTCACTGACGTTATGAAGCCTCTCGACTTTCAACTCTCCAGCTCGCTTCATAGCAGAATCACAAACATGGCTGGTCCATCTCTAGCATCCACAGGCATCAACATCGAGCCAGAGTTGGAAGCTGCTCCGTCAGCAACTCTGTCCGCTTCTGCAAGCCTTCAGCCCTTTGGCCGTGTCCATGATATTCTTAATGTATCCCTGCCATCCACTGACCCAAACTCTTTCTGGGACATCAATCTTTCTTTTGACGGTACTATTCAAAAGGTGACGCCTCACGATCCCGCTCTCTTGGACGTCTTGAAGGGCGACACCTCTTCACCCTACATCAATGGTCATGGAGCTCTCCTCGCTCCTGCTTTGTGCCATCCCCACATCCACATCGACAAGGCTTATCTTCTTTCTCATCCCAAATATTCCCATCTGCAAATCGAGGAGGGCACCTTTGACGAAGCAATGAGCCTGACCTCCAAAGCAAAATCCTCCTTCGAACACGATGACTTGCTCGAACGTGGCATGCGAGTAATCGATGAAAGTGTCCAAGCTGGAGTCACTTCTATGAGAGCCTTTGTTGAAGTTGATCCTATCGTTGGTTTGAAATGCATCAAAGCAGGAAAAGCTCTCAAAGATAAGTCTCGGTCTCGATGCCATATTCAGATATGCGCCTTTGCTCAGCTACCTTTGTTCTCCGGTGAAGACGGAGGCAAGGAGATTAGAGGCCTCTTTGAGGAAGCCCTCAAACCATCGTATTCTGCCGACGTGCTGGGAAGTACACCATACGTTGAAGACGATCGCAACAAGATGAAGAAGAATGTAGAGTGGACCATCGATCTTGCACTCGAAAAGGACCTCCACCTTGACTTTCATCTCGACTACAATCTTGACCCTGACACCGAGCCGTTGGTCTGGTATGTCATTGATACACTCAAAGCCAAGCGCTGGACAACTCGTACCAAGAAGACTATCGTCCTGGGACACTGTACACGTCTGTCTCTATTCAAAGACGATGAGTGGAGACGACTAAAGGCAGAGATTGCCGACCTACCAATCAGCTTCGTCGGTTTGCCAACCTCTGACTTGTTTATGATGAGAACAGAGACTGGTGCTCGAGGAACTTTGCCGGTACCCCGTTTGATCAAAGATTATGGCTTTAATGCTGCCATGTCTATCAACAACATCGGTAATGCTTTTACACCACAGGGAACTTGTGATCCTCTTTCGATAGCAAGTCTGGGCGTTGGCGTCTATCAGTCTGGGACAAAGAGAGATGCAGAGATTCTCTATGAGTGTGTTTCCACCAGAGCCAGGAATGCTATTGGGCTGCCCACTGGAATCAAATCACACTCTTTGAACAAGCTCTCAATGGAGCCTGATCAATCCGCAGATATGCTTCTGTTCAACAAGGAGAACCCAGACTGGAGAACCCGACGTACTGTGTCAGAAGCTGTATATCTGTACGATGGCGCTCGCAAGAGAACAGTGTTCAAAGACGGATTGCTGGTCGAATAGCGGGCGTTGTCCCAGGTTAAAAGACCCAGCTTGTGAAGTATGGAACAAAGTATGGACTCACCAAGCGAAGATATCAAACTCTTGTATTGGTACCCACACCTTTACAGAGCAAATGGACCGTTTCGAATGGTGTTTTCAGGGAGTGCTTGACCCGTCCATGCAAATTGCTATCTGTACAGTCCTTTTGTGCTGCCTGATCAAGCCATCGATGTGACCGCAGTTCTATGGTACGAGGTTGTCCAGCATGGAATCTTCTGGTCATCAGTAGCATCAACCAATGCCATATATGCTACTGTACGTGTGAGACAGGTCATCGTCGTCGAGGCGATTCTTACAGAGCCGAGACATCTGAGCAATGGGCACGAAAGACCTACAAAATCTGTCAGATTCGAGGAACCTTGATCCAAATCTCCTTCTCTCATCTATCACGCGGTCACATCAACTCAACAGCAAGGAAGGAAGATGTCACAACCTAAGGACCAGGAGATACCCACAGCGACCGTGGACGGACTGGTTTTAGATGAGCTCGAGGTGCGTTGAATCAACATGTTCGGCAGAGGCTTGACAGAGCAGGACTTACGCTTTGCAGGATATCCTGGGCTACAACAGCTCTGCCTTCTACTGGTTGGTCAGAGTTATCGATGAGTACTACCATGGTCGGATCAACGTTGCCGCCTTCTGGACCTGGATTTACAAGACCCTCCACGAGTCCGGTGCCCTTCTTCTTCTAGAGGACTGCAAAATCTTCTTGTTGGACGAAGATACTAATCTTCAGCGACTTAATGAATATGAGGAAACAATCGCTGCCCTGGTCGATGATCCTGAATCGTTCAGAAAGTTGTGCTCCGACTGGGGACTTCCGATCGAATTTGTTGAATGGGAAGTCTTTGATACGCAGCGCAGGATCAGAGATATCAGAAACAAGGAGATGCAGCATAGGGTGACTAGGGTCGGACGCCCGAACGACGTCGTTCAGTCTCCGCGCGTCGACGAGTCGTCACTCGGCGTTGAACTGTCCCAAGTCCCAAACGAGCCTGCACTCGACAAGAATCAGAGGCCATCAGAACACCGCACCGAACCAACCAACAAGCTCCAAACTCAACCCTCGACTGACACAAACCACACTACAGAGATGGCTGGGGCCAACAAGGAACAACAGTCGACCGAGTCTGCCAAATCTCGCGTCAAACAGTCTGGCATCTCTACTCGGCCTGTCGACAACGAAGACGCAGAGATGGTCCAGCAACCCACTAAGTCGCCTGGCGCTCAACCTAAGCAGTCAGACTTCACATTCGAGGTGCTGCGCAATGGAGGCCCTGTCATGTCACCACAGCTCGCCAGGCCCCTAGACATGCCTGTCACATCCGCCATGTCCGCTGCCGCGCCTTCTATCGCGCCTAACGCTATGCCTGCTGTCATGCCTGCCACCAAGTCTGCTATCAAGCCCGCCACGGCTCGCAAGTCTGTCGCAACTTCCAAGTTCTCCGATTTCGACCCATTCGCCCTTCTCGAGACCACCAAGCATGTCGAATCCGCCACTCCTGCCATCGCCGGTACATCTGACATTCACAAGAGACCTATCTGGAAGTCTCCATGGAAGAGCGATACGATCGAGTTCGGTCCCATTATCCCTCAGTTCCCCACCTCCAACGTATGTAACCTTTATCTGGCACAACCACAACCTGCGCTAACATCACGTCATAGGTGCGCAACGAAGGAAAGGTCAAGCAGTCCATGGGACCCCCATCTGCCCCTGCCTCTGCCTACAAGTCCAATGGTGATCCTCACGCCAAGCAATTCTACAAGCCCGTCGAGTCTCCTGACCAGTACATCGAGCCTCTTTCCGACGACGATGACGTCCCTCCTGTTCCTGTCCCCAACCTCACCGGACTGTCTCCTGAGGAGCAGGCTACTCTTGTCTACCAGCAGTTGCTTAACCACGGCGAACGTCAGAAGGTCATCACCGGCAAGTACAGAAGTGTTGCTGATCATGTCAGAGCTCAGCCTGAAGCCGGGAAGAAGGCTCAGCAGGCTCAGAAGGGTGGAGATGTTGATATGGGTGGTCAGTAGAGCCTTCCACCGCTTTGAGGGTGGATACAGCAACGCATTGAGCGGTTGGGTAGTTCACTGGATGGTTGACAGCATCGTTGAATATCACCAAGCTTTCACACAGAAGTGGATAGCATTATCGAGCAATTGCGCAACGCAAGTGCACCAGGATTAATGAGAAGCCATTGAATCCTAAATCTCACTACACTACCCTCCTTCCCCTCTGACGTGAAGTATCAAGTGAAAATACAATTGAAACGATGTCCACGAGTAAAGTTCAACGATACACTACAAACCAACAACACGAAACCCAAACAAAGGTGTACGAAAACAAATTCCCGCTAAGACGAAAAGTGGTATTACACTAACCCTCTCCTGCTGACTCACTTGATTCACAGTTAGTACCAAGAAATCATTGCCAGAAGATAAGATCCGACAAGGTCAAAAGGCAAGTCAGATACAGTAATGTAGTGATTGGATTTTGCTCTGCAGCCGGCAACAGCATGAGACTCACAAAGTTTGATACGGCAAGAACAAGAAGTGTCCATGGATCCGGCGGTCACTGTTTGGAGTTGAACGAGACGAACAAACGGTTACAGGTCAAGGGAAGGAAGGAGAATAAGTTTCCTATCTAAACACTATACTACATTCCACTACCTTAATCTCGCTCGCTGGAAGATAAATTCTCTCAAAAGAAGAAGACAAAAGACAGAAAGAAGTTATGATATAGAAAGAAACCATTAACGCCCGCCCTTATCGCAAGACAAATTATCCTAAACAGTACAATGTAACAAAATATATGGGTATACCCTCTTTCGATGATCCTGATCCAATCCCACGCCTTCCCTCCAATCCTTCCTTGTAAGTTCCCTTGCCTTGCCAGTGTAATAGTTGTTCCAATCTTTGGCGGCGTTGATCGAGCTCGTATATATGTGATTGAGCAGCCGACGTTCCGTATGTGTGTGTTTTCGTGAAAAAGTTGTTGTGGTCGATGAGGTGTTTCGACAGGTTGGCATAGTCGTTCCTTCCTCGCCTGTCATGTCGAAGATGCTCGACTCACGACGATCATAACGGCTCCGTGTCGTCAAAAGTCCTTAACCCACCCTCAACCTGCATCCCATCCTTGACCCAATCCATCTCCTCAATCTCCCCCAATCCTTTCCTCCCCATCCTGACCTTCTTCAGCAGACCCTCCACAACACCCTTTGCTCCTTCCCATCCCTTGAATTCTTTCGTATCGTTTCTCTTATCATCCCACTCTCCATCTTCATCGCCGAATTTGCACCACATCCAGTCTGCGCGAGCTATACGGTGAGATGGTCGCGATCGTTCTGGTTTGCCGGGTGGACAGTCGAAGGGTAAGCGGCCTTCCATCAGGGCGTAGAGAAGAACGCCGAGAGCCCAGCCATCTGTACTGCGGCCGTCGTAGGGTTGACCGAGGAGAATTTCCGGAGCAGCGTAGTCTTCGCTGCCGCAACGAGTTGTAAGAAGTGGTGAGGCTGGTGGGGCAGGAATGCGACGAGAGAGTCCGAGGTCGGTAAGACAGATCAATGGGTAGGGATGCGTTTGAGGATTTTCGAGTTTCGACAGGGCTTCGTAGGCAGGTACGACCAAGACGTCTGTTGTGTAGATGATTAGCAAAGTGAGCAGCAACGAAGAGTTCAAGGAATCTTACTCTCGAGCTTGATGTCGCGGTGGACGATATAGTTCTTGTGCAAGTAGCGTACGGCGTCAACCAGCTCGGTAAACATGCGTTGCACCATGTTGGGTTGTAAAATGTTGCGATGCTCACTCGCCAATTCAAACAAGTCACCTCCTGGGCAGTAACTCAAGACCAGCAGGGCTCGCTCGTCAGTATACTCGAGTGCCTTGAGCTGCACGATGGATGGATGGGAGACGCTCTTCAGGATGTCGACTTCTCGTTTCAGAGATACCTCAATACGTTCTTCATCCGCGCCTCCAGCTGGACCGTGTTCGACGATCTTAACAGCGACCAGTTTCCGCGGATCCAGATGCTTTTCGTCGTAAGACGTATTTGACGGCAATTGTTGTGATGTGGCTAGCACAACCTTGCTGAAGGTGCCCTGACCAAGAGTCCGTACTGAACGCCATTTTTGCTTTGAGTCTTGACGTGTAGATCGGACAGTGAAGTACTCGACGTCCGAATCCTCTGCCCCACCTACACTCTGCATGTCTGTGTCTTCATCAATCTCTCCATCCACCATGCCCTTGGTCGAAGGAGGTGGTGATGGCAGAACTTTTGCCGAGTCAACAGAGGCTCTCATCATGGATGTTGCATGATTCTGAGGGTTACTGGGAGCCCTGCGCTCATCGTCCGAAGAAGCCGAGGGTTGGACGTATCCACGCTGCTGTGCGAGATAGTGTTCCCTTTGCATAGGCTGCTCATTCGGCGGCGTGGTTGTGAGGTGCAAGCCGGCCGGCCCAACAGTGACGTTCCTCTGCCTTACGTTGTGCATGGCTTCGGGAACAAAATCACTGATGCTACGGTTGCGACTGTGTTGTTTGCGCATAACCAAGTCGACATTCGGCGTCGTCTGAGCGTCGATAGCAGCATGTACCAAACTCCCGTATCCCTTCTTTTTCTTATGCGGTGAACCTGGTGGCGCAGACATTGAGGCCAGTGGACTCGTGGTCGGGGGAGAGGTGGCGAGTCTCGAGGCCGGTCTCATGGTTGTACTATGGTCAAAGTGGGCGCTTCGTATCCTGGTCCATGGGCCGGGCGAATTGGGGTCGTTGAGCATGATGGGCGAGGGCAAGGGAGTGATATCGAGCATGGCAGCCAGAGCGGGCGAGGTGAGAGCTGAATTGGGGCTCAGGCTGGAGGTGGACAGGTTATGGCGTAGTGCTGGTGTCAGCAATGGCGAGGCGGCCGAGTGACTGGAGCGGAGCGAGTCGGGACGGTCCTGCTGACTCGAAGAGTGCTTGCGATTGACAAAGGCTGCTGGCAGGTCGGTTCTGATCTGAAGGCCAGCGCCGGCGGCGTGGTTTTGACGGAAGGCCAGCGAGTTGGCAGTCGAAGACGACGACGAGAGGGTATTGGGGGACGAGTCCGAGGAGCGGTCGCGGTGGTGATAGGTGTGAATTAACGGCGGAGGGAGAGCGGTATGGCTGGCAGCCACTCTGCCGTCGTCGCTATCGACGTGCATGGCAGAGTCGGAGAGGTTGCTACCGGCTGACATGAATGTGGCAGTACTAGCAGCATGCGACGGGGTACGAGGGCCTGTCGTATCCGACATGTTGGTTGGAGCCGATCTGGTCTGCCCTTAATATCCCGCACATGCAATCGCTCCTTCCTCGACTTCCAGATGACGACGAGACCAAGACGAGTAGCAAGAACAATGAGGAAAGTCGCCTGCAATGTCAGAGGACAGGCACTTCTTTGTCTGCCCTTTCTCCCTTGCAATCAGTCATGGCTTTCTTCGTTATTCACATTCCCCACTGCCAGCCGCCGCCGGAAAACCGTCCGTGCCTACCACTCTTGCCCGTTCCGCTCATCACGCGTGCCACGCTCCATCAACGTGCTGAACACGCTCAAACTTTGGCTATCTATGATTCCAGGCCTTCGACTGCTCTCCTCAGCTCGAAGCCTTTGTCATCTCTAAACATAGTCATTCTCACATGCCGCCAACAACAATCCCGACATCTGGGGGATGTGCTGTTCAGACATCTGTCACGACATGTCAAAATAAGAGTCATGATGATCGACAGCTACAGTTCAATTGATTGTATTGGTTTGCTAAAAACCTCGCTAGAGTGATCCTTCTCGAATCTTGATTGACCTGCTTCCTTGTTTCTGCTTCCATATCATCCGTCTTTTTTTCTACCTAATTTCGTGCCAATTATGAAAGCCAAGGTCAATTCAAACTCCATGCATACTGTGCTCTGTTGTATCATCTCTCGTAACCATTTTTCATCGTGGTCGTCAAGTTTCGTGAGTCGTTGTCAAATCCCAAAAGGAAAACGCCAAACCAGTCACCCAACCTCTTCCCCGCTCGTTGTCCAAAAACGCCGCAATCGACCGTTGCACTTTTTGCCCTTTTTCTAGCCTCCCAATCGAAGCCGGAACATCAAAAGCCAAAACGACAACAACTCCAAAGCAGACAATGAACTTGCGATGATGATGCAGGTAGAACGCTTTTAGCGCTCAGAGGGGTCTTCGGTGTAGTTGTACTTCGACTTGCGGACGTTACCACCACGGGGAGCCAAAAGCTCGTTGTTGCTGGAAGTGAAGGGTCCGTTGGCGCTGGCAGAGAATGCGCCATTGTTGTTGCCCGAAGAGAAGTGAAGGTTGCTGGCAGGAGCATACTGAACACCCTTAACAGGTGAGGTGTATGCATTGGTGGGGGCGACCGCAGGAGTCTGCTGGCCAGCGACGTGCTTGTTGGCGACGTGCTTGTTGGCAGCGTGCTTGTTGGCGACATGCTTGTTGGCAGCGTGCTGGTTGGCGGCGTGCTCGTCAGCGACGGGCTCCTTGGTCTTCTTCTGCTTACCCTCCTTAGGAGGATCAAGAATATCGAGAACGCTCTTGAAGTTGGCGTCAACCTTCTCTTCAACTCTGCTGATAGTAGGGAGCAGGCGTTTGACGACCTTGACAACGAGAAGCTCAAGCATCTCGTCGTCAATGACATGTTCGGCGATGTCGGAGACGGAGTCGCGGATCTTGCGGTACTCGGCGGCAAGGGTGTGAGTGTCGGAAACCACAGCCTCAAAGGACTCACGGAACACGTTGTGGTTGGCGACAATTTCATCCATGTCCTCGCGGATCTTAAGCTGTTCAGCGAGGATCTTGTCGACGGACTTCTGAGTGCTGGTGAGAAGCTTCTCGTTACTAGTCTGGGCAGTGACGAGGTCTTCGACCTTACCACCCATAAGGTCCAGCTTGTAGTCCATCTTAGCCTCGGGATCCGAGTTCCAAGCATCGATCACAGCCTGAGACGACTGAACCGGTTGGGATTTGTACTTGCGCTCCTTGGACTTAGGAGGCAGCGAAGGGTAGCTAAAGGGGGAAGGCTTGATCGAGGAGTTGGGAGATCTCATGGCAATCATCTCGCGACGTCTCTCGTGCTCGTCGTCCCCATCAACACCAATAGTGGTGCCGTTGTCGTAGACGTGAGTGTTAGAGCTCTCACTGAGCTCGATGCCGAGACCATCGGCCGCAAAGAAGCGCTCACGAAGAGAGCGGCCAGATGAGGAGCGGCTCGAGTTGTCGCGCGAGACACGACGGAGGGGACGAGGCTTAGCACTGGGGTGCTCGTACTGATCGAACTGGAGACCGCCATAACCGTTGATCTTGTTGGCAGGGGTGTCGACATTGACGGGGCCCTTGGTGGAAGAACCCTGCTTCTGCTCGGCGCCGGCAGTGGCGAAGTCGTGGGTGACGACGGGAGTCTCACCACGGTGACGGTTGAACACGTGATCCTCGGGGCGGTAGACGTAGTCGTTGTCGTTCACGGTGCAAATGTATCTGATAGGCTCGACACGAGGACGAGCGAGAGCGCCGTTGACATGCTCGTCATTGTAGATAGGCGAGTTTGAGGGGACAATGGGGATAGCTTCAGGCTCCTCAGAAGCAACACCATGGGTACCGGTCTGATGAAGGTGTTAGTGATCATGTTGGCGAGGCGGGGGGTGGAACGGAGAAGCTGCAGAGGAGAGAAAAGTGCAAAGCGAGAACGGCAAGAGAAGAGGAAGGTAACAAGAGGGGAAGGTAAGAAAAGCAGAAGGTAAGAACAGGAGGGTGCATATCAAGTCATGTAGAGGAAGGAAAGAGGCGCGAAGACGAGAAAGAATAAACCAGAAAAGGAGAATTGCAAACTTACGTTGAAGACATCATTGCCAGTGGCAACACTGTACATGGAGGGCGAGTAGATCTCAGGCTGAGGCTTGATCTTCTCGGAGATCTTGGGAGGGGGTTGGTAGGTAGTAGCAGGAAGCAGACCGCCCTCAAGCAAACCGCCAGCGATGTAACGAGGAGTCATAGCCTTTTGAGCCGACTTGGGAGACTTCTTCTCAACTTCGTGGCTGTGGAAAAGACCAAAGTCCAAAGGGGGAGTTGCGAACTCCTGCTGGATCTTTTGAACAACTTCAGGGTCGGCTTCAAAGACAGCCTTCTGACCGACGAAGGGAGAGTAGGCGGCGTGGGTCATCTTGACCACACCTGACTTGACCGACTTGACGGGGCTGCATTCGTCACCGAAAGCGACGGTGATGGTCTCGCGGGACTTGTTGGTAGGGGCCTCGTCCTCGGCGTCTTCGACAGTGGCAGCGAAGCCATTGCCAGAGTAAGCGTCGGAAGGTCCACGAACATCAATGATGTTGGCTGACATTCTCAAGTGGGCTGACTTGTCGTGAGCACGAGGAGGAGTATCCTTTCTAGGAGGAGGAGGAGGGACATCCTCGCGCATACGCTTGGGAGTGAACGCATTGGAAAGGGCGCGCTTGAGCGAGGAATCCTCCTTCTTGGGAGAAGCGTAGGACTTGGTGGGCGAGACAGCAGCGTCGCTAGCACTCTTGTTGGAAGGAGCGCCAGCAGTGGCCTGCTTTGTGGGTGATGGCTGAGCAGACATTTTGTTGCGGCTGCTGACAGTAGAAAGAAAAGACGAGTGTTTCAGGGGAGAAGAGGATGAAGAAGTTGCGGTGTGCTTGTGCGAAAAGGTTGTGTGGTGAGAAGACGAGGAAGTGTGCTGTACGACTTTGCTCTGTGCGAGTGAAGAGGTGGATGACTTTCTTGCCTTGGTAGGGGTGAGCAGACTAGCAACTCTGAAAGAGGCGCTGTGTCTGAGTGAAGTGGTAGGATTGCCTTTGGTGTGAAGGGGGGTCTGCTCGACGTGCTCGACGTGTGTCGAATCACTGTTGTTGTTTGTGGGCCGGGGTGAGCCAAGGAGCTGGTGAGCTTTGGGCGGAAGACGAGCGGAACTCGAGACGGGGTGGTTCTTCAAGTTCGACTTGCGGATGGCCTCTGCTGTGTACTGAGCCAGCTTGGGCGACAGGTAGACAGGGGTTCTCTTCTCTTTAAGACTCGTCTGCTCGGTCTGCTCATACTCTCTCTCCTCATGGTACTCTTCAATGATACCACGGACAGTAGGAATAGCGTTCTCGCTGCCAAGGGGTACGAGGCAAAGATCGTCTTCATTACTGTTGTGAGGAATCATTTTTATGTTGTTGATAGACTCAGGAACTGTTTTGAGAACTCGAGGAGGTATGCGTCCAAAAACACGGTTCCAAGTTGCGGCAGAAGGCTCTTGTGTCACCGGGACGACAGGGTTCTTAGGGCTACCGGCAGCGGCGTTGCGGCGGAAGATGTTCCTCGGGGATCTTGGCGAGGGCGGGCCCGAAGCGGGAACGCCGGGCGGCAGCAACTTCCGGAGGACCTTCGAGGCACGTGATCCAGGAGGCAGCGGAGCTGGAGGAAGCCTTCGCTCAGGACGACGTCCGCCTTGCTCTTTGGGTGGTATCATACCTACCAGACACATATAAGCGTAATCCCTGTCATACACTAACCGTTTTTGTTCTTCGAAGCGGCGCAGAGGGTGCGTCTCTGGAAGAAGTCGGTGGCCAATAAGCATACGAGGAGCACTGTCCTCAAGGTCTCTGACATGGGGGATGATGTATGGCATGGTGCCTGTAGGAGAGATGGAAGAAAGGAGATGTTGCGCAGAGAAACCAAAGTCCGAGAGAGAAAGGAAAGCAGACCACATGTGAGGAATCCGCAGAGCGCCAGCAAGCCGTAGCTCAAGACCACCAAGGATATGTTATCCAAAAGCGCAGGACGACCGTAGCTCAATAAGAGTGGCAGCAACCATTGGCTGAAGAGCGCAGGACGACCGTAGCTCGCGAAACTCGAAACGGTCTGATCTTTTCGTGGACAGTGAGCCTAGCTTGACGCGTTCGACGACCACCCCTTTGTCGTCCACACATTCAATCCCTGGTGCGCGAACTGCTTCGGGTTCCCTTGCTCAAGGGCGACGAGGTGGTTTGGGAGGTGGGGCGAGAAAAGATCTAAGAGGTAAGCAACGCCAACGAGTACGGCTTGATGCATGTCCATATCATATGTCTGGCGTGGCGGCGACAAGGTACTGACATCCTAAAGATCTTGAAGGATATCTATCCTGCTTTTCTTCGTTATCATGCATCAGCAAGCACATGATATGAATGTTGACGAGACTCACCTATACAGCACACATCATGTACTGTCTGGCGCTGCTGACCATCATACAGCAGGATCTCCAGTGATGACCATGAACGACCAGCAAACCAAGGTCCGAAGCAAGATCGTCTGCCATTGATCTGGACAGTCGGCATCGAATGAACAGCATCCACCAGATAGACTTCAACACCACCAGAGCAACCAAGGAAACAGGAACAGAAAAACATTTCAATCGACTCTTGCCGTGTGCATTTCTATGGAAATCCATCTCCACCTCTTGGGGAAAAAGCTTTGGGGGGAAAGACCATGAAAACATACCCTTTCCACTTACATCAGCAGCAGAGAAAAACATCCTGGAGATCTTGTCGATAAAACAGAAAAATACCACGGAGCTTCTGCCACGGAAGAAAGGGAAGAACGGGTGAAGGAAAAATGAATAAAAGAAAACTTGCAGATGGCAATTCTGGAAAACAGAAGACTGAAACCCCCCCGCTTCTAAAAAGAAAAAAAACGCAACCTACGACTATCCTTGGGGAAACGACCAAGTAAGAAGTGAGAAAAAGCAACCGAAACATTGCGCCTCATTGCGCCAGACACCATTGGAGGGCGACGGGAGATATCATTGGGGGTGGGTTCCGTGCCGGATGCGCTGTATCGAAGAAGATTGAACTGAATTTGGGCCGTGGAGGTCGAATTGGAGCCTCAAGTTGGGTATCTCGTTTAGAGAATGACACACTTGTGGTTCTTCTTCTTCTCCTTGGTGGCAGGAGGCTCAAGGGCAGCAACGATTGCCTGAAGTTTGTCAGTGATGCGGTCTTGGATATGATGATGTGGAATAATTTACCTCGTCAAAGACGTCCTTGAGTCTCTCCTGGGTCAGGGCCGAGCACTCGACGTACTTGACAGCACCGAGTTCTCTGGCCATTCTCTCACCGTCTTCTCTCTCGACGGGCTTCATCTTTTGCTCACGGAGCTTGCGGAGAACGGGGTCCTGCTTGTCATCGCGCTTCTCCTTAGGTGGGCGCAGATCGAGCTGGGTACCGACGATCAGGCAAGGGACGCCAGGGCAGTGGTGGTGGACCTCGGGGAACCACTTCTCGCGGACGTTCTCGAAGGAAGCAGGAGAGACGACGGAAAAGCAGACAAGGAAGACATCGGTCTGGGGGTATGAGAGGGGACGGAGACGGTCGTAATCCTCTTGACCGGCGGTATCGAAGAGTCCGAGGGTGTAGGGCTCATCGCCAATCCTGCGACAGATCAGTCGCCATTGAGGATGCGGATGGCTTGGAGTGCAACTTACATGACAGTGACAGCATAGTTGTCAAAGACAGTGGGGACATACTCGGCGGGGAACTTGTTGGTGGTGTACGAGATCAGCAAGCAGGTCTTGCCGACAGCACCGTCACCAACGACGACACATCTGAATGCGCACAGCGAGATTAGCGGGTGTGACAGGGATTGAGAAGAGTTGGAGGGCGTACTTGATGGTAGCGACGACCATACTGTCACGAGAGAGCTGGTTTCCTATCCTAGCTGCGGGCGACGAGGCGGGTTGTGTGTTTGAACGAAGGGAAGCTGTTGATGGCACAGCGGGGCAATGCGATCTGAGTAGATGCGCCGAGGGGGAGATGGGTAGGGACGATGCGACGAGGAGTAGTCGACGATCTGAGGACGCGAGACGGTGGAGGTCGTGGGCGCTGCAGTGCGAAGAAAGCTGTCAGTTGGTCCGTCGGCTCACTTGGTCGACAGCTCAGACGCTTCACTTACTCGGAGCGTCACAAAACCCAACAACCAGACTGAGGCTCGGCTGATAGGTGCAGCTGGCGAAAGTGTTGTGTCGAACCCGCAATAAGGTCGACCCCGGGTAGGTGAGCTGGCAGAGGTTGCGGGTGTAACGGGGTAAACACTGAGACGCGCGGGCCAAAGCGATGCAGAAGCAGAACAATCACAGACCCCTCGCCAAATCCGTTGCAACTTGCAAAACAAGACGTGCTCTTTGTCAACGGCCACGATACAAGATACCCACACGACCACACTGACCAGACTACTGCTATCTACGAGAATCACGCTGCCTTTGCCCGCCACAATTGCCGCCCACTGCCAACTCTTCCTCCGTAAAGGCCCTTCTTCGCCGTGCGGACCCTCCACATCAAAAGTCGCAATCCTCGGCGTTCCAGACAACCGCTGCTTTTTATCACAATTGCCTATCCGGGCCTAATCTTGTCGATCTTTTCCTCCAGATATCCCCAAACAGGCAACTGCCAAAGTCTTGCAGCTGAGCCCAACCCTGCCAAACATCTCCAATGTGATCCTTTTGTTTCAGACCTGCAATCCACCATGTCCCTCGTTGTTTTGTCCATATTGATTCTGGAACGATGCCGCCCACCTGCCTCTTTCCAGCTGCTTGCAGTCAACGGCCATGCCGTGAGATTTCGTAAGTCCCAGATGTCTCACGCCTTGTCCGGCGGCAGAGTGACAAAGAAATAGCCACTCTATCGGACTCTTTCCGTAGCCTCGACCAAGCTTCACCTGAAAGCATCCGTATCGTTTCCGCCTAACAGCTCACCATTCACCTTGAACCGAATGAACTTCACATGAATTAAGTGAGACATCCGCACACCGCATTCACTCGTTGAACTGCCTCCAAGACCGCCTGCAAATCTTAGCACCTTCACACCGCCAGCCGCCCCTTTTGATATAGCCAATATGGTCTGTGCTGCATGTATCCATCTCGTATGCCCTATTCTATCTGACTCGTTCGTAAATCTACTTGGCGTTATACTCCTTGAATCCTTCCTTGTAGTTGGTACATCAACGTCTTTTGTCCTTGTGATGGACCTCTTATCTTATGACAACATCTGGACTTGTTACAGTGGGATCAGGAAAACAAGCAGACAACAAGTAAACAGTAGCTAGGGTCAAACAGGTAGTTGCGCATATGTACTGTGGTATCTCTGGAAATCCAAAACGCCTCTCGATCCAACATGCCTTCAGGGTGGATCGTTCTTCTATGTCTCTAGTCATCAAGTAATGTCATAACATGCTGTCTCTTCTGTTGATTTCGTATCAATCATCGTTCAAATGCAAGCTTGCATTCGATTTCCACGTCCGAAGACCATTGTTGCTGGCCACGCTTCTGATGGTGCGGTCGTAATCATAGTCGATGTCCTCATCACTATCATAGCGACGATGACCAGACGACGAAGCAGCAAATGGCTCTCGTTCAGAGGGGTCACTGGCTTCACTTGTGTTGCCAATGACAGTGCCTTTGACATGTTGGTCCATCTCGTCTAGCTTGTAGTTCTTCATCATGAGAGATAGCGGAATGAGAGGGATGCAGACCAACACAGCTACTGTCAAGATCTTGGTCATGGTCTCCTGGTAGGCACGGTTGATGGCGATGCGTGTAGGCGTACCCATCGCGTACTCGGTGGATGCAACTCTGACACTGCCGAAAATCTCCTTGGCTTGGTCTCGTGTTTCCTCTGGCAGGTATTGGGCGAGTTTAACGGGAACATTCGAAGACCAAATTGCGCCCGAGATTGCTGAGCCGACAGCACCGCCAATCTCGAGGATGGTGAGGAAAGCGGCTGTGACTGCACCAACTTCGCCGTGGCCCACAGAGGCTTGTACACCAAGTTGAGCAGGTACGTGCAACATGCCTCCGCCAATACCAACCAAGACTTGACAGCCGATGAGGAAAGTGTCTGATACGCCCTCTGTGCGATAACGGAGCATCATGACGACACCGAGTAGGTAGATACAAGCGCCACCAGTGACGAAGTATTTGTAGTGCTTGGTGTACTTGATGACGATGGAGGTCAAGATGGACGTGACAGTCGCTGTGAAGGTGAAAGTCTGAGTAATGTGGCCGGCGGCAGAAACTGATTTGCCCTGGACAACCAGAAGATAGGAATAGAAGTATGGTTGCACCGAGAGGTAGTACACCACTGCCGCTCGTTAGTCATGGACTTTTCTTTCAGGAGCTGCTGAACTTACTGAAGTAAAAGAATGCAATAAGCACACCAGCAATAACGGTGGTGCTGCGGAATAGGTGAGGAGGAAAGAATGCTCTAGGTGCTAGACGTGGGCTGCGCTCCCAGAGAGGGAAGAGACACAGACAGACAAGACCGCAGACTAGCATTGCAATGATGCTTCCGTTGCTCCAATCTCCTGGTGTACTGGCCCCCAGTGTAAGAGGAATAAGGAGGAGAGCAACTCCAACAAGAAGAAGCAGAAGTCCAAAGATGTCCATTTCGAACCAGAGACTCTTAAGAGTGTACATCCAGTCTTTGCCGACGAAAAGTGAAGGTGGTAAGATTCCCATCTTCGCGGCCTTTCTTTGGTTTAGAGAAAGAGCAAGTGCCAACGGAAGATATGCGACAGGCAGAACGATAGCCCAGATACCATAGCCCCATCTCCAGCTCAGATTCTTGAGTATCGAACTTGCGATTGGAGGTCCGATCCATACATTCAGGAGGTATGGAATATCCGGAATCGTCGAAACGATAGCTCTGTTCAAAAGATCGCTCGTGTCTGCAATGAAGATTTGTTGAAGAATTTGGAGTCCAGTAGCGCCTGCCGAGTAGAAGATTTGAGCCGCAGCATAGGTTTTGACGTTGTTGGCCGCAGCTTGCTGGATATATCCAAGGGTGAATAAAAAGACGCTGAATGTAAAGGCTTCAAAACGTCCCCAGACATCTGCCACTTTCGCCATTGGTGGTTTGACAATTGCTGTATTGAATTAGCCATGTCGTCGACTCCCGTATATCCTGCCATCACATACATAGTACGACTCCTTGGATGACCGAGACTGTCGAGATCAGTGCATGTGCCTTGAACGAGCTGGTGGCGAACACGGTCAAGTTGGTGGTCACTTGTCCTTCAAGCGAAGTAGCATATGCCATCATGTACAGACTAGATGATATCAGCCACACTTGCACATGAACATCCGTTAGAAGTAAACATACCCGCCATATGCAAATACAAGAGACCATTTTGACCACAGAGCCGCGGTCGCCTCTAGTCTCTTCACACCAGCCTGCGCACTCAGATGACTTGCGACATCAGACTCGGAATCTGTATCTGAGAAAACATCGTCGACAGGGGCTCTGTTCATCTTCTCTCTGCTGTGCCGCGGGAGGGTTTCCCCTGTGCTGGAGAGTCTTCGAAGACCTGGCATGACTGCTATCAGAGATGCCGAGGACTAGAAAGATGTCGTTGGTCGCATAGACATAGAAGAAAAGAGAGACAAGGAGCGCGAGGCTCTTGTAATTGTGAAACGACAATAACCAAATAGCGGTGCGTACTGGTACTGTTTTTGTTACCAACGTTTTGATGCAGGGAGCGGCCTAAAGTTGGCTGGAGCGCGTCAAGATGAAGGTTTGCGGCGGGCAGGGCTTCGATTCGCCGATGATGCCAAGATATGGTTACCGCTCTTTAGGGATAATTACAACACTGAGAACGTGAGGTTACGAGAGTGTTGAAGCAGGATAGGAGATGTAAGAATGAGAAGGACTGAGACGGCAGAAGTGTTGGAGGTCAAGCTCCTATTAACGAAAACTGGCGGCCGGCCAGAGTCGTAAGAGATCCATCGAACTGCCCAATGAGGATCTATCAATCTGATTAGATCCTGCACTAGTGGTGGGGCCGTGCCTTGCTCGGCTGCGAACTCGGGAGCAGCCCATCAGCCCTCATGACCTCGATGACTCTGCCATCGCTCAACTTCGAATTTATTCATGTGATCCGAGCCTGGTAATCTGAGGTTGATACGAAGCCTGAGATCGCTCAAGGGGCCGTACTCGACCAACAGAAGCACACGTCTGGTGTGGGCGGAATTAATGGATAATCATGGCGGCTTGCCGAAAGCTCTCACCGCAGGCGACCGAGGCAACACTAGAGGCGTCCTATCAAACTGATCACAGCGCTTGTGACTGCTTGCATATGAGTAGGCTGACTCCTTCGGCGCAAAACTCCTTGGGCCTCGAACCTTCGGCTCGTGAAGGCCAACACGTCTGCAACTCGATACGCTGCATGGCGCCTGAAGTGGCTGAAGAGGCTATCTTGAAATTTAGAAGTCGTCGAGAAGACCAGGTATTCGAAAACAGAATCTGATAGTGGTTGCAGGCGATGGTGTTATGAATGCGAACAAGGCTTGAGAGAACAGGATCCTGGCTGCTTTTGTAATTTCTGCTCTGATCTGCTGGTACGTTTGCTACACGACATGCGTGCATCCGAGTGTCACACATTCGTGGCATACAGATCCCGGTAGTCATGCAAGATGCATCGGTGTTTTGTACTGAGAGCATCTATTCAAAAAATATCATGTGATTCAATTAGATTAATACCGAGGGGCTGGTAGCATCCTTTGACTATATACAACAACCACAGCTCCCTACTCTGCTTAATCTCTCCCGTCTACAACAACATTCAGAGGCTCTCCTTTAACG
This sequence comes from Aureobasidium sp. EXF-3400, assembly GCA_024195585.1. Taxonomy (NCBI): domain Eukaryota; kingdom Fungi; phylum Ascomycota; class Dothideomycetes; order Dothideales; family Saccotheciaceae; genus Aureobasidium; species Aureobasidium sp. EXF-3400. The sequence goes on from SWBL01000049.1 coordinate 186,648, forward strand.
AACGCTTCAATAGTATTTCTAACAGTTTCCTTGGTTCCAACAATCGTTCTGTCCGAATACCAAGCCAAATGAGGCGTAGCAACCAAGCCAGGCACATCATCCGCTAGCAACGGACAGTTCTGCTTGGTCGCAGGCTCATGCTCAAATACATCCATGCCCGCACCTAGCAGCTTTCCTTCTTTGAGGGCCATTGCCAGAGCGAGTTCATTTACGATGCCGCCGCGGCCAACATTGATGAGAATGGAGGTAGGCGAGAGAAGTGAAAGTTCGTGGTAGGAAATCATGTCTCGGGTGGAGGGATCCAAAGGGCAAGTAAGGATAAGAGTCGTGCATTGCTTGAGGACGTCTTCGAAGGCTGTACGGGATGAACGAGTGTCAGACGAGCCTTTGCGTTCGGCGATGAGGACACGCATGTCGAGAGCTTTGCACATCTTCTCAACGCGTTTGCCTGTGAAATTCTCCATGTTAGCATCGTTTCATTTTTCAATCCGTTAAGCAACCCTGCATCTGTCTTTCTTCTCTTATGACCATCGGATACTCTCAAAAGGTGTCACAGGGAGAAGACGATGAGAAGATAGAGGAACACATACCCAAAGCTCCGTACCCAATAATTCCCACAACCTCCTCCTCACAGATCCTAGGCATCGTACCCCTGAATACGCCCATGCACATTCCCTGGTTCTTCCACATTTCACCCTCTTTCGTTACTGCATTCAGCTCGGCAATCCTCCTCTTAACCGCAAAGTACAGACTCAGAGCATGTTCAGCAACGGTGCTAGTATTCTGAGCAGGAGTATTGGTTATGGTGACGCCAGCCTCTTCGGCGGCATGGAGGTCAAACTTGTCACAGCCAGCGCCGAGACAAGAGACCAGCTGCAGAGAAGGAGCGGAGTGAAAGTTTTCTTTCGTAAAGGTTGTCGTGGTTGCAATGGCAATTGTGGCAGATGCGATGCGGGAAGGTAGTTCTGAGGGTGAGGTATGAAGATACTTCTCAAAAGTGTGAGGAAAACGCAGTTCGGGAAGATTGACATGGCCGTCCAGCTGGACGACGTGATGTTTGAACTCTTCCGAGGTGGACATAGTGAGATTGATAGGTTCTGTCTAGACGTGTGATGATCGGCTATGAGCGTTTGCTTCGATATGTTTCGCTCAACTGGAATCGATTGCAATTGGTGAGAGATGTTCTCGAGATATGGCTTGGGAGATACTCTGTGAAGATTGTACAATGGCAATACTGGAGGCAAGACACGAATATAACTTGTCGTTATTTAGCAGGGAGTACGTTACGCATACTCCGCGCCCTTTGACACCTCCGAGGACCGGCGAGCATCAAAACGCTTGGCACGGACCTCCTCTGATCAACAACGATGCGGTGTCATAAGTTAGAATCTGTACTGCAATCGGATGCTTGGCTCGCAGAACTCGTAAGCCTTGAGTCCTAACAGAATTACTAGCAACGGATCGTTCACAGCATAAGGAGGTATAGTGTATAAAGAGAGGGAAGGTTCAATTCTCGTTCCCTATTAACAGTATCGGGTGTGTGTTTGCCTTCCCATGATTTGACGTTGATCCCTCTGGGGGATACTCGGAGGTAGTGAGTAAATTACAGTGAAGCATCAATGGCGTCCCCCATCATGCATTCCAGGAATAAAGGATGTAACGCCTTGCAAAAAAAGTGTATAAGAAATTTAATCCCAACATCGTCGTCCGTCTACGCCTTTCACCTCATCGATATGCCATTGCAAGCACCTTTTTACAAGAGAGCAGCGACACCGAGAGCGAAAGCACCGAAAGAACCGACACCGAGCTTGCCGGCAGCGCCCTCAGATGAGGTGGTGGAGGTACCAGGAAGGCCCATGGTGGTCTGGGATAAGAGTTAGCTTGATTCGAAGGATAAAGAACTTGGCAAAACAGAGTAGTCATGCGCTGAATTCTGGTCCATGTCAATGCTACCTCTGGACAAAGTCTTTTGAAATCAAGAGACTTTGTCCAGCAGAGCAATTGAGCTAGATTGAGAATACAGCGCAGAATCCACACCTGCGATAAGCCGGAAAATACGTACCTCGTAAGAGGCGGTGACGAGCCATGACTTGGAGACAGCACCGTGGAAGGTGTTGGTAGAAGTGTAGGTGGTAGTGACGTTGCTGACAGTAACGGCGAAGGTGGAGGCGCCGGAGGGGAGGGAGTAGGTAGGAGATTCAGTGCCAGAGACGGTGATGACCTTGCTGCCGAGAAGAGTGGGGGATACGGGCTTGTGGAAGGTGTTGGGGTACTGGTAGAAGATGGTCGAGGTGTAGACCGAGTCGGTGGTGGCAGCTCCAGACGAACCGGTGCTGGAGGCGGAGGACTGGCTGGTGGAAGAAGCGCTGGAAGAGGTAACGCTGCTACCGGCGCTGGCAGAGCTGGAGCGCGAAGAGCGGTCGGTGACGCTCGAGGCGAGGCTGGAAGCACCAGAGCTGGCACCCGAGACGGCCGACGAGACAGCGCTGCTGATCTGAGAGCCCTGGGCGGCAGCAAGAGCGGCGAAGGTGCCGACGAAGATAGCGGAGAACTTCATATTGAATTTCCTGGTGTCAATGGACGAGACGAGTTGGGCGTCGGGTCGATTAAAAGGTTGATGGGGGATGGGAGGGAAGGAGGGGACGAAGAAGTAAAAAGGAAGTGGTGCGGGAGGTTGGTTGTTTTTCTCAAAGATGGCCCCAAGCCCGTCGTTTCCTTAGAAATTGGCTTTTGGTGACTTGGGGCCTTGCCTTGTCCCGCACTGCTCTAAACCACCTGAAAAAGCCTCTCCGTCATCCGAGCATAACCCACGCATGCTTCCGACCTAACCGTGCATCTACAGGCCTTTGGCCTTTCTTCTTCGTTGCGTCGAGGAGAAGACTGCCTGTTTAGGCAAGACCTGGTTGACTGTGAGCGTTGTGATTGGCCGTCCTTTTAATCGCGCAACCCCAGCCATGCTTAACAAGGTAATCAAATCTCGGCAAAGAATCAACGTCAAAAGTATGCACAACACCTGAAGAGCCTCGACCTTGCCATCAACTTTTAAAGCTCCCCAACAGGAGCCATCTGCTTCAGGCAACATGTCGTCTGCTTGCAGCTCTGCGCTGTTCGTGGTCTTCAATCACAGAGGTTTTGCCATCCCTGTTGCTTGTCCAACCAGAAAGTACCCAGGCTACCCATGCTACTCCGCATTCTGACGGAAAATGCGGGCGAGGCCATGACCATCCACTTGGCTGATACACACCGTGCAAAATTACAATCATCAACTGCTTCAACGCTTGCAATCTGCTTGCTCAGTCTTGCGTTGGTCAATCGTTAAATGGGAGCCACAAGGTTACAAAGCTGCGCGTCCCCCTCGACTACTCAAGAAACTTCATTGCGTGTCCGCGGTCAGCAACAAATGTGCCGTATCGCGCGCGATTTTGCTCTTGCGACCCACGGTCCGCAAGCACCAGGAACGCATACGGCCCTACCTCGGCGCCGTATATCCGCCTGGAGGGTCCGCTCTGGGGGTGAACTCGGCACGAACTTGTTTGTTTGTCTCATCTCTCGAGGCCGGTCATAAACACCCGTTCGGTGCGTTGCTACCTACGCAACTCATCCCAAGTCACGGGTATCTCGTCTCCAGATTCCATGATACCTATCTTACCATACCGGGGTATGACAGGTGCTGCTGACATTTGAGCTTGACTCCGAATGTTTTCTTTTCTTTTGCCTACACAGCGTCAAGATGGCTGCTACTGCGATTGCTCACTGGCTAGTCTCACCATCGAGGCTTTTCAGGAACACGAAACTCGGGTTGAAGAGCATGGCGCCGAGTGCCGGGAACAACTTGGAGCCCCGAGCTCTTGGCTTGCTGGGGGCCCAGCCCAGCCATCTCAACCCACATGCTTTTGCCAGACGCAAAGGTCTGCTTGGCCAATCCTCAACATCCCTAGTAGAGCATGTCCTATCTGTGTTTCGCTTATCACCATGTGCTCTCGCGAGTAGGTATGTTTGTTTCAACGCATTGAGCAAGACTGAGTACAGGACTTCGAAGTTGCGAATCCAATCGTCAGACCTAGCTATGAGTACGATCGAATACGATTGGTAGTCCGATATCGTGCTCGGAAATTTGCAAGCAGATCGCGAAGCAGAAGCGTCGCGCTAAGTGGCAATATTGGCTCGTGGTTCCCTGGGGAGCATAGGAATGGCCGTCAGTGCGCATGTGCAAAAGGAGTGTACTTCTCCCCCAGTTATCTAAAACTCCGCAGTAGACATGGCTGTCTGATCAGGTCGAGCGATTGTTGCGGCGTTCTCGAGATGGAGTGCTCTAGGTCTAGTTGTCGTCAGCAACGCATCATATTATGACCAGCTCACGATCCCAGCATCAATTGGTTGCGTGGCCCAATGGCAAGGCGCTTGACTACGAATCAAGAGATTCCAGGTTCGACCCCTGGCGTGATCATTGTTTTGCTCCTCAGGCGATGTTCCTGGCGACTTTTTGCTGTACGTGTTGCAGTGGGACTCACAGTCCATCGAGCACATTTTTTGGTCGTTCTTTCTTCCGGCTCCTCGATGTTTCTGTGGACGGTTTCGAGAGACTATCGGTAGTACATCGGAAGTCTATTAGACATGGGCCTACACCTTTTGCGTCTGGGTCAGGATGTCTGACTAACTCCATGAACATGAGCAAATTACTAGGCGCCTTTCAGACCACCACACGGTTAAAGACCTCCACTCGATCGGTGTCTCTACTCAGTGGATCAGATCTCAACATCCGTATCACTGGTGTTGACGCTGACACCAATCGATGGGCGCCAACATCGCCTGCTGTCTAAGACAATATCACCCCAATTTTCTCCATCCTTTCTTCTGCTTTTTACTGAACTGGACAGTAAACTGGAGATGAGACTTACTGCTCGTTGCCATGGCCGGTTCTACACGCAATGGTGTGGCGGGAATGTCTTTCGCTGTTTGAATCACCAGAGTACAAGACACAGATTGTTGCCGTCTCTGGCTGACTATGTAGCAGCAGAGTAAAGATGAGACTGGTGGTTCTTTGTCCTGGTCAACCATGCCGAGTCGTGAGCGGTATATAAAATCAGATTCCATGGAGTCCTAACTTGAGCAGAACAGACATTCAGACGAACACAGCCATCTATCCACACCCATACAGTGATCTCAACCCCGCTCAACACAATGTCATATCTATACAATCTCTACTATAATCCCTTCGGCAGAGAGCCAGGCCCCAAATTCGCGAACAAACCCAAGGAACAGCCAATCAAGAATGATCAAGTTCTGAGAACCAAGCTCAAACGTACGAGATACTGCTCCCCTCTCTGATCATAACTATAGCTGATGATTTGATATACAGAGGCCAGCAAAAATGTTCCCAAATATCTGTTTCGCATGTGGGATGCTAGTTCGGGCGGCAGCTCCAAACTCAATACCACCAGCACCGTCACGCCACTCGCGTTTGCCTTTTCACATGGTCACACATCTCTCTATGATATGACTCGCTCCGAGCTCATCATAAACACATCCCGCCACCTTGCTGGAGGAGACAACTTCCAGACAGAGTTCTCTTCTTGGTCCCATTCGCCTTACTTCGCGTTCTATTATGCTCATCAGAGAAGTCAGTCATCTGGCACTGTCCATGTCGCTATCATCGATACTGAAGAATTGGCCAAGACCAATCCGGCTTTCCATGTGCCTGTTCTGGGTAAAATCCTTGGTACAAAACACCACTACGACGAGGAATATCTGGTTCACGGTGTGATCGAGGGACAGTTCTACAAGGCTGTTGCCTACCGCAAGTTGTGTGATCTGGGCTTGAACAAACAATTGCCTGGACTGGGCAAGTACGGCATCGATCCCTTCAACACCTCGAACATCCGTGCTCTCCCTGGTGATGAGGAAGACTATACCACCGATGAATTGCGTCAACTCAGAAAAATTGCCCTTCCCTACGGCGACTACTTCTCCCTTCCAATGGCAATCGTCCTCTTCTGCTGCAAGAAACGTCCCGGATACTGGTCAAAAATCAGCACCAGCGATCTCGAGACAATCATCAAGGTCCTCGGCGGCTGGAACGAAATTCCTCTGGACTGGGCCAGCTCCCGCAGCTTGTTCAGCAAGAACATCTACCCAGCCGATTGGGACGCCAACAAGCAGGTCCAGAATCTCATGCATGCGCTTTACACTCACTGTTACGGCAAAGGAGCTAGAGGCAACGAGACAAGGTATACTGCTAAAATCAAGGCTAGCGATGAGGATGACATTGCTGGAGCGATGGCTTCGATGAGTGTTGGTCGTGATGATGCTGTCGAAAAGGGTGAGAAGACGTCTAGGAAGCCTGTACAGAAGAGAGCCTGAGGCTTCGCCAACAAGAAGTAGCTTCGGACAACTTGCCATTCGTTGCTACATCAGAAGGCATCCAGTCTACTCCCTCTTGAGTGGATAATGAATGGATACGAGTGACAATTAACATTGGTTTTCCGTTTTTTGATTTTAGCTACGATTTTCCCTTGATGAACATGGCAGGATGGGACATACAGGAGTTTGGTTTAGTTACATTAAATCCGTTTTTGTTTATGTTCACTCTTTCCTGCTTCTTCATCAGAAATCCCCTCTTGCATTTATTTATTTTTTTCGTTTTGATCCAATCAACTCAGCCACTGCGATTACCCGTCTGCACGACCTGACTGCTGCAACACTACCCCAACACCTGCATATCCCTGGCATGTGCGACGCCACCAATGCCCCTGCACGAGGGCGCTTCTACAATACGGCCTCGCTATCTACCTACGTACATGACTCTGATCTCTGCCCGGTGTCCATCTCGCTACCACTTCATCGCTTTTGACCAAGAGAGTTGTCACCATGGTACGATATTTGATGATGCGACATCTCTTTCCATCTCTGTCCGCAAACAACTCGATAGCCCAAGGTAGCTCGGGCGGAGTTTTCGCAATAACCGCAAGCGTAGTTTTCAAATGCCCGAATTTGTACGAGGACGACGGTCTACTGACGCCAGAGAACAAGTATGATATGAAACAGAGCGTCAAAAGTGTTGAAAACGAAAAGAAGATCTATGGCTTGTTGAAGTCACATCCACATCCCAACCTCCTCTATGCTATCCTTTGTGTACCTGAAGGAATATTCATGCCTCGTCTCGAAACAACTCTCGCAACCCGACTTGCCATACCTTGTGTCACGGATCTTGAGAGTCAGGAACGTTGGATCAACCAGCTTGTCAGTGCAGCAGCCTGGCTTGAGAAGTTAGGTTATGCCCACGGCGACCTTCGACCACAAAATATACTTGTTGACAAACTCGGCGATATCAGGATTGCTGATTTTGATGCGACCGTGACTATCGGATCAGAACTACGGCTAGCCACACTGCCGTTCTGCAAAGTCGATGAAGATTTTGAGACTCCACTAGCTGGCCCTGAAAGCGAACAGTTCTCTCTAGGATCTATCATCTACAACATACGATATGGCTTTCCGCCCTGGTCTGACCTCGAGCTCGAGTCTCCGGTCTGGCGCAAAATGCTTGCTCGTGGAGATTACCCCTCTACCCCCGACGATCGCTACGGAGATATCATCCAGAAGTGTTGGAGAGGCGCTTTTCTCTCCATCAGCGACTTACAGATCGAAATCGACAAATTGACGAATGTACAGCTAGTGCCACGAAGCAGGCCTGCTCGCCTTCATATTTGGTATCTACTCGCTCAATGTCATGAGTACGTGATTAGACAGCGCCTCTGTATAGGAGGTAGTATCACGTGGCCACTTCAACTGCGTTGCCGTTTGATTGTGTGGAGTGTGATCAGCTTGGGATTGAGAGTTTTCCAATGATGGTGATTGATGCTCTCTTGTATCGCGCACAGCAGGAACATACTGCGCATCGCCTACCACTGGTCTAAACATTCTGCAGCCTGCGACCAATCAATTACATCAATCGTGTAGCTACGAGGCCAATAACTGGTCCAGCAGACGAGATTGCGAGATTGCTTTCTTGTGAAATATTGACAAGGGATGTCATAGAATCGTGTGAAGGCTTCGGAGTGTCAAATTTGTATGTGCGATGACTATCAATCGGACAATAGTATATAAATGGCAAATTTTGTGATTAAAGCACATACGGCCACAGTCAGCTGAAAACTGGGCATCCCGTCCGCTCTGCCATACATAAGCAGTTGAACGGCAGATTAGTACTACGGTGGGTGACCAC
>SWBL01000050.1:0-193835 GCA_024195585.1 Aureobasidium sp. EXF-3400
CGCAGACTCATTCGACCAGCAACGAAGCGACACCCTCTCCTTCAACTCCCCACCGTTCATACTAATAAACAGTCAAAATGGGTCGCGGGTATGTGTGCACCGAGCTACGGCGACCGCGAGACTGCTGAAGAAATGCTGACGAGAACGTGTCCTACAGCCGTGGTTCCACCTCCGGTAACAAGCTGAGAATGACCTTGGGTCTGCCTGTGTACGTCGAAAAGAAAACCCTTCACCTCCTCTCTCTCCAGCGCATCGATATGCCATCCGAACGCTCTCGCAATCATCTTCCGAACACTTTTTGAACTTCTCGAACAAACACCACACGACATGCCCGAATATTGCACCGCTCCGACACTGGCAAGAAAAGAAACACGCGGCTAACACGAATTTTTCTACAGCGGTGCCGTCATGAACTGCGCCGACAACTCTGGCGCCCGTAACCTCTACATCATCTCCGTCAAGGGTATCGGTGCTCGCCTCAACCGTCTCCCCGCTGGTGGTGTTGGTGACATGGTCATGGCCACCGTCAAGAAGGGAAAGCCTGAGCTTCGTAAGAAGGTCATGCCCGCCGTCATTGTCAGACAGTCAAAGCCCTGGAGACGCGCTGACGGCATGTTCCTCTACTTCGAGGACAACGCCGGTGTCATCGTCAACCCCAAGGGTGAGATGAAGGGTTCCGCCATCACTGGTCCCGTCGGAAAGGAGGCTGCTGAACTTTGGCCCGTAAGAGACATCCTCAATCCGGACATGCAACCAACACTCAAGACTAACACATACTGTAGCGTATCGCCTCCAACTCCGGTGTTGTCATGTAAATTCTCATATCAATCAAAAGAGGGTTCTACTAGACAAATGGTTTCTACGGTTGGGCAATTTCTAAGCTGACTTCGACAAACGACTTTTTGCAACTCGATTTATTTTTCTGCTGGGCGTTGATGTGAACTTGCCACGGTCAAAGGAAGAAGAAGTGCAAGAGGGCTGTGTCGAATCGGATACCAAAAGAAGGAAGCAACGTGTCAGGGCATTGCGAAGTGTTTCAAGGCAATGCGGCATGTCTTTCTTTACAATCACCCGTTCTGCTCTTGAAAACCAAGAGAGTGGGAGCATGGGTTTCATGAGAAAAGCAAACAAACTTTCACCAAAAAAACACACTTGACGTTCATCAATATCTTTCCTCTGGCCTTGTAGTGGATCACCATGTCGCCTTTTTGATTGTGCAGTTCTCATATCGTGAAGCAGATTGGGAATGTGCCATCTGGCCTTGAACATGTTCACATGCTTATCTCATATGATATCGACTTTGATAATAACAGTCGCTGACTGTTAGCATGTCGACCAACAGGTCCAGACACAGAGTAGAGAAGTTCTAGATGCACGCTTATGTAGGTAGTGCATGGGCGAGCAGAAGAGTGGCCAATATCAGATGACAAGGAGCGGTGAAAGACAATGGACCTTCTCCTTTGTTGTATTGCATGCATGACCGGGTCGGAGGGAGATGCATTTGAGGGTCGCTTATGAGATGTAGATGATAGTAATGTGAAACACGTGTGCTTGTAGCGATATCTAGATATGGTTGTGCAGGAGCAGTCAGAAGCAGACTGTGAGATGCGATGAAAGATACAGGCAGACAGAGAGGCAGAGGTGGCAATGTGAGATATAGATAGGCGCGCAGAGTCATGGTCAGTGGGTGGTGATGGGGAATCAGTTGTCATGTGGAGTCGTCGGTTTGACAGGGCTTGGTGGCTATTTTGGTCTGCCGTCAAGCACAGTTGGCGCTGTCTTCAACAACAATCGAACAAGCAGGTGCCTCCCTTTGAGCGTCTTGTTGCTTTGATCCAGCTTGCGCATTCTCATCGCCCACTGTCCTTCTCTTCTCTTCTTGTTCTCTTGCTTGCATCTGCTTCGAGCGTCGCGTTTTGCACCTTCCCCCCTCTTGTCGCTCTGTCCGGCTCCTGCATCGTGGGGCGCTTTTTGAAGGTTCAACAAGGGTCAGGTACTCGGGGCAGTCACTGTGAGGCTTTCGGCACACGCGCCCTCTCGCATCTCGCGCAACACTACCTACCAAACAAGACGCATCCACTGTACACGTTCTGTCTTGGCCTCAGGACGAGACGCCTTTTTCTTTTGCGGCACCATCAGAGCAGAGCTTTGTTGCTTGACCATTAGCACGCCATTGAAGCGGCACCCTCCAAGGCTTTCGGAGAATTAAGGGAAAAGAGCAGGGGACTTGCAGGGCGTCTCTTGACAGGGAACACAATGACGACCAAAGTCTTGTCATCGTCGTCGTCAACCGACACGAATAAGAGTGCACAGGCGCAGGCGCAGCAACCACACACCATGCTACAACCAGACATGGCCCACCAGACACCCTCGTCATCCTCTACCACCACTACGCCAAATAACACCACTAACCCCACCCTGAACACTACGTCCGGCAACAACAACACATCTCAGCCCAACAACCGCCAAAGTCTGCGTCGCAGCCTCATGTCGACGCGTAGCCACACATCACAGCGCTCCAGACCCGTCTCTTCCGTCTTTCCCAGCTTCCCCTCGTCGCTCTCCTACGCTCTGGTCCGCGACTTTGCCTATCCTCAATTCCATCCTCTGCACTTCGGTCCCTCGCCAGAGCCGCAGTCCCGTGCTTCCGACGACACTTCTGCCTTTTCAAACAGCAGACGTCTGAGCGATCCTCCACCCGGCAGCTGGGATCCTCGTGGCTGGGGCGCCGGCCCCTGGGGTGGAGATGGCGGCGCAAACTTTGCTTCCGGCGACCAATTGCCCTCTACGAGTTTCGACGACAGTGCTGGCGACGATGACCCCGTGACGAGTGGAACCGGCAAGCTGGCAAAGAATCACAGAAAGAGCAAGTCGGCGCATGAAGAGTCGAGGGGCAGAAGCACCACGAAACGCGGGCCGCGCAACCAGGTACCGGGACTCGACAACCAAGGCTTCTTTGCAGCACCTGCAGACGACGATGATGAAGAGATGGAAGACGACACAGAAGATGATAGCAACCAACACAACAAAAGCACAGGCAGCAGCACACTGGCTCCTCACCGCTATACCCACTCTCCCGAGACCCTCTCCCACCGCCACCACGCCCGTCTCTCCGCTCTCGAACCTCCTTTCTCGGATAGCTCCGATCCCGCCGACGCACTCAGCGGCCCCCTCCACCATCTCCACGACGGCCATGCTCACCGCCCCACCTCCACCTCCCTCGACGAATCCTTCGCAGGACCCAGTCTCGCTCTTTACAACTTTATCCCTGAGAACAGCAATGAACTTGCTTTGCGCGAAGGCCAAATCATTCAGGTGGGGTATAGACACGGTCAGGGCTGGTTGGTAGCTATGGACATGGAGTCAGGCGAGCAAGGATTGGTGCCCGAGGAATATGTGCGTTTGCTCAGTGAGATTGAGGGATGGGGTGAACACGAACACCTTGAAGGTGTTGAAGAAGAGGAAGATGCGGATGAAGATAGTGTAAGCTTTGAAGATGAGTTGGCCGAGGAAGTGCATAAGGAAAGTCAGGCCAGGGATACGAATGTCAAGGCTGCTGCTGTTGCTGCTGGAAGTCAGAAGGATTTGCCTGTGCGGTAGCACTTGCGGCACACGACAAACACATCACACATCACAAGCATCGTTCTTTCCTCCATCGTTTTGGCGTCTGCTTCCATTTCCAACTTTAGCGTTGTCATGCGTTATCGCTCGTTCGTTGCTGCTTCTTGCATACTCTCTCGCTATCTTTGCGTGCCTCTTTTTCTAGGAGTATACCCCAAAGCCATTGAATTTGTACTTTTTGTTCTGCTCTCATATACACGACCAACTAGTCATCTTTGCTTCCCTATATCTACACTGCGTGCAGTTTGAGTCGTGCCTTCCATTCTGGAGATATGTAGTCTGAGATTGTTATAGTGGGAGTGTTCAGTTGTGTCCTGTGTCAAACCTGCTTCTCTATCTGCATGGAAACCTCCATTGCTTCTGTGGACTATTGGTGTGATGGATCTAGCTACCGTGACGCGATAAAGTACTTTCTGGTGGTGGAGTTGCAACGAATAGTTTTTCTAGCAGAGAAAAAGGGGATGGATATGCTCTCTTCACTTGTGTTGTCGGTGGACCCATTATAGTGGAGGTAGCAAGGAGTAGTGGGTATACATTCAGCAGCGTGAGGGTACCTCACTCTCATTCATTTGCAAATAGTCACTCGAGTTGAGAAAGGGAGAAGGAGCGACTGCGACCACGACTTCGAGCAGAAGAATGATATTAGGCAACGAGCCTCGATGATTGAGCATGTCAGAGACAACTACTCTGATTACTTGACTAGACGATCCTGCTCAAGTCTTCCCACTCAACCTCAATCTTCTCCCGAACTTCCCTCACCATCAAGAACCTTTCTTCTGTGTCTGTAGAACCTATTCAAGGCATCCGTCTTCCTCTGCTCACTCCATCCCTCAAGCACAAGCGCAAATTCCATGGCGTCCTTAAAGCCATAGTACTCCGCCATTGAGCAAAACAATCTCTTCCTCACAAACTCTGGCGGTTTGTATTTGTAATTCGCCTTTTCCTCTCCAAAGCTTTGCTTTGTGCTGATCTGTTGAGGGGCCTTCTCAAAAGCGTATTCGTTTGAAAGGTCAAAATCTGTGCCTGCAGCCATGGCGCGTTTGGAGAGTTGAGCTTCCATTTTGGAGGAGCCGATTACGTCGTTGTTGTCGTGTGTGTATTCTACACCTGCCATGTTGAGGATGGCTTGGACGGCGCGGGCTTGTCGTTTGGTTTCTGTGTCTTGCTCGTCATCGTGTTTCTTCTTGCCACCCTCGCCAGTGATCTCGGCGGCGAGAAGTGACAATGCTGCATCGTTATCGCGGTTGTTAGTGATGTCGTCGGGGTCTTCGTCGTCAGAGTCTTGGGACGTGTCCAGACCAACGACACTGACGCCAGCTTTGGACTCGGCAATGTTGGTTTTATTGACAATGTCACGAAGGACGAGGTTCTCGCCTTCGTAGCTGAAGAGGTTCAACAGGCCGAAGATTTCGCCCTTCTTGTCTGCGGTATCTTGTACACCGCGGAAGTAGCGACGCTCGGTGGACGCGTTGTAAGCAATGTTGGCTTGCTGCTGCTTGTAAATTTGACGGGCGTAGACAATCTCCTCCACAGTTCCGGCAGAGACCAGACGGAAGACCTCGACATCACGTACTTGACCAATGCGATAAGCACGATCTTGAGCTTGAAGATCCCAACTTGGGTTCCAGTTGGGGTCGAAGATGACGACTTTGTTGGCAGAGGTGATATTCAGACCCACACCGCCAGCTTTTGTACTGATGAGAAAGACGAATTGAGTCTCATTGGCGTTGAAGTCATCAACGGTCTTTGTACGCTCTTCGTACTTCATACTTCCATCGAGATAAGAGACGTTGTAACTTGTTGTCGACTTGAACAGCATCTGCAGCATTCTCAAAAGTCGAACCGAGTGACTAAAAACGAGCACCTTGTCGCCGTTTGAGTGCCAGAACTTGAGTAGCTTTCTCAGAACTTTCCACTTTCCGCAATACTCTGCATTGGCGTAATTGGTGATTTGATCACGGTTGTGATACATCTCAAGCCAATCGTCGGGTAAAGCAAGCTGAAGGTTCTCCAATTCCTTGTTCTGCATCTCTTCAGAGTCCTTGCTTTGAGGACAGAGGAGAGCAAGGTGGTTTGCGAGCTTCTGAAGCGTCATGAGCATGGGAAAGACATGATGCTGCCACTTGCCACGATCTGGGATCTCCATGTAGCAACACCAGCCTCGTTTCTTGCCAGAAGAGCAGTCGCAAAGTTCGGAAGAACGTCGAATGTAATCAATCTTGTCGCTGTCAACAAGGTTCATGTAGGCCTTTGATTGAGCATCCGACAGCGGACAGAAGACTACGCGATCAGTCTTCTTTGGTAGTTGATGTGCTATTAGGGACTTCATTCGACGTTTGAAGTATGGAGGCAGTAGGTTCGTCACAAGCTTCACAGCAACTCTTCTGCATATGGCCAACTGTGCGTTGGTAGTGTCATGAGATTGCCCGTTTTTGAGCGGACCGCTGACACTCTGCTTCCATTCCGCCATAGTTCCAAATTTGCCAGGATTGGTCCAGTTGAGCAGAGTCCAGAACTCGTCGTATTTGTTTTGTACAGCAGTGCCGGTGAGTCCAATTCTGCATAGAGCGTTGACTTCGTTCATGGCCTTGCTGATTTCTGAACTTCGCTCCTTGATCGCGTGACACTCATCTGCAATGACACAATCCCACTCGACCATGTTGATTTCGCCTCGATGATTACGGTATGTGGTGTAAGTTGTGATCATGACCTCGAGCCTACCTTGCTTCGCTGCAGATAGAACAGACGAACGGCTTGCATTACTCCCGTGGTAAGTGTCGTAATGCCAGAAGCCCCAGCGATCAAACTCGGCCTTCCAGTTGTCCATGAGAGATCCAGGACAAACAAGGAGTACTCTTGGATACCAGTGACGAGCGCGTCGCATTTTGCGCATACGCTTGATGTCTCGCTCATCTGCAGTTTTGCCAAAAGCAGCTGTCAGAAAGGCAATGACCTGGATAGTCTTGCCCAGACCCATATCGTCACCAAGGATGCCGCCTTCTTGGAAGACGAAGAGCTCGTGCAGGAACCTGGCACCGTCAATCTGATAGTCTCGTAGCCATTGAGCGATTGGTGCCGGAATAACGCCTTCTGACTTCGGCAATTCGATATCTTTGTAGTCTTGGGAGGTTTTGGTATCGCGAAGTATGGGTCGCTCCTGTAATTCTTCTAGCCTCTCATCGTCGCTGAAGTATACTCCGTCGTAGTCAGGAGGGATTGAGAGAACAGCTTCTCCGAGTTTGGCACGATCTTGGTTCCATTTGGACTTTCTCGTTTGCAAGAACTCGGGCAGGGTGCTTTCAGGTGGCTCATCTTCAGAATCGGTGCTGTAGATGTCATTCTTCAGCTTGCGTTGGTTGGGTTGCTTTGAATCGAGAAGGGGCTTCCTCTTCTTGCCAACCATGGCATTGGCTTTTGCTTTTGCTTTCTTGGTACGAGCGGCGGCGACTTTGCGTTGATCGGACTTGCGAGACTTGAACTTTTTCCAAGCATCTTCGGCATCTTCTTCATCGTCAAAGGCAATACGGTCACCGTCATCGTCTCTCGGACGCTTTCTCGCGGCGCGGTTAGAGTCGTCTGAGGTCAGGATATCACTGTCTGTTGCGTCCGAGTTTTGGAAGGTGTCAAGTAGATTGACTTGTTTGGCAGTGTGTTTGACGATATCGAGGTCACTGAGATCACTGGCGTCTCCCTCGTCCATTACTTCGATCTGTCGATCAAGTCGATGGTCACGCATGTGAGAGCGAGTGAGGCTCTTGTATGACATTGTGATGGTGGTGAGTAGAGAGGAGAGATTGAATGTTTCAAGGCGGGATGTGGTATATCACTGGAATTGAAATACAGCAGAGTCGCGTCAACATCATGTAGACATGCCTCGTCAGCTCAGGAAAGTGTTGGAAAGAACGAGTTGGACAAAGACGCAGGCAACACAGGAAACACCAAAGAAGCGCGGAAGACGCGACTGCCGACATTGATCCGAAAGCTGCATGGTCAATCAATGACGACAAAAAAGAATTAATTATTCTGAAAGACTTGTCGCATTGCTGTAACACACAGATATTTCACACACAACAATGCCTTTGGACACATCGTCATACACGCTCGCGCATCTGCGCCTGGACGGAAGAAGATGGAACGAGTTGCGACGATGCCACGGACAAATGTCGACACAGGCGGCCGCCGATGGATCCAGCTACCTCGAGATGGGCAACACCAAGGTCATTTGCACAGTCACTGGTCCTACCGAATCGCGACGTTCAGGAGGTACCGGAAACGCCGAAGCAAAGATCGAGGTCGAGATTGGCCTGGCCGGTTTCAGCGGCGTTGAGCGCAAGAGACGTGCAAAGGGTGACAAGTGAGTTGGCCTCGCACCTACACGACTATACAGCAGAGAACTGACGACATGTACAGGCGCACGAGCGAGATGCAGCACACAATCGCCTCGGCTTTCGCAGACACCCTCTCGACACAACTATACCCTCACAGCACAATTACCATCAACCTGCACATCCTTTCCCAAGACGGCTCATTGCTAGCTGCCTGCATCAACGCCTCCACTCTCGCCCTCATAGACTCTGGTATCCCCATGACCGACTACATCTCAGCCTGCACCGCCGGCAGCACTGCATCCTACGCTTCCAACGACGAACAAGCAGACCCTCTGCTCGATCTCAATGGCATGGAAGAGCAGGAGCTGTCTTTCCTGACCGTCGCTACTCTGGGTACAGACGACAAGATCAGCGTTCTCATGATGGAGACCAGAGTCCAGCTTACTCGGCTTGAGGCCATGATCGCTGTCGGCGTCGACGGCTGCAAGCAAATCAGAAACACCCTCGATGGCATTGTACGCCAGCACGGCAACTCTTTGCTGAAAAAGACTGTGACTTGAACACCTTACACCGTCATACTGCTTCCATAACTCTACAACACACCTGAAACTTGGCGCTCAGGACATGCAGAAGGCCATCTTCGACACGCCAAAGTACGGACGAATCGCCAGACAGATGGCCAATCCGCGCATCAATTGCTGTGCAATCCTCGTCGGCCATGTCAAATCTCAGCGGCTAGAGCCCTGATGCTCACCGTACGCGACAGAAAGCGTGGGCTCCATTGCATACCACAACCAAGTTGAAGAACAAGTACTATAGATTGGCACCCACAAGCCACATGGCTGTACCTTCAGAATACCAAGCCACCACATCCCTTCCAAACACTTCAAAAAACGTTTTGACCTAATCGTCCACACAAGCTATGAAAAGCCTGATTTATGATAGGCTCGTCAGACACATATCACCAAATAGGCATATCTTCCAAACGTGTACATGCTTCCGTACCTAGAATAATCGAACATGTAGGGCTACCTCCTTCTGACCAAACATGGTGCTGTAATACCGAATCGCTGTGGGCGCGACAGGCGTTGGTCGCAGATTCGCCATAGTGAGTTGGTTCTCGTTCTTGACTGTCCGACTCGTGAGATGTGTTGCCAACGTCAGGAACGCACTCCGTATACCGTTGCTAACACAAGCCACATGCAAAGTTATTTTGGGTCGATCAAGTTCTAGATCTGTCGTGGCAACAACTGGGAGCGCATCAACGCCGATTTGCTATACCGTTCGATGATCTTGACCGAGTCCTGAGTCGGTCGCAATGGTATAAGCATGCCAAATCTGATTAAATAGTAAGCGTGCATTTTCTGTGTTTGATAGGTTAGGTATTGAGTCGTCTCCGGTGTTATGCAAATGTTGAATGTCGATCCCACAGATTGTGGCTTTCAAATTAGAGTGCCGAGGCGGAGGGGCCTCAGAACCCCGATATCAAGGAGTCGCGTTCCTCTCTACTACTTCCCTCTTTGCGGCAAGTTCACACTCGGGCATGTATCCCCAGTTACGCGGACACTGGCCGTATCTTTCCTTCACTTGCATCGCAACTTATAATCATGCATGCTGCTAGCCCTGTTAAGGAGGAACTCGCCTTGAACGTCCGTAAAAACGTTCGACGAGGCGTGTTATTCGAAACACATACGGGAGATCAACAGCTGGATGAACTTCTGGGATACATCAGAAAAGTGGACTGGGCCAGCACATCTCTTGGACCACTGGAATCATGGCCTCAGGATCTCACACAACTATGCCATCTATGCTTAGCGGATCCGTATCCACGTCTGCTCGTTCTCGGATCCGAGCAAATCTTGTTTTACAATCAAGCTTATGCTGTCATGTGCGGCGACAAGCATCCACAAATTCTAGGCCAAACTATCATCGAAGCATGGGGCCATGTGGCAGCGGATTCTATCAAAGTACCCTTAGCCACTGCAGAGGCTACGGGACGAGGATCGGAGATCCTGAACCAACCACTGGTGTACAAGCGGAACGATTTTCTCGAAGAAGTTTTCCTAACGTGGACGGTGATAGCATTGTTTGGATCTACTCCAGGCTTCTATATAACATTCACGGATGTTACTGAAACGAGACTGGCGGAAAAAAGGCGAGCTGCCCTGCGAGAGCTCAAAACTGCTTTGGATCTGGTCAAGGACCCTCGCAATTTCTGGCAGAGTATCCCGAAGAGTCTGACTTTTGATACGTCCATTTTTCCTTTCGCATCCCTTTACGTTGCAGACCCGGATAACGGCCTAGAAAGCTCTATCGATACTTCCTCGGAGCCTGTTTCTCAGATGCGATTCAAGCTTGAAGGAGCTTTTGGAGACTCAACAATCACATCAACGCTACCAGAGGAACTGGGACCAGATCACTTTGTCTTTTCATCAGATTTAAAGGATCCGTTACTAGTTCGGCAGAACGAGGCTCCCGGGCACACATGGTGTCTGTCAGCACAAGACTACATCATAGTTCCAATACGTTCAAATCGATCCAAAAAAATCATCGCTTATCTTTTCCTTGGAACCAACCCACTTAGACCCTACAATGAGATGTATCGGGAATGGATTCTTGAAATCTGCGGATGTCTGGGAAGTGCCGTGACGCACATTATCTTGACAAAAGAAGAGAAGCGCAAGCAACACGATCAAGCAATACAAGTGGCTAGGGAACAACAAACGTTAGCCACTGCGCTTGCGAAACGCGACAGAGAAGCATTGGCCGTGACTGAACAATATCAACGTACGCTCAAGTTTGTCGACATGGCCGATGTTGGAATCTTCGAGTATGATCTCGAAGGACGACTGGTTTACGCAAATGAGGCCTACAAAGCCATGTCTAAGTGTCCACCCGAGGCTATGAATGTCGACGAATTTGTGTTTCTGGACTTGATATACCCAGAAGACACCGAGCCTGTCATGTCGAAGTTCAGCACTGCAGCTAATGGCACACCTTGCACGATAGAGGTGAGGTTCAAAACTGACGATGGTCAGGGTTTATGGGTCCTCGCAGCCGTGATCCCAGTATTCGAGAATGGAGTTATCACAAGAGTGTCCGGATGCACCACGAACATCCACGATACCAAGATGAGAGAAACAGAAACTGTACAGCGGCTGCAAGCACTGGAAAGAGCAAAGGCTTGGGAACAGCGGTTTGCAAATTTTGCCGAAATGGCTCCTATTGCCATATACTTTGGATCGCAAAGCTACCGTCAACTCTCCTACTGCAATCGTGCATGGTTTGAGATGACTGGACATCCAGTCGTACCGTTTGAGGAAATCGACTTCACAAGCGTAATCTACGAGGAAGACCTCGAGCTTGTCAGAAGCCATTGGACCGGAGTGTTCAGCACCGAAACGCCCACAAGTTTACAATTCAGACTTCGAAATAAATGGATTGATGGGAATGGAGTGACCATGGGCCCTATATGGGTGACTACATCTGCACTGCCCGAATTCAATCAAGATGGATCCGTCAAAGGCATCATCGGCACAATGCTGGATATTTCAGCATTGAAGTTTGCAGAGACGGTCCAGCAGATGAAAGTGCAAGAAGCAACGGAAGCCAAACGCCAATCTTTGAATTTCATCGATATGACATCTCATGAGATCCGCAATCCGCTCGGGGCAGTCTTCCACTGTTCCGATGCTGCTCAGGAGACTCTGGCCGACATGACGGTTCTTGCAAATCGACTAGCTTCCACTAGTGAATCCAAGATTGGCAAACAGTTGCACGAACTCATCACGAGCGGGATCGACTCTGTCAGTACAATCCAATCCTGCTCGCAACATCAGAAAAGGTAAACATTTATGACCCATCATCCAGAATCTGCGTTAACACTTCTCTGCAGAATCGTAGACGACATACTCGTCCTCTCAAAACTCGATTCCAACCTCCTTCAAATCGCCCCCTCGGCCGTCAAAGTGACCAGTCTCCTCCACGACGTCGAAAAAATGTTCGAAGCGGAAGCTCAACGCTGCAATGTTCGTATAGAAGCCCAAGCCCACGACTCACTCTCCGAGCTAAAAGTATCTTACGCAATGCTGGACTCCGGCCGCGTTCAACAAGTCCTGATCAATCTCCTCACGAACGCGATCAAATTCTGCAAAAAGAAGTCTTCCAGAAAAGTCACTATACGTATCGGAGCTTCCAAAATACGTCCTTCATCGGAACATCAAGTGGTGCCGGGCATTGACTTTGTGGTTGCGCATACTTTGCATGAGTCTGTGTACGATGAGGCAGAGTTTAAGGAAAGCAGTTTCTACTTGTGGTTCAGTGTTGAGGATACAGGGCGTGGTATGTCTGTTGACGAAACGAGTCGCATCTTTGCTCGCTTTGCTCAAGGCACTCCTCGTACGGAAAGGGAACATGGAGGCAGCGGGCTTGGTCTGTTCATAAGCAGGGAACTTGCTGAGTTGCAGGGCGGAGAGATAGGTAAGATTACCATGACCTTTTACCCGGCATTGACTAACAAAACCGTAGGAGTGGCCAGCGAACTCCACGTCGGCAGCACATTTGCCTTCTTCGTCAAGACCCGGCACGCAGCAAGTCCCAATTCCGCCTCTAGCATAACCCCGAACCTCTCCCTCGAGCAAGACAAATTCGGCAAGGACCAAACGAAGCAACGGCAGAAATCCGACATCAACATCTTGGTTGTCGAGGACAACAAAGTCAATCAAAAACTGCTCCGCCAACAACTCTCCAAACAAGGCTACAGCGTTGCCACCGCCGACAACGGACTAGAATCTCTCTCCTACCTACAGAGCACAAACCACTGGCGTGGCTCCACCTCTGAACCCACCCCTGACCTCTCACTACCCCCAGCACCCACCTCTGCCTTCTCAACCATTTCGGTAATCCTCATGGACGTCGAAATGCCATTGATGGATGGTTTAACAGCAACAACACAAATTCGTACTTGGGAAGCTGCAGGAAAGATAGCAGGGCATATACCTATTATAGCTGTATCGGCGAATGCGAGACAGGAACAGAGGGAATTGGCAATAAAGGCGGGAATGGATGATTGTGTTGCTAAACCGTTCAGGATTGCGGAGTTGGTGCCTAAGATTGAGAGGTTCGCTGGTTGGACGTGAGGAGATGAGGTGGCAAAGAAGGGAATGGGATGGAAATAGGGAGGTGAGGGTATGTATTGGGGATCTTCTTCTGTTTTGGGGGACAGGGGCTAGGGAATGGGCATGCATGGTTTTTTTCGGGAGCGAATGCCTCACTGGGTTTGGGGGATTGACATTCTGGAATTGGGGTTTGGGTCGGACGCTTTGGATTTCTGAACAGCGTATCACGGTGTAAGATAATAGGTTGTACAGTAAACAGCACTGTCAGCGATGGTAATTCGTAACGATAGAAGATATAGAAGAGGCTTAATTTTTGAAACGTTACTGAAGTGTACTAGTATGCTATTCTAAACCACTTCATGCCCTTCTTTCCGCAGCGCAAAAAGAAACGCTCATTTATCCGAAGTCTTGACAATCTTACTACGAGGAAGTTCGCGACAATGCGGACACAACCATTCGCCTTTTGGTTCAGCTTTAAGGTCAACACAACCCCAATGGAACCATTGATGTGGACAGTCGTCGTTATCGCAGGCAACCATATCACCAAATGATACGCGCTGACAGACACAATAGACTTGAGTATCGTCTTCTTCACCCTCAGCATCAGGTTCTGCATCTTCACCTTCTTCGTCTGAAGCGGCGGAAGCTGCCCTAGTGCCACGGAGTCTTGATCGCGAGTCTACGGTTCCATCTGTGCCGAGAGGTAGAGTCGAAGGCGTGGGACTCACACTACCCCGTGAAGATGAAGGTGTAGGTGATGTGAGATGGCGTTTACGATCGCCTTTTTTGAGAGCTGCGTTACCGGATCTGATGCGCTTTCTGTTGGAACTTGACGCGGAGGCTTGGTGGGGTGCTATTCTCTTGTTGTGCGGTGCTTTCTTGTTAGGTTGAGCGGAACCTGCACGGCTGGAACTTGGGATTGGTGTGCCTGCTTTGGGGGTACCTGATGAAGGACCTAGTGATGATTGTCTGAGTGATGAGGCAGTGGTGGGGACAGTGCCACTTAGTGAAGTGTTTAGGCGGCGGCGCTTTGATGCGTCGGCGCTGCTTTCGCGCTGGGATCGAGCTGATGGGCTGTTGAGATGTGCTTGGTTGAGAAGCGCATTTTGGGCATTCAAGGGTGAGGAGGTTCGTTGGTTGGTAGCGTGCAAGCGAGCAATAGCGGCATTGGCGACATTAGGCGCACCGCCAGATTGTGCTGAGTTGATGGCTGCAGCAGCCGAGGGAGCATTAGTTGCAGCAACACTGCCAGCTTCAGGTAGTAACAGGGATGGCAGTGTTGGATCTGGAGGCATCTGCTCGCTGTTGACAAGATCGCGCAGCTTGACATCAAATCTTCTAACATTTCGGTCGAGCTGAGAAGGTCAGTGTTTGGTCGCAAATATAGTTTGCGCAGATGTGTAAATACCAATCTCATAGCCTTCTCACTCAGACCCAATTTTTCAGCCTGTAGAATCTCGATGCGATCAAAATTTGCCATGATGACTTTGGTGAGGCCATCTTCCTTGGGGTTCTTGACATGACCGCCTTGTGCTCTGACAAAGTTCTGTATTGATCTGTCGCGTGTGTTGATTACATCGCGCAAATCTTGTATATGTTGGTCTTTCGCTTGTATTTCTTCTAGCAGATGAGCTATTTCGGCGGGCAAGTTTGCGACTGGGCAACATGTCAGTTTGCGATTTCGTTAACAGCAAGCAAGGTATGTCAATACCATCGTGGCAAAATTGGTCCAAGACAGTGGCAGCATCGTCAGTGCCGATTGCTGCCATTTTGAAACTTGTTTGGAGTTAGAGTGATGTTTTTGATAAGTTTGCGAGTTCGTTGTTGGAGGTGGTGGTGACTGAGTGAAGGAGGAAGAAGTCGCGACTTCACAAACGGAAGCAGAAAGTGAATGGGAGAGCGCAACAAACAAATCCCTCTAGCACCAAAACTCCGTGTAGTATCGATTAGTTGATTTATCGCAACACACTTGCCGAGTTTGAACAAGATTTTGGATATCTGAGCAGCATTTTCAAGAGAGCATCTTACGGCGAAGCGAGATGCGAGCAGCAGCGCGCCAAGCAGCGTTGCGCATCAGTGAGCAGACTCGCATCGAGTCATGTGGGGACGAGGTCGACGACGATCTTGTCGAGGCTCCACACATTCGAGACGCTCTGTCCACCAGCCATGAAGATGATGATGGTGATGGCTACGACTCGTTAGACGACAGCGACCTCTCAATCGACGACGACGCCGACGAATACCATGACAATCGAACCTGCACCCTAAGAGACGATTCGCAACTGCGCAGAAGCAACACTCCACGAATCCAGCCAGCCAGAACATCCTTACGACTGCCGCTCAGAGTTGCGCCAGCAAACTACAACTATCGGGATCCTTTCTACAGAGACAACCTTAGACGACTTCCGCTCAGAGACAGGCCCATGTCAGTACGACAGAACAATGGCATCCCTCGCCAGAATATGCGCGACGCCATAGTCCAGCAATGGGACCCTTCGCGACGTCCGAATCCTCAGTCGCGACCACCACATCCTACAGGAGCCCCGCCGACACCACCTTTGAACGACAGTGAAGAGGAACATGCTGAGAGACAGAGAACCTTGCGCGACAAAATCATGCAGCAAGTCGAGGAGAATGGTATCGAGCGCCCTCAAGGCTACAACGTCTCATACCATTACAATCGTCGCGTCGAGAATATGCACTTCGGTCGCACACATCCAATGAAACCATGGCGCTTGACTCTGACAAAGCATCTCGTCATGGGTTACGGCCTGCAATTCGCCATGGACAACTACGATGCTCTTCCAGCATCCAAGGAGACCGTCGCTGCGTTCCACGACGAAGACTACGTCGACTTTCTATCTAAAGTCTCACCCCAAACCTTCCAAGAACTCTCCCTTATCTACGAGGATAGAACCCCGCAGAGTTATCCCGGAGATATGGTCAAGCTGGGCCCCTTCAATCTGTCTCCATCGCCTGGTGCCGATTGTCCTGTCTTCGATGGTATGCAGGAGTACCTCTTTTTATACACTGGTGCCACTATGGAAGCCGTGTCGGCTTTGACAAATCACCAATCTGATATTGCCATCAATTGGTCCGGTGGCCTTCATCACGCACACAAGTCTGAAGCCTCAGGTTTCTGCTACATTAACGACATTGTTCTGGGAATCCTGGAATTGCTAAAATGCCATCAACGTGTTCTATATATCGACATTGACGTCCATCACGGCGATGGTGTCGAAGAAGCATTTGCCAGCAGCGACAGAGTCATGACACTCTCCTTCCATCGCTACGGCATCATCGACGAAGACTCCAAGGAAAAACACCTCTTCTTCCCCGGCACTGGCGCACTAAACAGCAACGGCAACGAAAACAGCATCGGCAACCACTTTGCCCTCAACGTCCCCATCCCTAAAGGTATCGACGATGAACAATTCCTCTATCTCTTCGAAATGATCACCGGCCGCACACTCGAGCACTTCCGCCCTCAAGCCATTGTGCTTCAATGCGGCGCCGACTCCCTCGGCGGCGACCGCCTCGGTCAATTCAATCTCAACATCCGCGCTCACGGCGAATGCCTCGCCTTTGTAAAGAAAGCAGGTGTACCTCTCCTCATCCTTGGCGGAGGAGGCTACACAGCCCGCAACGTCGCCCGCGCCTGGACCCACGAAACCGCCCTCGCCGTCGGAGCCACCCTCAACGAAGAACTCCCCATGCACATAGTTCCTCGTCCTCAAGCTTTTATGGGCAAAGAACACGGCGATGGCCGCCTCTATCCTGAATTAGCAGGTTTCCACAAAAACAACGTTACGCAAAAGGAATTGGATCTGTTGGTTGAGCATTGTCATGAGGAATTGAGGTATATTAAACATGCGCCTAGTGTTGTTATGGAAGCTTTGCCTGGCAGAGCGCAGATGGATGCGGCTAGACGGCAGGTTGATGATGAGTTGGAGGCTGATCGTGCGGCGGAGAGTGGGAGAGGCGAGAGGGAGAGAAGGAGACGCGAGAGGGGTACTGGTATGCGTGGCGAATTGAGATGAGTGGATGTTACTGAGGAGTAGATAAGGCGTATTGGCTGGTGGAAAAGAAGGGTGCTGGACGATGCATGTCTGGCTGGCGTTTATGGGGTGTTGCTGATGAGGATACCCCATTGGGTGCTGTTATTTGTTGTATCACTACTCTATTCATTCAATGCACAACAGAAAGCAAAATTCTTCTTTCCTCATCTATCATGCTCGAAGTAATTGTGATGTGCGGGTTTGGTTTGCTCGGCTTCCACCCACCACTCTGATCTGCCATCACCCTGACCATTAACCAGCCAGAGATGATAGTGCCCAACACTGACAACTCCTCGTCGAAAAGGAGAATCATGTGCATAGCCAACAGATCTGAAACATTCGAAACAAGTATTGTCATGCTCTCTCAGCAGAGCACCGTGAGACCTTACTTTTTCTAATGAGCCAGGAACTGCAACATGTAATAAACGATATTCAAGCGAGATAGCCTAACCCCCTACCTTCATCGCAATGACGAGGAAATGAACAAGACAACTTGGACGAGTTCATTTCACCTCAACCATAGAAACTAAAACGGTATCAAAGAATGCACAAGGGGAAAAGAATACCAAGAAAAGCTACAACAAAAATGCCACTTATCCTTCATCCAAATATCTACGTCAAGTAACAATCAAATTACTAATCCTCACACCCTTGCTAGTAAAATAATACCTTCTCCTAACACCAATACCAGGCACCTCTTTCTCCTCTTTCTTGCCCTTAGTCTTTGCTTTGGCCGTCTTTTTCGCTTTCTTCTTGCCTCCAGTTTCCTTGGCTTGTGAGTCCGTGGCTCCTGCCGCAGCTTCAGCTTGGAGACCATTAGCACGACTTTCCAGAGGTTTAATGGCGCCAGTGGTGTCAACAATGGCAACGGTACTTGCGCCTCTGAGAAAAGTATCCCAAACAGTTTGACCACCAGGCACAAGAGCGAGGCAAATGGGATGGCGTCTTGGTAGCCCTTTAGGCGTTGTTTGTACTTCATCAACCAGTGGTCTTGTGCTGTCGTCGCTTGCAAAGCTTACGACCAGTACTAATTGCAGGGACTTTGCAGATGGCGGGAAGGAGGGTATAGCAGAAAGCTTCTTGCTGAAACTGCAGCCGCCACGGCGGATGATGAGGATGGTGTGGCTGGTGACGAGATTTAGTGGGAGGGGAGAAGTGTTGCAGAGATCAGAGTCCATGACGAGAATGGTGGAGTAAGGAAGGCTGCCGACAGACAGACTTCGAGGGTCTGGTGAGGAGTCGATGGTGGCTGGTAAGGGTGCGGCGCCAGGTCCGATGGGTAGCATTGCAGGTGTAGTAAAACGCTGCAGACCTTTCTTTTGCTGAGGAGGCGCTGCCGATGATGATGGCAGGGCTGCAGTAGACTTTGACCGAAGCTGCTTTGCTGCATCGCGGAGGGCGTCATCTATACTCTCGGCATCAGGAAGCACTCCGACTAGGCCGTCGAGTTGTTCAGCGAGACGATGGACATCAGCGAAGAGAGCTTTGGGCAACGAGTCTAAAACCATGTCGCCAGGACTGGAGGTGGCATCTAAAGCGTCCAGATCGATGTCGAGGTTGAAGTCAAAGACGTGATCAGTCAAGGCGGAGTTGTTATAATCAATAGCTTCGACCACGGGCTCTATAGGATGTGGAACGTCGATAATCAGATCCATAGCTTCGACATCGCGCATTCTCGTGAAGTGAGGATCTGTAGGGTTGATTTGAGATAGGGTATCCCGACTCAGTGCGATATGCTCGTCGCGACCAAGCGCAAAGTTGCCAAGCGTATAGATTCTGTACTCGTGCTCTTGAGGCGCTGGAGACTCCAAAACCATGCCGAATCTCAGACCTGAGATTGAGTTGACAAGAACGCCTCCATCAATTTTCTGCAATGTGCCAATCTCGAGACCAGTACCGGCAGTAGTGGGGAACGTGAGATCAAAGGTTGGCTTGTTAGACAGCTTGGTACTATAACCGTCTGTAGGGACCAGATTTAGAGGCAGGGTCCAAGGGTAGAAAGTGAAGTTCGTTGGAGATTCGGGACCAAGCATAGTTACACTGGGATGATCAGAAGCCCAGTCCAAGGAAGGAGCACCAGGTTTGTTTCCAATAGGCATGAGATGAAGTCTAGCCAAAGAAGCGGCATGAAAGACATCAGATCTGGCAGCAGTTGATGACACTGTCAACGGTAATGAGGCTGGAGGAAGCGGGCACTGTTCATCTCGGGGCATCGGTGCTGTGTTGATCGGATGATCTGTTCGTTCGCTACGCCGCCTCGAGCTCGACCTGTTGGCCTTGGGGATGATCAGAGGATGACCTTCCGTCGTGAAGACCCAAGGCGCATCGATCGTGTTCAGAGGGTGATCCGGATCGAACAACAGGTACATGTACTTTGCAGTCTCACCCAGGAAGAAGCTCTCCATTCGATCGGTCTGCTCGCCTGTGCGGACGTCTTGCAGACCAGCCCATCCGCACTTGGTGTAGCATCTACGTTTGATGTCGCGCAATGTCATCTCGCCAATGTGTAAGTACCAGGGATCTTTGGTTGCTTGATAGAGGTACCATGTAGACTCGATGAACTCGGGTCGACCACCCCACCATCTGAGACCACCATGAATAGCGCCAGTAGTCGCATCCCACCTTTCAGGCAAAGCACCATACCTTGACCATAAGGCAGTGTACAGAAGGTGGGCAGTCACAGCCTCGTCCAACTCACCAGCGAGAACCAGTAGACCAGGATAGTAAGCACTCAAGCTGTCTATCCAAGTAAGTCGTGGTCCGCCAGTGTACAAATCGTTCTGAGCGTAATGTGGATGTGTGAAATAGGCATCTCGATAGACGTGTCGCATGATGGCAGAGTGGGCGTCTTGCCATGTTTGGAGGAATGCATCCGGAGAGTCTTCTGTAGCGTTGTACGAATCACCTTCCAGAGCAGATAACAAGACATGCGACTTGAAAGCATACTCGAAGAAACTGTCAATACCAGCGCCGATGCCGGTCCAAGGGCCGATCCATGCACCAGTCTCTGCATCAATGCCAGCACCGATGAGACCAGAAGCACTTCGTCGTTCCCAGACCGCCCAGAAGGCCCGTTTGGCCAGACGTTCGAAACGATCATCGTTAGTCAGGCGGGATAGAGTAGTAAACTCAAGCACAAGACTTCCAGCACCAGCGCTGCAGGTCTCTGTAATCTCACGCGACTCCTTTGGCTTTTGTGTTTTGTGGCACTGTCCGTGTTCGGGATCATTGTTGAGAGGCGAGTTCTCGTAGAAGGGAGTACCATAACGGAGATTCACTCGGGGGTAAGGCAGTCCAGTCGGGGTATGGAAGGCGGGCAGAAGTCGCTCGCCCAGGTCTTGGGCCAGTCGCAGCAACTGTCCATCGTAGACGAAACCGTTCGGCCAGTGTATTCCATCCTCTTGAATGTCGGGTTCATAGCCTCGAATAGGTAACTCGCCAATGGCAAACAAGTGGGCACTCAGGAGACCACCCAAGCCACGGATTGTCGTCTCAAAGACTTGAACCTTACTGTCCAGATCGAAGCCTCTGGCACGTCGACCCTGTCCAGCAGGACCAGGCGAGCCATCCCCATACTCTTCAGTCACCAAGTGCACGTAATGTTGGAAGTCGTCCAGGGCGTTGTAATCATCGGTATCGGATACGGGGTCAGATGCGAGGATGGCAAGGGTGGATAGACTGTCTACAACCGAGAGCGAGTAATTACCCAGCACATCATTGACGTCGATATGGGCAGGATTGGCACGGTCGCGTGTTAAAGGCCCGCACGAGAGTGGTCGCAGTTCATCCTCCGGGTAGGCGAACTGGCGATAGTTTGTCAGACCATGGTAGAAGACGGATCGTGTTTCCTTTCTAGTTTGCAAGTAAGCAACTGCAACAGGATCAAATGAAACAATGACATGTGTCGTACCTCAAGGCATCGATCTCAGACTTGGTCATTGCCTGGCCGAGAGCGACGCAGAAGATCAGCAAGCATAGCAATGTCGGCCATGACTGAGTTGAGGCCTGAGATCGCGGCCGAGGGTGGACAAGCATTCCCAGGGCTGCATAGAGAAAATCAGAGCATTCTACTCGACAATGTGGACTCGTCGACTATTAATTGAGATACTTGTCCTTGATGCTGGATGAAGTCATCGGTGCTTTGGAGATGCCGACGAGTCGAGCTTTCAAGACTTTCCCGTTCCTTCCACTTCTGTCGTCAGACCAGCATTATTTTGTACAGACAATTTCAGTCGCACCTTCCCAACTACCAGACTCGGCGAGTCGCACAATCCAACTCGCACCTTCTCAACAACACGACTTAGCTTTCACACTCGCGCATAACCTCGACACACGATGCTCTCGCGCGCGGCGCAACGTGCGGCAAAGGCCCCAATTGCCCACTTCTCCACCTCTGCTCGCTTTGCAGCCAAACCCAGTCGCTTCGTTCCTGCCGGCTCTGCTGCTCCCAAGCCAGCAAAGCAGTCTCCTCCTGCCTCGTCGGCCCGCCAAACCTCGCCAGGCACCAGCCTTCCCAAGGACAAGACATGGAAGCCCACCGATAGCATCAAGTTCGCTGCTCCCGCTGCTGCTGCTTCGCAACCTATTCGTCCTTCCGCCGATGGCCCCGTAGCGCCAGATGCTTCTGCTAGCACAAAAGCTTCTCCCAGCGCAAACACCACACCGACCCAGCAGCCCGGTCCCAACGCCAAAACCACTTCTTCAAACCAAGCCTCGGAAGCTAGCAACCCTGCCTTCTCAGGTCCCAAATCCGCAGATGTCAACACCACTCCCACAGAGCAACCTACTGAAACCGAATCGCAACCCTCGGGTCCTCTGCCTGATTTGCGCCAAGGCATTCCCTCGACCTTCGATTTCGAGTTCATGAAGAAGGAGGCTAGCGCACAAAACCCTACCGAGCAGAAGGTC
Source organism: Aureobasidium sp. EXF-3400 (assembly GCA_024195585.1). Lineage (NCBI taxonomy): Eukaryota > Fungi > Ascomycota > Dothideomycetes > Dothideales > Saccotheciaceae > Aureobasidium > Aureobasidium sp. EXF-3400. The sequence continues at coordinate 22,033 of SWBL01000050.1, forward strand.
ACTGGTGAAGAGACCCCCGAGTCCACTCCTGAAGCTGCTGGTTTCGGTGGAAGACGTGGTTCCGAGGGCGAGGATGAGCAATACCGTCGCGAGGATTACGAGACATCAATCGACAAGCGTCGCGCTAGAATGGCCAACTACGGCTATCTTTCGTTGTTGGCTTTCGCTGCCGCCGGTACCGCATACTTCACAAGACCTTACGGAGCCGACGAGACTCCTCAAGGTCTCGAGCCCGAGCACATCACCGGCTGGGCACCTCAGAGCATGTACGCTCGTGTCAAGAACCGCATGAGCAGTCAGGCTGCCTACTACACCGAACCCACCTTCCAGAAGCTGTTGCCCGAAGTCCCCGAGACTCAACGCCCTCCTTTCACCCTGGTTCTCTCCCTCGAAGACTTACTCATCCACAGCGAGTGGTCTCGCGAGCACGGTTGGCGCACAGCTAAGCGTCCCGGTGTCGACTACTTCCTCAAGTACCTGAGTCAGTACTACGAGCTGGTCCTCTTCACCTCAGTACCCGTTGCCATGGCCGATCCTGTCATCAAGAAGCTCGACCCCTTCCACATCATCCAGTGGCCCCTGTTCCGTGAAGCCACCAAGTACGAGAACGGTGAATACGTCAAGGACTTGAACTACCTAAACCGTCCTCTTGACAAGGTCATCATGATCGACACCAAGGCCGCACACGTCAAGAACAACCCCAACAACGCGTAAGTTTTAATCGTTTCATACTGCCATCTTTATACTGACTCGAATTCTCTAGCATCGTCTTGCCCAAGTGGGAAGGCAAGCCCACTGACCCCCACGGCAGAGATCTCGTCGCACTTATCCCCTTCCTCGAATACGTCGCTACCATGGGTGTTGAAGACACCCGCAAGGTCCTCGAATCGTTTGCCGGCACCGATATCCCCACTGAGTTTGCCGCTCGTGAAGCCAAGGCTCGCGAGGCCTTCCAGAAGCAACTCGCCGAAGAACAGTCGCGTCGTCCCACACGCTCGATCGGTGGCCTCCTCAACAAAGCCCTCGGTATCAAGGCTCAGCCCGGCGGTCTGTCTCTAGACAACGAGTCCACCGTCGCCGAAGGCTTGGCCCAAGGCAAGATGCTGTCCGACCAGATCCGCGAGCGCGGTCAACGCGAATACCAGCGCCTCGAAGCCGAGATCCAAAAGAACGGCGAGAAGTGGCTCAAGGAGATGGAAGAGGAAGAGAAGAAGTTTATGGAGAACATGAGCAAAGACATGAAGAAGAGTTGGTTCGGCTGGGGTTCAGCATCAGGAGCCCCTGCAGCCAGCGAGACGGCAGCGAGACAGGAGTAGAACTTCCTCGACTCGCTGTTGACTAACTTCTCACGTTATTGCACAAGGGAATCCATGGCTCCTTATTACTTTTTCGTGTGAGTCTTGGAGATCTCTCCCCTCGACACAAACACATGTATTTCTATTACGGCTTGCATGAACACGACTGCTTGCTTGGCTTCTTTTTTCTTCTGCTTTTTGCGATTCGGTGTATAAAAATGTATATCATGTCCTTAGTCCTTCTATCTCTTCTTTGACCTTCCCAAGAAACAAGCAAACAAACGAAACAAGAATAAACTATCATGCGTCTGCCTTCCACTTCACATCCTTGAAACTCCAATCAGCCTCCTCAGGCTTCTCTCACATTCGACATCTGCCTTGCTAAACCTCGATTTCATCGATCATCCTCAGCACCAGCACAGGTATCCTCCTCGTAGTCATAGTTTCTCCAAATGGCAGCTTGAGCTTGCATGACTGCAGCAATTGCCCTGCTTTCTCCGGATGGCGTGCCAGGGGAACTGAGGGTGGTTGGAGTGTTGGGGAAACTGGTAATGAAGGTTACGCTGTTGGGTGTGCTGGCTGGAGTCGAGTAGGCGGAGTTGGGAGATTGAGACATCTTGTTGTTTTTGGGTTGGGTTTGTTCGGAGCTGTAGGTGGCTGGTCTTGGTGGTAAAGTTGGGATGATTGTGGTAGAGCTGGGATGATTGTGGTTGAGTTGGGATTGATCGGGGTGTAGTTGTGGTTGTGGTTGTGAGATGATAGTTGCGAGCGAAGACTGATTAATTTTATATGTGCAGGATTGTACTACGAGGAAGAGGAGATAGCTGGTGAGACGAGACAGTAGGTTTAGTTCTGAGTAAGACTTGAAGAAGGCAAGACAGACAAGTCTCAGACACCAGTTCTTTCACGTCTCAAGACAGCTAGGATCTTCACGGCCAAGTGTATATAAATACGAAGTTTGAGACAGCAGGATGAGAGTCAAAAGGCTTGGAAGCTAAACTGTGGTATGTTGTATTCTTGTTTTACATAAAGCATGATTCGTTTAGCAAAACCAGGTCCACGACAACACCATCTGTGACTGGCCGAGACATGATAGCTATTGTGACTGTCAAGGAGGACGACGTTCTGTGGTCGCTATGACAATGTACAGCTAGGTTCTCTCCGTATCCATGACTGCGAGCAGTGATCCCAGAAATTAGCAAAAGCTAAAGACAATTGTTCCAAGCGGAGGTCGAGGCGAGACAACGCTTCTTGTGTTTAGGCCAATCAGCCTTCTGACACTTCTTGCTGCAGTAGTGCTGTTCACCGCACTTTTTGCATAACAAGTGAGGTCTGTCAAGTGCTGCTTCGGTACCGCAATTGCCACAATTGAGCAGACTGTTCCCTTCGTCACTACTGCAATCAGATGAGATAGAAGCAGAAGTGGACTCTCCTGGAAGGACTGGCAGACCGCGTTGGCGGGCGCGCTCAGCCTTGCCTAAAGCAATCGCAAGGGCGGGAATTGTAGGCGCTTCGTATTTTCCACTTTCCGAGTCGTTATCCTCGTCCGTGGCCAGATCGTCCTGATTTCTGCCTAGAGGCCCTCTCTGTGCATTGGCTGCATCAACTGCATCTCTAGATCTGGCCCAAAGATTGCCCATGGTTCGGTAGAATGGATCCTTGCAAATCAACTTGTGCATGTGACGGTGTGCGAGTTCGCTTCAGAAAAATTAGCATATTACGCTGGGGTTGACTCGCACTTAGCAATCATACCATTTGCGGCTGCAGTAGAGTCGTTGGCCGCAGTCTGAACAGGGACGACAAGGTGAGCCATCCGCCGCCTTCTTCTTCCCACAATTACCGCAAGCATTCTGGGGATGCTCATTGTCGCCAGCAGCGGCGCACTTCAGAAGAGGACCAAACATCATCCTCGAAATCATCTTCAATCCTGGTTCAATGTCGTCTCCCAGGTCAATTAGACATTCGCTAATATCACCCCATAGACGATTGCTGGGGGTATCGTCTTGGTCGAGGCCAATAGGGCGAGGCTTGTCCCGAAAGTTGTAGGGAGTACCATCCACATAGATGTTGAGCGCGTGTCGGAATTGTACCTGGGCATTGCGAGAGAAGCCGACTTTAGTGTATAGTTCCTCCAGCGACTGTCGAAAGTCAGGACGGATCACGCAGCCGAGTCGCATCATAGCGGCCCCGAGCAAGCAAAGATGATAGCCGGGACATCTCTCAGGAGGCCATGTCCACGTAGTGTTTGTCTTGTTGTAATTCGCGAGAACTGATGTGTGATGGATCGGCAAACGTTTCTCGAGTAGCCTGTCCAGAGCACCAGCGTCGAGCTTCCTGCGGTATTCGAGCGCCTTCTCACTATCCAAATAGAGAAAACTGGTCAAGCCTTTCTCTGCTCCATCCACTTCCTTGACAAAGTCGCGCATGATGTGTGCATCAGCATCGTTCTCAAACAGACCTTGATTCGTCAGAGGAATTCATAAGCAACGAAGGCCGAGTGCTTACCGGTGCCCCATATGAGGACCTCCTGTGGTTTCGTGAGCTTCCAATGCGTATCGTCGGCAGATGGTTTGTTCGCAGTCATGGTGGATTCGAGGTAGTAGTGATACGCAGATGAAGTTGGGCGAGCGGTGAAGAGCTTGGAAGTTCTGGGAGACGCTGCGAGTGAAGCAAGTGCGACGGACAACGCGAAGCTGCAGGAAGCCGCGACAAAGCGTGCCACCGCCAACCGAGGGAACGTGATTGAGCTGCCTATGTGGTTGCTCCAAGCAGCTTTTGTTTGATGGTCAAAAGGCCAGATCAAGGACAGTGTAGTTGTTTATCAATCGTGCAATGAGAGTAAGACAATGGTCACGCCTTAAGAGATCCGCAAAGGACCACATCGTCACCGAGTTGCTGCCACTTTGTCTGTCGAAGGCGAGCGACTGGCAGAGTGCTGCCTTCTGGTCTGGGCGGAGATACGACAACGCCACCTTGACCAAGCCAGGTAGGTGCGATGGTCACAATCACCGAATTGATCAGGTCTGCGTTCTCTGTCGACAAGAGCGAGTTTATGATGACCCCACCACCCTCAATCATGATACTCCCGATGCCTCTTTCCTTGATGGTCTGCAAAATATCAAGCCAAGCAATTGAAGTCTTGTTCTCAGATGTTGTTGGTTGTGGCTCGAGCACAATGTAACATCCTCCAACTTCTTCCAGCAACTTCGCATTCTCTGCACTTGGCGTCTTTGAAGTCACAATCCATGGCGCTTTACCTTGTCCTTTTCTGGCAAGATTCAGGATTTTGGTTTCTGAAGTCAGCTGCCATCTCCCTTGAGGGTCCACAACAACAGGCCGAGGCTGGCCAGTCAAGCCTTCACCACCATAACCACCGACGCCTTGGATTCTGCAATTCAAGCTGGGGTTGTCGGCAATGGCAGTGCCTACACCGACCATGATCGCATCATGCTTACAACGAAGGTAGTGGGTCATGGCTTTCGATTGTGGGCCTGACAATGCTGTCTGGACACCAGGAGCTAGAGAGAGTGCCGAATCCAGTGATGTTGCAAATGTGAGTGTAACAAAGGGCAAGCCTGGATTTGTTGACTGGCGGTCGGTCACAGGAAGATAAGGTTCCAGGAACACCCGATCGACCTCAGGATACAGCAACTCTCCGCGGCTTGTCATGATGTGTGATGTTTACACGTGCAGTGATGCGAGGACTTTCGAGAGATCAACTTGTCACTTTATGGTTGGAAGCCTCGGCTGGCCAGAAGTCTTGACCGAAGGATTTCCAAGCTTTCTGGTGACCCTGTCCGACCAAACCCGCATCTCCAAGACATCCAAGACGTCTGCTCCTACATCAACACCGCTCTTTGCACTCCGTCTCCAGCAATGTATCTCACTGGCGTGCTGCAGTGCAACATCGGAGACTTGACAACACTTGGTCTCCACCGTTGATCGCCTATTGTTAATTTTCACTGATCACATGCCTCTATGCATGCTCGTTACTCCGCTCTACATCTGCCATGTCGTCGATCAGCCAAAACTCTGATTCGTCGCCATTGAGCCGTAGCCATCATACGGCTACAACTTGAACTCCTGACTCGAGTCATTCGCAGTGAGAAATTAAAGATGGCACCTCATTCCTAACAAAATGCCATCGCTTGGCACTCGACACCGCTAAATCGGGACAAGCTCTTTTCCCCGGCCACAAGCATTCGTCCGAGATCATCTCATACTCAGACAGTCAATCAGATGAGACTCTACAACAATGACTACTCCTGTACCTCGACTGCTGAGACCTGCGAGATGACCTTCCTGTGGACATGCCAATCGCCAGTTCCTGGGCGGCGCTTTCCAAGATGTAGACGACTAGCTTGGCAGCTACACAGAGAAACACCACCGGATGACAGCACATAAGTATGACCGTTGGAAAAAGTGCGAAACTCATTGGATGTTACATTCCGCACCCTCCTAATCACTGGTCATGCCCTGTGTCGATCTTCTACACTGGTCTGGATATCTCCCTAGCTTGTAGACGAGCGAATTCAAAAAGGCAGGCTCGTCCTCACAGTTTATACCACTGCATATCTCATTGTATCGTTATCCATCAGGCAAGATGTTTTCTCTCACATATCTGTCCCTGCTGGTACCAACAGTCTTGGCTCAATCCTCTTTCTCTCCAACGAGGCCACCAGCAATACCTCTTGCTGTCTCGAACCCATACCTCAATACTTGGCAGCAAGCCGGTAGTGATGGGGGCAATGGTGGATATGTAAGCATGCCGAACATGAAATCATTGGTCTCTACTGATTCTTGATAGCTTGCTGGGCAGTGGCCGAAGTTCTGGGCGTCAGTTCAATGAACCACTTCTCATAACTAAATGCTGACACTAAACAGGGGCCAAGTGACCGGCTGGACAGGTAACATTTCTGAGCAAGTTCGGGGAGAGTTAGTGGTTGACATATGTTAGGTCTCATCAGGGTTGATGGAGGTGCTGCAGTGACCTGGATGGGAGCGCCAAGCGGACCTGCTGTCGCCAACCAAACCAGTTTCGAATATACCTCGACCAGATCTGTCTTCACTCTCTCAGTTGGCGGCAAAGTTGGTATGAACGTGACTTTCCTCTCTCCAGTCGAACCCACCGACCTCAGACGCCAGTCTATCCCAGCATCTTACATGAATGTTGAGGTCTTCTCTATTGATGGTGCTGAACACAAGGTCCAGCTTTACTCGGATGTCTCTGCTGAATGGGCTTCGGGGGATAGGTCTGCCATTGCAGAGTGGGACTTTGGCAATATCAACTCAACCCCATCAAAGCGTGCAGATCCAGCGACGAGTTACTCAACGATGCAGACAGTAACGGTACCTGACTCATCGACTGCTTCTTCAAATCTTTCGTCGACTGCGGCCGTCTCTTCTCAGACCGAAGGGATAACCACAACTCCATCTGCGCCATCTGCTACAGCTACAGGGACTGCGTCGCCTGGCGGCATAACTTATCATCGCTTTTATCGCCGCGATCAGCAGGTCTTCGCTGAGAACTCGGATCAAGCAAGTTGGGGTAACTGGATCTACGCATGCAATCATGGTGGCTTGACCTACTCAAACGGTGGTGTTGATGCGGACGTCCGTGGAGCATTTATCAACGATGGCATGCTCAACAATGATCTGAACACCAACTTCAGAGCGATTAGCAACCAGTGGCCTGTTTTTGCTTTCGCTCTTGACCTTGGATCTGTTGGAAGCAATCCAGCGTCAGCATTGTTTACATTGACCTTATCTCAAGAGCAAGCCATCCAATTTGAGTACGCTACCAATAAGGTTCAACAACTACCCCCACTCTGGACCAGCTACTTCTCGAGCGAACTGGACTTGATTTCATTCTTCTATAACGACTGGTCCAATGCTCAGACTAGTGCAACTAGCATCGACACAAAAGTTTCTACAGATTCATTGGCCAATGCAGGGCAAGACTACCTCACCATCACCAGCCTTGCTGTTCGTCAGGTCTTCGCCACTACACAGCTTGCTGGCTCACAAGATTCTTATTACCTTTTCTTGAAGGAAATCAGTAGCAACGGTGATATGCAGACTGTGGATGTCATTTTCCCTGCCTTCCCACTTTTCATCTACTTTAACCCAGATCTTGGTCGTCTGTTGCTTGAGCCGCTGTTCATCAATCAAGAAGCCGGCAACTGGCCTGCTGCATATGCTATTCATGATCTAGGAGTCTTCCCGAATGCAACCGGTCACAATGACGGTAATGCTGAGAACCAGCCACTAGAGGAATGTGGCAACATGATCATCATGGCTCTCGCTGTTGCTCAGAAGATTTCAGGCGGCGCCGATTACCTGAACCAACATTATACCATCCTCAAGCAATGGAACGACTACCTCGTACTTGACTCGTTGATCCCCTCGAATCAAATCTCTACCGATGACTTCGCTGGTTCATTAGCAAACCAAACGAACCTAGCACTCAAAGGCATTATCGGCATCGAAGCCATGGCTATCATCGCAAATATCACTGGTCATAACAATGACGCCAAGAACTTTACCAGTATTGCTCATGACTACATTACTAAATGGCAAAAGCTGGGCATCGCACAGGGCACGAATGGCTCGCTCCCACACACAACACTTGCATACGGCATGTCAAACACTCACGGCTTACTCTACAATCTTTATGCCGATGCCTGGGTAAAGACAAACATTGTGCCTCGCAGCGTGTACAAGATGCAGTCAAACTTCTACCCGACCGTCGCAATGCAATATGGTGGTAAGTAAAACTTCATATCTACTTCACCACTTTGACTAATACATCTTCAGTGCCTCTAGATACTCGCCACAGCTACACAAAGCTCGACTGGGAAATCTTTGCCGCTGCCGTTGCTGCTCCCTCCACCAAACAACTCTTCATCTCGAAGATCGCATCTTGGATCGGCAAGACTCCGACGAACAGACCGTTCACCGATCTTTATGAGACTGATAGTGGAGATTATCCTGGAGGTATAAACTTTGCGGCTAGACCAGTCTTGGGTGGCGTGTTTGCTCCTTTGTTGGTTGGGAAAGGTCCACTAGGTTGAGTCATGATGATGATTTGGATACAAAGAGTTGAGCGGGTATGTGAGCTGTGAAAACACGCAGTGTCTGAAGGAGCATCGGAACATGTATCGAGAGCTCAATGACTCCTTAGCTCCCTCTGGATGCATATATGATTTGAGGGTGACCGTGCAATGACACGACTGAATATCGGCAGGATCTAACACGGGAGGAAGATAGGATGAACGCAATCGAATCGGTGATTTGCACAATCAGGAGTACATTGAAGTATAAATATCTCATCAACGACTAATCTTGCCGAAAAATCACAGTGTCGTTGGGATAGAATTCTAGAACTTCTTCTTCGGCACCCTATAATCTTACAACGACATGAGTTCAGGCTTCGTACTGGGGTCGCCCGGTAAGATAGGCAAGTTGATCGCAGGAGTAACCAGGTCTTTGTTCCTTCTCTGATGCTCGGTATTCGGCTATCTACTACAGATCAGATTTTACTCTTGCGTAACTTCACAGGCTCCCTAGATTAGAGAGGCGGTTTTGAGAGATAGGTGTTCAAAGCTGGGGCTTACGGACCCCTTTCTTTTTGGTACCTTGCTACCTTGCTTCATACATTAGGCAGTATCACCAATACATCGCGTTTGTGTGGGTCTGCTCGAGGTTTGAACCCGATGCTTGCGCCAAAACCCCGTACTGTGAGCGGGATGCATCTGTAGCACTGAGGCATTATATACTTGTCGACACAACAGCTGTCTGAGAAGACTTTGTCATCATTTTTAGCCACTACTTTGTCATGTACTTTAGCCACCAAATTACATATGTCATGTCAGCACGAACATTCAGCCAACGAGTCTGCTTTCAAAACTCAGCAGACTCCGCCTTGGTTCCAACCGAGATGTATTCTTATGAATACTTCTACTTATCATTGTCTTCTACAGAAACGTGTTATTTGGGGAGCATCACTGACCTTATATTCTTACTTCCGCTACTAGTTCTTGACATGCTGGGCCATAGATGAACACCATAAAGTGGTGTAGCGCAGTAAGAGGCAATGGGTTGCAAATAACCAAGACATTTTGAGATCAGAATGGAATATGTCCGCAAGGTCACAAACCACAAAAAGAGCGCAACTTGACCAACCGAAAACCAGGCACACCGGCAACTGGTCTGATGGAATCTATTAAAAAAGACGCTCTCGAGGGACTGGAACAGAGTTACAAAACAGTACACAAGAATCATCCAATGGCAGGTGCTTCTTACAAACTGCTCATTTGTCGCGCCTACCCATCTTCTGTCATTGCTTCAACTGTCAACTTCCAACAACGTTACTTCCTCCATCGAACTTGCCTTTCGCACTATCTAAGTCAACGGACCCTACATCCTGCATGCTCCATTCAAGTACTCATCTTGCGGACAACTGACTAGTTGGCTCACTGCTGTCGAGTTCATATGCCAGCAGACGATCTCCATCAGGTCCGTGGTACACCAAGAGCTTTTATGATCTCCAAAAGGTATATGATAAGTTGGATCTCGGTATTGCCGCCTGAGATTTTGTTTTGCTTCTGTCAAGTCGTGGACCTGGTTCTTGCTTTGATGTGCTTTGGAAATACAAACATCATCCTCCTCGCAGCCAGGGCAGCAGGATGTAGGCTGGTGTGTGATTTGAATGGTGCAAGACGATTCAAGGCTATGAGAAGTAGGCTGGCTTCACTGAGTAGCACGGCAAGACGGACAGGTGCTTTTCAAGCGACTGTGTGTTATCAGTGCACATCTCATAGCCACTTATCTGATATGCTCCTTCGACTCGGCTCCCCATACCTTCCTATCTCAACCCCATACAACTCCTATCATACAAGTTGACCCGGTAGATAATTCAGAAGGGGTCACCGCTTCATGTCCACTGCATGCAGACTGTCCCTCGCCACAAACAATCAAAATGTCCGACGTTGCTTGAAAGGCTTGTCCTACCCGCTAAATTGCTTGTCCATCCCAAACAAGCACTTTTCAGCTTGGAAAAGCCGTTTCCCTAACAGCCTCAACCGTCAAATCCGGCAATAATCACCCCCGCGGGGCGTATCTGAAACCTTGACGTTCTGGACTTTAGACAGATGACAGTTTCGGTACTTTGTGATTTGTAGCGAGGAAGCAAAGGACTGAACGTTGAGGGATACATGTCGAAGCGAGGGCAGGTCTGGGGCAACTTCGAAGTCGGGGCAATTCTGAAGAAACATCAGTGTTGTCCGAGATATACAAGGGGCTCCCCAATAGGCACTGGGTAACGGAGCCCGAGGGCATGACAGATAAGATTGGAGTATATTTTATGAGAGCTCAAGGAATCGATTTCTAGAAAAAGCCAAATGTAAGGGGGAGCCTCAGTTGAGCACGCGACAATGTCAGCTGCGGGCTGCAGCAAACGGACATCGCATTGCGTGGCCTAGCGGGAAGACGTATAAGGGCACGCGGATAAAAGATGCCGGTGGCGTAACCATGTATTTCATCGTTGCAAAAAGCATGAACCAAACTGGGAAGAAATAGGTGGGAAGTCGGAAATTGGTTCCGTGTGTTTATGGTATCTATGTTATGCTATGCTATGGTTGACGAAAGCCAAAGAGCAGAAAGACACGACTTGGGAATATACAGGAATGCTATTAACATGTGCGTCGTGAGGTATCGTGTAGAGAAAACAGGCAAGATGCAAGATGCAAGATGTATATGCAAATGCGTTGCTGCGAAAAAGAAAGGCTCCAAAACGCCATCGCTGGAAAAGCGCAACAATCGTGAAGACTCGTAAGAGTCAGAATGTACAAAGCAAAAAGTGTGTCCATGTCTAGTATTGGGCCAGATCGGATGGATGTGTGATCGGCCTATCGAGTCGAGGGCGTCCCTGTACAGCGGATGCGTCGACATTGGCTGGTGGTGTGCCTGGTGCTGCTGCTGCTGCATTCTTGACAGGTACTCCATTGTGTGCGTAGATGACCTTGTGTTTGGGTCTGCCGGCACCAGTCGCTCCGTTCATATTCGCCGGGTTGCTACGACACAACTGTTAGGACTTATTTTGAAGATGCCTGAATCTGCTGTTGTCTGATGTTCCTAATGAGCCCCTGCCTTGCCTGGCATACGATAGGGGTCGTATAAACAAAAAAGAGTGAGGGAGGGAACTTACGAAAGGGGAATCCATTCCATCTTTTGCTGGTCGAAGTGGTGATTCTCGAACGTTGTCTTGACCAGTGCTTTAGATCCATATTCCTCTGCAAGAAGATCGGTGTAGGCGTATGGAACCTTGACGGGAGTGTTCTCGAAGACGCTCTCACGAAGGGGAAAGATGTCGGTGAAGTTGAAAGAGTGCTTGTCTTTGCACATCATGGCTCCTTCGATACCAAGAGCCTCGGCGGTGGTGTTGCGGTGAAGTGTGGTGATGTCAATGAACAAGCCATTGCTCATGTCAATCCAGCGAGCGTCAATAACGTTGAGTCTGTCAGTCGTACTGCTGTTTCTCCAGTGTGGGTTGATCTCGAGCATGTAATCGCGGCCGTCAGGGAAGGCGGGCAGCTTGTAGTGGTGGACGGTCATGTTGTAGAAGTCGCTCAGGTGCTCCATTGACTTCTCAGTCATCTGTACATCAACGTCCGAGTCCCAAGGCATGATCTTCCTGTTCCAGAACCATCCGAGGAGACTTCCATGCATGATCCAAGTTTCTGCACCAATATCGTTCATGGTTGAGAGATATGTTTGCATGAGTGTAGTCAGGTTTGAGCGGCGGTCATCATAGCTCAGAACTCTATCACCAAACCGGCCATCCATGTGAGGATGAAATGTTGATTCGTGAAAGTACTTGTCTTTCGGATCACCGGCTTTGCCACTGTAGTCCTTGGTGAGGCGGGTTCGCACACTTAGAAAATCCGCATCTCTCTTGCGGGCGATGTTGTCTGTAGGGACCTTCATAGGGCGAGCATCAGATCCAATTGCCAGTGCCGTTGCGGCCAGGAGGATGTTAATCAGATGCATGATTAGGTTGCTGATTGAGTGTGCGGAAAAACCAGAAGTCGAAAGAAAAATAGGGCACTCCGGAAGGCGGGAGGGACTGAAGTATAAGAAACAACCGGGCTGGGTAAGTGATCGTGTGCCTGAACCTGTTTGGTGGAGAAGTGCTTTACTCCGTACTTGGTGTCGTGTGAGAATCGATCAAACAAGGCAGATGATCGACGAACTCTTCTTGGCCTGTCAGATAATCCTGGTTGTTTGTTGGATGGACAAGGGTTGGATTACGAGGCACGACTGCAGAACAAGAGGGCTTCATCGCGCGCCTAAATGCAAACAAAAGCAGCCGCAACACCCTATCAAAAGCTAAAAGTCGCGCAAAGATATGAGAAAATCAATACAAGACCTCGCTTCAAATCAATGGCTCACTTGTTGTCGCGGCCGGCCAGCCCCTCGAAACCGTTCTGAGGTGGCCGCGTAGTCCTGCATCGAATTCTTCTTCCTTCGGCGTCATCGGAGAGCGACACCCCCGGGAAACCTGGCCAACGGTGTGCGACCAGCCCTGTTTCGGAGGGAAGCCGCAACCGTGCTTCCTGCACATCCGAACAATCTCCTGCATCATCCTTCGACCAACAAGACACTTATAGAAGACTGGTGTCCGGTCTGAGGTGTCTAAAGTTTGGTCTCGTCTTCCGTATCACATCTCACGATCCTCAGACAAATACGACACCCAAATACCCCTTGCATGTGTCTCTACCAGAACATCAGACCGGTGACACCATCGGACCGGCTGGAAAGCTAAGCTTTAGACAAGCCTTTCGTTCGCCTTGGCTGCGTCTTGGTTGCAAGCCACGTTCGGCAGGTGACAGACTTTTACGAGACATTATCTGGACCTCGAATTTGATAAACGGATATACCATTATCGAAAGTGGCTTATCTGACCCAGCTGAATGTCATTACACGCAGAAATGAACGAATCCGAAGCGGCTTTTGTTTTGTTTGCCGCTCCTTTCAAACCGTTCGGCTGCGAGACATGAGGGTTGCGCGGCCTCAGGAGGGAGAGCGAAACGCCCTTTGTGGGGTCAAACATCACCACGCTCTCTGGCTGTGAATCCGCAGTCTGGATTGAGCCGAGGAATTTGGTTTGAGTTTTGCTAAGCTCATTAACACCGTTGTGCGTAACGTGCATACCACGGCTGATCGGCTTCAGCTCAAGTCGCACACTCCATTCCAGGGAGAAACGAAACAGCTTTCAGCGTTCTCACACGTAGTCGCGAAACTTGACACCCAGTCGCTGTCTCGAGATCTTCATACTTCGAAACTTGAATCCTGGTCATGCCAAGTCGTTTGATGACCTTGGCCATTACGTAGGTCAAGCGACGAATCGATCCTCTGGTGGCCTTACCTGTTAATTCCCATAACAACATATACGACATCTTCGGCTCTCACAACCCGATGGTAACTACTGACAGACCAAATCGATCATTGCACATATCCTGGGGTCTGCATGCGGGGTCACTTCATGATCAAGCAGGAACCGTGAGAGAGAGGATCCATCCTGCTTATACATCAGCAACGGACACGGCGTCCTTGAGTCCGATGACTCGACAATACAGACCAAATCGATCACGACGCATATACCAGACTTCATGTAAGGTAATCCTGCGAGAAAGTCCGCATGCGAGAGATACCGGCTGGATCTAGTGGCCATCACGATTCCCCTCTGGCTGTACACCCCTTGTCAATTGAGTTGTGCCCTACCAAACAGGACTTGTAAGGAAAGTCCGGATGACCAGGTCAGTGATGCTCATCTTCACCTCTAGACTTCCGTCGTAACGACCTCAATTGGTCATTGTCCCAGTAGCGGGTCTACTCCAGCGAGAAGAGGCCCGCGTCGGAGAAAGGAGTAATTAGTGTCCAGCCTATAGATATCTTCAGTGGCTTTAGCAAGTATGACAAACACAACGACATTAAGACAACGCTAAAGTGCCTTGAGCACACCGGCCCAATCGATTAATGGAGGTTCGCTGGTATGTGATTCGATGATATACATCCTCTACTGGCAGCGGCGTGTCACAGGTCTATGATTTCGCTAATTTGTGTTCTTTCCCCTGCTTGAAATGTCGGCTTCATATCTCAGAAAGGGAATTAGGAGAGTATCAGTCTTTATCAAGGGTCATTGACCTGTTCTCCCACACACTTGGACCAACTGACAAGCGTCTAATGCAGAGGTCTACACTGTCCACACAGCCTTCGAGTGCCCTGAAGAGTTGTTGGTCCTCGAACCATCCAGAGCACTCAGTTTGGTAGGAAGGTTTTAGATGAGTTCCATGGAGACCTAGCATCACACGGTCAACTTCTCGCGGAGAGACATACTGGCGAAAGATGCTCTGCGATCTTCGAGCTGTCTCTGTAATCCACAAGGTCATCTCACTGGTAGCCATAAGCCCGTCACTCACTGAGACAATTTTGTGCTCTCTTTGAGTCCAGGAAACTCGATGTCCTTATCAATCAGCTTTAGAATCACCGCAACGACATCTATAGGATGCATACGCTAGAGTGAACCTGGTCACCGGTTGGCCGATACATGTGAAGCAATAGTTTCTTTGGAAGCCTCTAGAGAGGGAAAAAGGAAATCGGGTCTATGATGCTAGGCAAACTGCTGATCTCTTCCTGCTGATGTGAATCTGCTGTTTACGTAGTAGGTGACACAGAGACCCTGGATGTGAGAATAGTGACCACTGACCTGGTAATCTTTGCTCCTTTGCTAACTCCTTCCTTTTGAAATTGAAGGGGAGTAATCCGTGGCTTGTGACTGTGGTTCCATGTACCTGGCAAATGGCGCTGAGTGGTTGATCTTTACAGGTGCTATAACAATGGGTCACGACTGAGATAGATAGCCGCTCACACGTAAACGATAAGCCCTTACTAGTTGGCACTAATTGTATCTGTCCTTCGTAAGGAACGGATAGTCAGTCCTTGGATTTTAGAAGTTTAGTTGTAACTGAGTGTAAAGGATGATCCAAGATATATGCCAATCCATGAGTTTCTGTACATGGTGTGCAGCGTAAAGCTTCGTATATGGCGCAGCATCTAAAGACAGGACTGCTATCTCATCAAGACATTGACAATTCCATTTTGACCTATCGAGCGTCTCAGGAGAATGATAAAACTAAGCCATATTCTATACACGGCATTCGCTGCCAACGTCTGATTCAGGCCCGGTATTGACCACGCGAAAGTCCGGCCTAATGCAGTGTTGAACGGGGATGATCAGGGGTCACTGATGGCGGCGGGGGAAGAGCAAGGGAAACGGCAGGTTAATGATGCTCAGTAAACTGCTGATATCTTCCTGTCGATATACAATTGCTCTTGCTGTAAGGAAGGGTGGCGTGGAGATCTTAGACTTGAGATTGAGGATCACCGACCTGGCCTTCCAGGCTCCTCTGCCGTCTCTTTCTTAAATTATAAGTCATGGAATTTTCATGAGCCAGGAGGACACATAATGGGTGTCGAGCCCATGCGACAAGATGGCGCGTTCGACTTTGAGGACTTCAGCGATGGGTGGGAGAGATGATGAACGCAGAGCATTTTATACGGTTTCCACTCCGTCTCCAGTAGTGTGAGCGTCCGGCCCAATCTCCAACCTACTCAATTCAAAGCGTGGAGTAATTGTGGAACTGTACCAGCATGCTCGGCTTCATCGAGATTCTGTCCAATGGCAGTCGCCTTGCTCACGAATCATTATGTTGAACAATAACGAGAAAACATGGAAGTTGTATACTTTGTGGTCATAACATTATATCCATGATCATTTCATGTGTTGGTTTGAAGCGTTGCGTACGGAGACATTCGCCCGATCTTCCTCGTCGAGATTGTCATTGTCGAGGATCAAGTCTCTTTGGGCGCAATCGAAGCCGGGAGGACTGCCAGTCCGAGAGTCCGCAAAGGTCGCTCGCACAGATTGGGCCACTTGACCAGCGAACATGGCCGGAGCTCTGTAAGCCGGGGCGTCTTGCGAGACCAACGTGACCATGACACAGCCAGAGGGGTCTTTCTGACCATGACTCAGTGCAAAGACTCTAGGCTTAGTCAGATGTGTAGCATAGGTACTTGTGGCCAACCGGTCAGGGCCAACGAATTTGGTATCTTGAGTGAGAGATACTGAGGAATCATGAGTCTTTGAGAGCCATAACGCCGAGGATGGAGGTCTCAAGCTCCTTTATTTCAGCATCCTTAGAAGTGGTGCCGTTTGCAGGACCCTTCTTTGTCTGAGAATTCAGCTTGTAGATCTTACGAAGTCGTGCTTGATCAGCGAGCTCGGCAAAGTTCGCGTCCGAGACATCTACTTGGTCGCCCTCGATGTTTTGCTGAAGGTGTTGGCTGACAGACTCCGTAGTGATGCCCGAAGAGAGGACTTTAATAGCCAGAACATGTTGAGTTGTGTCGGAGATACCAAAGCGGCGGAAAGACTCAGCAATCTGAGATGTTATTAGCTTAGGAGTATGATACCCTGCATAAGAATAGACGCACATTGTTGTTTGGTGAGAAAGAAAAGACAATTTCAGAGTGGACGTTATGACTCTTCATGCGATTGCTTGCAAAGTCATTGATGCCTCGGAAGGAAGCAGCGAGGAATTGCATGCGAGTAATGACCTACCAAATTAGAATGATTCATCTTCAAGGGAGAGAGAAAGAGCGACATACAACAGAAGCATCAAGGAAGGCATATTCGAAGTCGGCGTTGCCAGCCAGAAGCTGTTGTCGGAGGAAAGAAGCATTCTTCACATCTTTGAACAGCCCAACGCACAGAGGGTACTGTGGGAGGTGAGGAAGAGCGATAGTCTCGAGAGTCGACATTTTGATAAGAGTGAAAGGTGTTTATGGTATATGAAGGTGTTTGGTGATGCAAGGAAAGAGTGATGGAGGAAGAGAGGTCCGTGCATTATCACGTGCGGGAATCGGCAGGATGGCTCTGGTTAGGTGAAGTTGGTAGAGAGAAAATTCATGTCATCTTCGGGAGGCGATATCATCGTAATACAGGGGCGCATTATCACACCGCCATTGCAACACTCTTTTTCCTCGACGTTGCAGACCTCGAATTGCTCGAGTTTCTTGTTCTGATAAGTTTCCAAGCAGACTTCGAGTTCTGATCCACGGCTTGTACCGCGTCCTTCTTGCTCACGGCGAATACCGTCTGCGAGAGTCCAAAGGCAGCATGACAAGCAAACGCCCATCTGAAGGCAGCCCAGACGGAACTCCAGCCAAGCTCACCAAGTCTGAGAATGGCGACTTCTCGCGCTCCGTCAGAAAGAAGTTGACGACGACGTCGAGGACTGGTCAAGCCTGCGACCGATGCAAGGTGAGACTCGATCATCAGCATCGTCATGACCGTCGTCCTGTCGTAGCATAACTGACAAGGCGTGAAGGTCAGAAAGATACGATGTGATGCCCGCCCGGGTGGATGCTCACCATGCCTCGCCAACAACCTCGAATGCAAGACGACGGACCGTATCACTGGACGTGCCACCTCACGAGGCCATACCGAGCACATTGAGTCAGAGAACATGGCCCTGAAGCAACACATCAACGACTTGCGCCAGCAGCTCATTGACTCTGGACACGACCCTCGCCCTGCGCCAATCATGCCTCTGGGCTTCGTTGGTAGTGGTGGCCAGCCTGCCTACGCCTGGCCTCAGCAAATGTTCGACCTCTCGACCGTCCTCGGAGCCGATACCCACCTCGATCCCTCAAAGTCTCGCGCCCGTACCGCTGCCCTGCCCGACTATCGCAACAACTCCCTTGGCGACAACTACCTTGGTATCTCTGGCGCGAACGAATGGCTGTCTCCCATCAAGGGCACTTCCGTCGCTCTCTTTGGTATGGAGCTGGATCTCGTCGACTTTGTCACCAACGACAATGACGAAGCTTTCTCACCCACATCATACGAAAACTTCCTCAGTATCGCCTTCAAGTCGTCGCAAGAACGTCCACCTCCTCCTTCGTTCCCGTCATACCGCGAGTGCAAGGCTCTGTGCGAGTGGTACTTCATCTCGGTCAACTGCCATGCGCCAATCGTTCACAAGCCCGACGTCTTGGATATGGTCGACCGCCTCAACTCGGACGAGGTCTACCAGCCAGATATTAGTGAGACTGTCCAGCTGCACATGATCATCGCCATGATGTTGTTCCAGTCTTCGGTCAGAAACAGCCGTCCGACTGAGTGGGCCGACCACTATCGTTATGCTGCCAGCTTCCTACCTGATCTGATGGCCAAGCGTACCCTGCCTAACATTCAGGCTATCGCTCTGATCTGTCTGCATCTCAGAAACTTCACAAAGCCTGGAGCTGCTTGGTTCATGTCAACCTTGACGCTGAATCTTTGCGCTGAGATGGGTCTCCACAGATCTGTCGGTGCTTGGGGCAAGTCCAGCCCCGAGTTTAGCGAACACGAAATCGAGATGCGCAAGCGTGTCTTTTGGAGTGTCCTGGTCATCCACACCTCTATTAGCAATAAGCTTGGTCGACCACTGGCTATGCGTCTTGAAGACTTTGACGTCGAATTCCCTAAAGCTCTTGACGACAACACTGGCAACGAAGCATCTTGCATCGACGAATGGCACAAGTGCTCGTACCGCGTGGCATGTCACAATTTCAAGTGGGTCTTGCTTGTCATCCAAGTCCAAACTTCGATTTATTCGGTCCGCGCGCCTCCTCACTCGTATGAGCTCACTATTCAAAAGCTCGAGCGTGATCTCGATTACTTCTTGAAGAGCATCCCCATCGAGCTTTCCGGTGGTCCCGAGACTGCTCAAGATGATAGAGCCTGTTCTCTGTACCTGCAATTCGGTGCTCAAGAACTGAACTTGCTCGTCCACCACCCTGCTGTGTGTCGCACACAGAACACCGATGTCAACAACAAGAACTTGGACGTCTGTTTGGACGCCAGTGCCAAGTTGCTACACATTGCACAGAGCATGCGCGCCCTAAGAGCTCTCGACACTACTTGGCTCAATGCAACTGTCTGGCTTTCCGCCATGTTTGTCACGCTCTTTGCCTATAATCAGCGCAAGGACCACATTACATCCACTGACCTCAATGCTCTCAAGGACACCATGGAGCAGTGGTTGAGCATCATTGGCGACATTGGTCAGCTGATGGGCAGTGGTGCAAAGCTACAGAACGCCGTCCGTCACATCGTCAATGCCTCTATTGACAACATCCACCGCCACCTTGCAGCAAAAACCGCAAGCGCTGCGGTTGCTTCGGCAAATATTGCGCACTCTTCACCAGCTCTTGCCGACACTCAACAAGACGGTGTCAACGGCTACAATGCTCCTGTAGGCTACGCTCCGGCATATGTCCCTGCTGACCCTAACGGTGCTCCTCCGACCGACACCACTGCTGGCGCATCGTACCTAGGTCCTGACGAGAATGGTCTACAGACTCAACAGCCTTACCAGACGAATGGCTTTGCATACCCCGACCCGTCAGGCGCATCAGCACCTGCATATCCCGGCTTCGTCGACAGCAGTGCTTACACCAACGGTGATGACATTAAGTCCGACCTCACTGCTCAGCTCGCCGCCCACAACGCTGGTCACGCTCTGCATCAAACAAACCACAACCACGCGCAGAATGTGCCTCAACAAATGGCTCCTCACGATCAAACAACTCAACAACTCTTCCAAGCCTTCACTTCTCCATCGCCGAACAACAGCTACGCTTCTCCTACTACCACCGCAACTACCGCAGCAGCAATCACGCCCCAGCAACAACCTCAACAGATGATGATGGGTCCTGTCGCTTGGCGCCACTTTACTCACGACATGCTCGGTATCATGGGAACTGGCTACCCTGGCTTTGACGTGCAGAACGCAACTGCGCTGTTAGCATTGGGCCAGAAGCCTCCTGGCGTGGACCCTAGTAGTGTCATGCCTGTTGGGGATGGCAGCGGTGGTCCTCTAACTTTGATCGGAGACGGACTTTGGCCATTCACGACGTATGGTCCTGTCAGCAGCTCTAGCGGATATTGACAATGATGGTAGGCGAGCGGTTTTGCTCGTCGCTAGTCCGATGATCATGGTTGCGACGAAGAGTGTTCACAGCGAGAGCGAAGATTAGTTCTATAGTGAGGTCAGTCAGTTTGCTTGGGGGCGTTCATGGGGCACAGGAGGGAGGAAATGATGGGACATTGCTTTTTTGCTCTACCAGTTGCTGGCTTATGATGCAGTGTTCATTGCGAGTTGCTTTTACCTTCCGGCATGACATGATAATCGAAATGCATATCTTACTCTCTTATTCTCACCACCCTACTTCTCTACGGACTACTGCGCTTGTGACATCAAATTGCGTACATTGCCCTTGTTTTGTGTTTCCACGACAGAACTACAGGTGCTGTGTAGTCAAGCCCTGACACTGATATATAAGCGACCATCGCTACACTAGATCTCTCCATCGCAATCATCATCGACGATGACAAGACAGCTCCGTACACACACGGAAACACACAAATGCTGTTTCTGTGTGCGTGCCGGGTTTGATCTAACTTGTGTTCGAGAGATTTGTGATTAGAAGAACAGGGTAGGAATGGGAAGGAATCGGGTCTGTGAATCTGCAAGTGTGAAAACGTCCCCTAAAGAAGCAGAGATTTGGTGGAAAGGGATCTGATGTTGCTCAACATCAGCGTTGCGAGGATCAGAGGGGGAAGCAAGGAGCGTTGGGGACCTGACTCTCCTCTTCTTGACCCACAAGTGTCGAAAGCCATTCGACCTCTCCCTGACCAGGGACAGAACATGGTTCTTCTTGTTGCGCGTAACCGAAGACGGTGTTATATTGAGCTTTCGCGCAGGGAAGGCTGCAGCAACAGGTGGGGGACACCTTCTTATATAGAATATAGTGCATGGAGTCACATGAGTGTCAAATCTGGCCCTAGGAAGTTGTGGAGAGTATGTTCTTCGAGACATGGTATTTTTGGACTTGACGTCTATTTAGTAAGCTCTTTTTGGTTGCTCTATAGAGTAAGTGCTCACACTCCCAAGTCAAAATCTATCTCCAAACCATTTGATAAGGAATATCATCATATCAGGGTTTG
Source organism: Aureobasidium sp. EXF-3400 (assembly GCA_024195585.1). Classification (NCBI taxonomy): domain Eukaryota; kingdom Fungi; phylum Ascomycota; class Dothideomycetes; order Dothideales; family Saccotheciaceae; genus Aureobasidium; species Aureobasidium sp. EXF-3400. The sequence continues at coordinate 43,444 of SWBL01000050.1, forward strand.
CCTTTACTATGTGTATGGGTTTATCCGTGGGTTCCATCATTGTTATGCTATATGTATTAGCCAGGTTGTAATCTTTGATGATCATGAAGAAGTATGAAACACCTTCTCTATATATAAGAACTCGACTTCCATGAACACTATTTGAAGCCTCCATTAGCCAATTTCTCTCTCATCAGCACCAACACGTCGAAAAGAGAAGCATCAGGAGCTTAGATAGCCACAGCCAGCCTGTGTGCTTTGGCGAGTATGCTAATAGAAGGACAGTGAAGGGAATGAGAAGGTATAGAGAAGGCACAAAGGGAGACGGGTCTGTGAATCTGCAATCGATGACAATATCTCCAGAAGAAGTGAAGGTCAATCTTGATGGGAATGAGGGAAGCCAGGAGATGGGAGAGATGCGGAAAAGAAGGGAGTCGTGGACCTGCTCACCTTACTCAACTACAAGGGTTCCAGAATGATTCGTACTTGATTGTCCGGGTGGTAAACACTATCGTCAGAGCGGCCAGCTAGATGACTATGGAAGGCATGAAGCTAGACGACATGATGAGGACTTGATTGTCCGGATGGTACACACAATCGCCAGAGCCTCTAGCGGGATCTGAAGGACTGTACCAACCAAGACTCCGTGCTATGAGCCTAAGCTATCGGCTCAGGAAAGTTTCCCATTTCAGTACGATCAAACTGCTCATATACCTCATGGATCGGTTGGGTGGAACAATCTGCAAGACACTTGGCTAAGCAATGGCCCAGAGGATATATGTTGCTCACAGTGAGATACGAGTAGTTCCAGCCTGGCGAGTTGCAACTGTGGATGACTTCCATACTTGTCCAAGAGTCGACTGTAGGATAGCCCTTGAGGAATAGTATTCATGTTCTGTTTTACCTCACCGCAAGAGACCAGTATAACATAGAGTCTCAGTCACGCACATAGATTGTTCCGGTATGTACTTGATGGAAATTGTTCTGTCATCACCGTGTGAACGCGTCACACCTGCTCTAGATTCTGTCGCCATTGACATACTAGTATAAAACTCGGGGAATCAGCATGAAGACGTGATTGTAGGTACGACGGACTCTGTACCCACTACCTGTTATGGTAGCAATATTTTGACTGGGCGACTTGTCCGTCTCCAGTGATCATGGGAGGCCTCAACTGAAGTAAAGGACGGCGTATAGTCTAGGCAAGAAAGGAGGTCTATGATTCTCGGGATCGATAGTAGTACTCCGAAAACACGGTCAAGGTTGAAGGTCATATTATTGAAGTCAGTCACAAAAGCTTGGAGTATGGATAGGGGAGACGGGCAGCAAAAAGACTCATTGACCTGTTCACTTCTGCTATACACCGGGACGGACTTGGCGGCCTGGTTGTGAAGATCTGTATCTGTGCTCTGGGGTTCACGATATATCTTCGCCAACGTCGACAGTACCGATTGAGTTGCAGTAAACTCCAGGACGAACGCGATGGGGGGCTGATTCTGCTCTCGATCTTGGTGTACTTATTGGAGAAGTATCGTTCTTTTGCGGCAATCCCGAGGAAGACTGATGAAGTGCTTTTTTCATAGCCCTACTGCTGAGTGACAGATCTTTAGTAAAGGAGCAAGAGATCTGTGAAATGGAGGGACCAATCGTCCTTCACCGCATCAAATTATTCGTAGCATTCTATATCCGATTGTACGGCAATGCGAGGGGACCATAGGGATGCATGACGTGTGTCGGCAAACTTTCGTGGCTGTCGAGCGAAAACGAACCCAACATTCATGATCAAGATTGAGATCAGCAGGTCCATAATGTCCGTGGACTGGGCTGGGACTCCAAGAAATAGGCGATCGCGACGGAGCCTCTTGGGTGGGAGTCACTGGAGAGACCACGGTATACAGACCTGATTGTCTTCTCTGTCCCAGAACAGAACACAGTCCAGTGCAGGGATTGTATTTACGCTCGACCAGATGAACTGTGTTTATGCTGTTGAAAACAAGCACTGTGCGATGCTCATGAAGAGAAGTGCTGGACTTTTAACAACTCAACTGCTTTATAGTCCCATACGCGGACGGAACAGCATTGATATTTGGATGGCAATCACGACGCTCGGTCAACATCAAGTTTGACTGACTAAACACCCAAACTGTGTTTCTTTGGAAAATAGCTTAGGCCGCTCCACATTGATCGGCACGAAGCCTCGAATACTCGTAACAACTCACCTCAGACACCAGGATGGACGATGAGAGCCCATATCCAGCCTGGCAAGATGATGCGATTATGCTGCGAGGGTTACCCTGGCTGATCACGGCAAGATATATCGAATCTTGGTCCAGAACGAGCGATGTGAAGATCGCGATCCCATTCGAAACCAGAGATGCCTATTCTCAGACCTCGAAGAGCTTCTTGGTTCCAATTGGAGAATGGTTAGATGGGCCATAACAAGCCAGATATCTCCCAGACATCCGCCCAGCGCCTCGCCTGGGATCTGCTTCCGAAACATCCACCCGTCGACAAGCTTCCGCCACAACTGCAGCAAACCTGTTCGACATTCAAGAAACATTGAATGCAGGTGTTCAGATCTTCCCGAAAGTCTCTTGGTTCGTTGTCGCAAGCCAAAAGGTGGTCGGTTAGGATTACGCGCCATGCCAAGACTACGTCCCATTGGTTGAGGCAGCGTTAACTGAAGAGAGACAGCGTGTTCCACCTCTTCAGACGAGATGAACCAAAATAACAAGAGACAAGGATAGAATGTCTGAGCTTTGTGAGTCGGGTAGGCTGTGTTGAGGGAAGCTCAATACTTAAGAGCCACTGCTTTGCTGGCTTTGTTCTTGGTCTCAGACAATTCAACAAACACAGCGTTTCCTCTCTTTCTGCTTTTGCTTCTTCAGCATCTCATTCCTACTCTTTCTAGATCTCTGCATTTCAGCATTTCATCTTGATTTTGCATCCTCGCGACATCTTCGACTCGCTCTTTTCACAACCGCCGGCCGGTTCTTGCATTCCTACTCTCCAAACCTTCGTCAACAGATTCGATCAATATGCCGGTTCCAAGCTACGGTGCCCTTCCTCTCAGCGAGACTTTTCTCTGCATCAGAGGACTGAGTCTGGTCGCAATGGTCGGTATCGTTGGTCTGACTGCAAACTTTGTGGCTGCGATCAACAGTGTTGGTATCGAGCCTCCAAGAGAGATAGTTGGAACTTTGAGTATTGTATGTGCTTCGACCGATTCTGTATCTCCTTGATCAGCGCTAATCCAGACAAAGACCTGCATCGCAACTCTGTACACCCTGATCAGCATTCCGTTCTATATGGCTCAAGCAAACTTGGGCTTGTTCATCATGACAGCAATCGACAGTCTTCTTCTCCTCGCCTTTATCGTTGTCTCAGTCACTCTCGGCAAGCCACTTAGTCTGCTCAACTGCTTCGCCATCGCCGCTGCGGACAGCAAGACGGATGCTGCAGGCGCCGCATACTGGTTGCAGAGTCTGGTGCAGAACGTCAAGCAGGGCGGCAGCATTGGATTATATGTCTGGGCTGGCTCTACCAGACTCAATTGTCTCGAAACCAAGGCAATCTGGGGATTGTGCATTGCGCTCTGGTAAGTGTTTGCGACCAGTAGATTCTGGACATAATGGCTGGACTGCTGACAACTATCTCAGCATTCTGTTCTCGTGCTCGTGCATCTTGTTGCCAACTTTGTGGTTCAAGAGCAAGAGAGCTGGTCTGCTTCCCAAGAAGATTGAAGCTGCTTGAACAATTCGATCGACTTTACATCAACCGGAGATAGGACTGAAAAGTCGCATGCTGAATGAAGGGCTAGACCCTCATTCATCTCCTTTGTGCAAAAATTGCTGCGACGACATGGTTTGTTGAGTCGGAGATGGGCGCTTTGCGCGGAGATGTGGCTTCCTCTCTTTTGTTTGCATTGTGGTTTCCTTCGTCCTTTCCTTCGGCATACAGCGGTCTCACTATGCAGTCGTTTCCATCATTTTCGCATTGCGGCGGGTTAATACGGAGAAGAATAGAACAGATAGGCGCATCCTCAAGACAACTCCTAATAAAAACCACGAATTGTTGTTGATTGTACAAGAACAAAAAGCCCCACGAGTTTCTATCGAGTCAAGCTGTCGAGCGTCGGCGAGATCCGATTGGTTGAAATTAAGCATGCAGCTTGGGAAACTGCTTCTTATCGCGCTCTATCCATTTGTAGAACCACAAGTGTGGATTCAGCGTGCAGGATCACTGCCGAAAAATTTCTTCTCGATGGAGCATCTCATAAACATGTAGTCGGCTCTGTCAACTTTTGCGAAACAATTCCTCTTCTATCTTCGCATCTCGTTCTACGGTCACCCGTCCATCGTCCTACACGCCTAAACTGACTCGCTAAACATTGACGAATTGATCTCGTGCCCTCATCCTTTGCGGGGAAACGAACCATCGCGAGAATTTTACGTCAGCGTATATTGTACCAGCCATCAATATAAGAGTCTTGATTCGCACGAATTGACGGAACGATGTCGTTGTTCGAAAGAAGAAGCAGTATGGAGACGCTACGAGATCACTGGAGTACAACGACACCGAACGACTTGAATGCCAGAGCATCTTCACCTACAGGTTCCGAACGTCGTAAACTGAGTTTCAATCCTGTCGGTAGCTGGGTTCCGAACGTTGCACATGAAGAACCTGTTGCCGCGTTCGAGGTCAGCAAGATCAAGAGAATAGCTCAAGTTGCTGTCGCTTGTGTGTATTGCTTGTTTGCTGCTGGTGTCGTGTTTGGATATGCTGCAATTAAGCCTGTTCTGATAGGTATCCGACCCGTATGACTCGTTTTGTCAATTTTCACTAACATCATCTCAGAACAGGGTGTCTATGCCGAGCGATGCACACCGAAGGAGATTGAGGAAGCCGTTTGGGTATGCTATGAGCAAGAGTTGAGACTCAACTTGATGTTCACCGTCGCCGCTGTCAGCACAAACGTTTGCGCTTTGCCTGTTGGAACTATCTTGGATCGCTATGGTCCTAGAGTTGCTGGTATCATCGGCTGCTTCCTTCTTGCTATCGGTTCTGCTCTTCTAGCCTTTGCCTGGGATGTTCGTGAAAGTGTCGATCTCTGGATTCCTGGTTACTTCTTCCTCGCCCTGGGCGGACCCTTCATCTTCATCTCCAGCTTCCAGCTCTCTAACACTTTTCCCAAGCATTCGGGCACTATTCTTGCGCTGTTGACTGGTGCTTTCGATACCAGCTCGGCTGTCTTCCTTGTCTACCGCCTTATCTTCCAGGCTACTGATGGAAGCTTCAGCACCAAAAAGTTCTTCTTGATCTATCTGGCCGTGCCTGCCATGATCCTCGTAGCTCAAATCTTCCTCATGCCATCCAACAGCTACAAAACCGTTGGTGAATTGGTTCAGCAAGCCGAGGACCCATCAGGAGAGTCGGACTCAGACCTCGATATTAGCAACGAGGAACGCGCTCAGCTTCGTCAAGAACGTCGCGAGTCCGTGGTCAGCGAGATTACCGAGTTGTTGGGCACCAAAGGCGCTGAGGAACAGCAAGCTCAGCAACAACAAGTCGAAACAACCAGCGGCGTCTGGGGCGTTCTGCATGGCAAGCCTGCATTGAAGCAGATCATGACACCATGGTTCATCCTCATTGCCCTCTTCACCATCATTCAGATGACCAGAATCAACTACTTTGTCGCAACTATCCGCACTCAATATTCTTACCTGGTCGGCCCTGGAAAAGCTGAGAACGTCAACGCCTTCTTTGACATTGCACTTCCTCTTGGTGGTGTCGTCGCCGTGCCCTTCATCGGGCTTGTGCTTGATCACACCAGCACAGTCTTCACCCTCACCCTTCTGGTCACTATTGCAACAACGATCGGTGTTCTTGGAGTCATCCCCAACACAGCGTCCGCATACGCCAATATAATTCTTTTCGTCATCTACCGTCCTCTCTACTACACAGCTGTATCAGACTACTCTGCCAAAGTATTCGGATTCGCTACCTTTGGCAAAGTCTACGGCCTTATCATCTGTCTCGCTGGTCTGTTCAACTTCTCGGCTCAAGGATTGGATGCACTTACCCATCATGCTTTTAACAACAACCCCATCCCTGTCAACATCATTTTGCTCTCCACAGCGTTCGCGGTTGGCATCTTGCTGGTGATCTACGTGTGGTACCAAAGCAGGTCCATCGAGAGAGACGGCTTGGAAGAAGAGGCTGAAGAGGCTAGGGAAGTGTTGATGCCTGGTGCTGACGCGAACAACACGATGAGAGAGCATGGGCACCAGACCTATGGTGCAGCATAATCTGTTTACGGATGACTTGACGACAGACAGTCAGGCTGACAGTACAAGATTCGTGAAAGTGTCAGAAAAGAGGAGGGTTATGATCCCTTTAAAGTGTAATGTATCGGTTATTTTCTTATCCTGGGTTCATGACATCACATACCTCCAAACAATGAAGCATTCTCTAGCAGAATGATCTGATTTCATCAGTATCATTGAATGACAGCAATGTCATAACCCGGTTCCCAATCGTCCATTTCGCTGAAGATCTATGAGAGTTCTTCCGCGGTCATGACTCATAGAGTATCCATATTGAAGCCCTTCGTTGTAGAGTCGTCAACATCGGGATATCGAGATAACTAAGACGAGCTCGACGACTTCTCCACCTAGACAAGAGTACTTCCTGGTGCTGTAACATGGCTAGACGATCAGGTCGCTGATGCCTAGCTCAGAAATGGCATCTCCTATTCTACCGTACCAAGTTACCTGCAGAGTCCAGTTTTGAGATTGTATCCATCCGGAAGTCTAGGAGAGGGTGTAGTCCTATCTAGGGAACACAGACCGGATGGTGATCTTCATGTGCGTCTTCTGGTCAATCAACCTCACATTCTTTTTCCTGTAGTCGGCACTATTGTCTACGGTGAGCCTCGAAGCTCTACGAATCTTCAGTTGATGCGAATTCTGCTTGTGTGCACTCTGACTGCGGATACCTGCATTCATAGCAGTAAAATTGGCTTCTGTCATTATTTCGGAGTGTGTCTAATCACTATTTGACACCTGAGTTCTTGTGTGGTAGGCATCTGCTGCACCAAACATTAGACGGTTGCTCTATCTCCAAATTCAGACATTAATCTATCCAAGTCAATACTGAAGGCAGTGAGCATTAGAGTGGTTGAGACTGCTATATATACTGAAGCGTTGAGCTATAGGAGTAGAAACATGAACGTCTACTGCAGCAGACCTATTCGAAGCCGTCAGAAGATGCCTTCCGATCGGACAGTCGCTGCAAAGAGCTGTCTAGAACATATACAGACATGAGCAGACGATCAGGTGACTCATTCCCAACTGTTGTCTCTGGGACTTCCTTCTTCGGATCTCATACCACTGTCCTGAGTCCCATGCTACGATTGGTCACATCAAGAAGTTTGGGAAAGAAAAGCTGTATCAGGTGTACACAGACCTGATGACTTACTCATGTCGTTAAGGCATCGACACATACGAATGATGCTCCATCGTAGACGGAGAGTGGACAACACGACAGTGATTCTGTTGATGACATTGTCTTCAGAATGAGGGATGCTGCATAGCAGGATGTTCTACCTCATGTGCTTCACCCGATCCCAGTTATATAAGATTCTGAGAAAACTCCGTTTAGAGACTATCATGCATAGCATCGGGAAGACTAGAGGGAGGTTGCATTTCCCCCTCCCGGTAATGTATTCACAGACGTTGGAGCAAAATGGCAGCCCGGATCAATCACTCGCCTACAGGAACACTCAAGATACTTTCCAGGAACACTATACAGACACGACCAAGCAACAAGGTCACTGATTCCTGTCTCCGAATTCCCCATCTCTAGAATTGGTAGTCTTGGGTGGAGTTTGGATTGTAAGTAGTGATGCACAAGAGGAGTGATTTCTCAGGGGTATACAGACCTGATGACTCATGTATAACGATGTCTTTGAATTGGGCGCGTCGATACTTTTAAAGAGGAGTGTAAGAAGCCACCGGACGATGGTGTTTTGAGAGTGACGATGTGATGGAGAAAATGATGTAGAAGGATCAGCCTACTTATATAACCCTGATCTGATGCTTATCATCAGTCGCGACTGATTGTCACGTCTTGTCTCCCGTCCACGAAGAGTCCAACGTGATGAGGATGGTGTTAGAGGCATGTGCAATCCCATACACAAAAGTAACACAAGCAAAACAGAAATCACAGGTCTGACGGCTTGAGGATTTGTACTCACTTTCAAGATCTCGTTCCATTCTCCCTCTCCCTCACTTCCAACTTCTCCTCCAACCTCTGATAGTGACCAGACCACCTTTCCACAGGGGCGCGTCTATCAAGAGACCTTTCTGATGAGTTGATTGGTTGATTGATAAGACTGGCGGAAGTAATCAGCTGACGAGAAGGATCGAACTCGAGATCTTGTGGTGGTAGTGGTTGGCGTAGTGCTCTGCCAAGACTTGAGGTTAGCTATTATTCCACTATACTAAACCGTCAGACCATGTGATTGTTGGGGGAACTGGCGGCAGTCAATATATAAAGTGATGATAATGCTGTTGTTTACAGTGAGTGGAAGGAGGCAAGCATTTCTTGAACATTCTAGGGGTCAGCGAATAAGTACTCAAGGTCGGCTATTTGAGTAGCGCTTTCCTTGTGAACATCCTGCTCCCTATCTCTTTCACCCTGAGTCTACGACTTATATAACTTTCATGCAATATATTACGACTTCTGTATCTGCCGGGAGCTGGAAGAGAGTTACTCGTCTTACACGAACATCATGATTGTTCGATCACAGTCTGCCCCGGCTTCACTATCTTCAATCGCGATACCTTGCAATGCTCTTCTCTTGCTTCAATGACCAACCCACATGAGTTTTCTTATTGCTCGTGCCATTGCACCAAAGCTTGCAACTTCAGGCATTTACACACGTGCTGCTAAATCAATTCAAGTTTCAGGCCCGTGATCAGGTATATCAACATGCAAATCGTTCACACTTACATTTGCGCATCGGTCCTATGTATCAGTCCCAGAAGCAGACTTAGAGACAGGCCTACATAGGATTGTGTGACCGATACACTGCATACTGTTGCTACTAAGTGAAGTGGGAGTGAGCTTCATGGATCAGGTCATCGATACATCCTTCGTCGGTTCCATCTCCTGGATCCAACTACCCAGTTCCGTGAAGTGTGATCATCAGCATACTGAAGTTGAGAAGAGATGGGACTTCGAAAGAGATGACAAGTAAGAGCGATACATGGACCTGCTGACTCTAGGCTCATTCGCGTCCGATGTTTCGTAAATTCATCTTGTTACTGCTGTAGCCAGGATGCTCGGATTCCGTGTTAGCTTCGTGACCAACTGCATGTGTACACAGGCCATCGTACTCGAACGTAATCAGAGTAAGACAGATCAATCCCAAGCTATAAGTACTACCGATGAATAATGTCTTAACACTCAATCCCACCCATGAGTCATAAAATACTCCTCGGAGACAACACACCCAATTTGCCATAACAGCTAATGTGGAGTGCGACCGACCTTTTATAACATGTACTAATTATGCGATAGCCACATCTGGACCCCTAAGAGCTCGACCTATGTAGATCTCTAATACGAATACACTATCACATAAACCAAGAAGAATCCGCACGACCAGCAGCATTCAAAACTTCACTGAATTTTGTTTGACCAGGTCGATCATTCAACTCGCAACATTACAAGACCGCAATCTGTTACGAATGAGCAAATTGGCATGATACCGCGACAGTGACTCCTGACCCGTAGGCGCAGGTCAAGCCTTTATCAGGTCTAGCAGCTCAATCGAGCCCCTATGCGTCTTTGGGCTGTTGCGTCTGAGATGCGCATTTTGGTTGTGTATTCGTACTTTTCTCGATGTATACAGAAGACGGTCATCGATAGTGGAATGCTCCCATATAGAAGAAATATGAGAAAAAAAACAACAGAACCGAAATCATGATGCTGACCCTTGCATTAATGCCACTGACCGAATGATCGTACAAAACTCGATTCCACCAATTCTATAAGCTCTTGTATCGCGAAAGATTAGGCGCTTTTATGGCCGTTCTCGAGCATATATAGACAAACCGATCCACAGATTACTTTAGTAGGACCAGGACAGACCAGACGTGTAGCTCAATTTACCACCACCACCAACACTACCGCCGCCGTCACCGCCAGTGTTGCTCCTGGAGTCAAGCGTGCCACCATCGAAGACCACTTTGGTGGATCTGAAAGAAAGAAATACAAGGTTAGCCAGGAGTCAATGGGCGCCAAAAAGTATATCGAGTGTGCCGTGACCGCTAGCTCAGCATCAGGTCAGTATCTCTAAATCTTAGTTGCACGCCTTCAAGCTCCCTTCCACAAACGGGAAGGTACTCGAATGTCGAATTGCCGAAAGAATGGAATGGAAGAGAGAAGACCAAACACGAGGTATATAGGCCTGATGACCTCCCCTACGTGTCCTCGGGCAAGATCCACACAAGAAACTAACGAGCATTGGACGAGTCTCTCCACATAATAGCTATGAACTAACGAGATGTTCCAGCAGAAGTTTATAGCATCGAACGGTCGCTAGTATGGATTCTGTTGGTCTTTATGTGTAGGTTGCATGTTGGATCCCATCGAGTAACTCACATCTTCATGTATGGAGTTGTATCTCGATTAGAAAGAAGAACTCTCAGAGTATGTGTCCCTCCCCCCTTCAAAGAATTTAGAGACAAGGTCTGATGAAGATCATACTGGAGAGAAAGCATGCAATAGACAATTTAAAGGAGTTAAGCGTTGATGCACAAACGGATTCGACTTTGGTACATCCTTAATCGGACCAGCATATAAAGGAGCGCCAATCGCTCTACTCCCTCAGAACTACAGTACTACCAACAAACGAGCCTGCCTCGGTTGCGACGACGTGTCGAGATTCTCATAGAAAATCTTGGAAACTTTTGCCTCGAGGTCGGACCCGGGTCAGTAATCCCGACCTCGAGGCTTGTATTTCCAAGTATCCTTGCTGTTGATAGAAATATTCTGATAGTAGGATCGAAGGTGGAGAGAAATTTCGAGAAAAAGAGGGGAAGGTGCGATACACAGACCTGATGACTTTCTCTATCATAGTCTATTACAACTGTCTCCACACTACCACAGAGACGCGACAGGACCGCACCCAGATGATGTTCCTCCACCAAAGTGAAATCTGAATGAAGACATGGAAGTGGTATAGATTCATTCACCAGCGAGGCATTGATGGTATATACACTACACATCATCCACAAGTTTAGTCGACATTTTGCTAGACTGTGACATTACTAAACATGTAACTCATATCTTAACAGCGACCACTCTCATCGAAAGATCCACAAGAGGATTCGAAGGGTGTTGTGTATTTCTGTAATAGACCACAAGCCATGGCATATCCACGGGATGAACATGAGAACTCATTCAGAGGAAGTTCCCGACGTAAAGATTAATCATCAGACCCGGTATATAAAGCACAAATCCACCAGATTCTCAGGTTCTTGGATCACACCGACCCCGACGAAGAATACGAACTTTGCGTCAACCACGCAACAAGTGGCTCCATGATTGCGCTGATTACGCGGACTACGAATAGATCGAGTCTTTGCCCCCGTAGGGACCTAGGTTAGTGTTCTCCAGGTTGAGCCTCCTATCTCCTAGGGCCCTTATGTTGGAAAGTAGGCCTGATTGTTGCAGTGAGGCAGGCAGGTGGATTGGAGAAGAGGGAACACGGACCTGATGACTCTCTGTCCTTCCATGTTGTCTCCCAGAGAAATGACCGCCATTGTAATTGCGGCTAGTAGACAACGGAGTTGGCACGACCACGGGAAAGGCAAATGAGGGCGTTTGTCCTGGCGGCTATGAATAACACGGATTGTGTCGTCTGATGAATGTATATACTCCAGCACCTAGACCAAGTATCCGCAGAGCTGTAGCTTCATCTTGGGGACGCGTAATCCATCGAGTGTATATCCGCTCACCGGGGTATACAGGAAGAGCTTTAGAATAGTAGATGATACTTACAAGTAGCAGATACAGCAAATCATATAGTTTACCTCCAAGTCGCCAGAGGTTCTAGCCACGAGATAATCCTCTCTCATGATTTATTTAGAGCCAGCAGTCGCCTGATTTCTGGGGACAAGTCTGTCTGCCCTCTTCGCTAAAATATTAGACTGTATTTCAGGAATTCTGCCATGCGACCATGCAACGATGACAGCAGTATCATCGATCTGGAGATCGAGGTCTGCAGACTCATTACATGACATGTACGGGTGCCATGATAGGTAACAGGGAGAAGCAGCTGTGGACTTTTCCAAGTTCCAAGTTCCATGATCATGGAAGAAAGCAGAAAAGACGAGCTTGATACTTCTTGGAGGAGGGGAAAACACCAAAGAGCAATGAGAGAAGGAAGTAATGCGTATGAGCAGCAGATTGCGAGTTGAACGCACCATCGGGTGTTGCTCAAGTACCAGGATGTTCCTCTTCTGGAATTCGTCATCGGAAATGGTATATGAAGTACAAGTTCTTCCTGTCTTCACACGCCCCAACGGATGACCTGATGGCTCTTCGGACCTGCCATACAGCCTATTGGAGCGTACGCAAGATGCAATGATAATAGATTGGGCGAGACTCCCGTGCAGAAAGAGATCAGGTCAGTATCACTGGTATCAAGTCTCCCGTCTCTAGAGTTTCCCACTGTCAGCGTGTGATCTGGATAGTGAAATCACAGTAGGTAGAGGAATGGAAGGGAGGAGATGCAAAAGGGGTACACGGACCTGGTCGCTTTCCATGATGTGATGACGGGCTGGGATTACAGCTTGGCAATCATTGACTCCTTCGTGGCGGTGTCGCGGTCTGGGTACGATGCCGAAGACTCTACACTGGTACTTCGAAAGGAAGAGGGCCAGAAGAAGGAGGTCGATCCTGTTTATAGCTTTGGCACATGTGGAGTGCGCACTGGAGTTGGAGGGGACAATCAATCAGCATCGGTTGATATCAGTCACCTGCACAATGACAACAACATTCAGCTGAACTCTTAAGTCCTCCGATGTGTTGCGGTTCGATACACCTGACCAACTCTGGTCGGTTGCCAGCTTGAACTATATTACCTTGGGATCAGGAGAGACGAGACATACATTGCTGTGGCAGAATGCAGAAGACACAGGATAAAAGAAATGAAGTAGAATAGAAAAAGGTTGGATAAGGTTCTTTGCATTCATTGCACATGTTAATTGTATACCTGCCGACTTCCGGCTTCTTGACCCTCATGCCCGTTAATTCCACATTCGCTTTGGGATGTGCATGCGAAGCGAATCTGCCTTCTCGAGGTAGAAGACAATGATGAGCGCTTTAGCAAACTCTGTCGGTCTGCTTATCGAAGACGTTTTGTGTGTGGGCTGGGCGATTCATTCAATCGTTCTCTAACGAACTCCACAGTCTATGCGGTTTGGTCGACAGCCATGCCATCAGCATCATCATCAACAGCCTCTATGCGACAAGCTGATGGTACCGAGGCCTCCTTGTCGATCATCTGACGCGACACTGAGACGATGTTGTCTTCGAGGAGATCTTGGCCGAGAGTTTCGATGTCTGTAACTTCGTTAGTCTTTGAAATGAAGTTTAGTGACAGAATGACATACGCTTCTTGGGGTCGACCTTGCCGACGTATCTTGTGCGTAGTTGATCCTTAGTCAGCTCCGTCTCCTCCTTGACACGCTTCTCGTAGCCCTCCGCCAAGCTAACGAGTTTGTTGAGCTTCTCCAGTGTACGGTCTCCCTCAGCCTTGAAGTCGGGCATGGTCAGGGCTTCTGTCCAGACGCTTTTGTGTAGGTTCATGAGCATAGCTTCTTCTCCACCAACTTGCGAGCCACCAGCGACAGCCGACGAAGCGCCATTTCCGGAAGCACCACCACGACCCTTGAGATAACCGACAGCGATACTGTAGTAGTGGCGATTGAGGCCGTGAATCAAGGCTTGAATCGAAGGCTTGTTGAGGTGACCGACGTTGGAAGTGGTTTGGCGAGGCTCTTGACCAAGCATGAGTGTCTGGGGGTTGATGAGACGGAAGGCATCAATGACGACCTTGCCCTTGACGGATTGGATGGGATCGATGACGACGGCGACGGCGCGGGGAGTGAGTTGTTCGAAAGATTGTTGAGTGTTGATATCGACGCTAGACAACCAACAGCCAAATCCAGGATGTGAGTGGTACCAGCCGACAACAGTCTCGGGGCGACCGGTTTGGCGCAGCATGTCCATCATCTTTGTTTGGAAAACAGGGTCGACAGCCTCGACCGAGACACCAGTACCGCTCTGAGGCATGGCGAAGACATCAACGACGCGGACAGTGTAGTCATCGACGAACTCGCCCAGCATCAGGCCCATGACTTCCATGGGCACACCAGCTCTTCCGTGACGCAGCATCTTGAGGAGGGCGAGAGATGAAATGTAGACAGTCTCAGAGTTGTCGACGACGTTGCCATCTTGCTGCATACCAGCACCGCCTCCCATGCCCTGGGCGGCGGCCAGCATTCGCGAGAGTCGGTCCATGCTTGTGTGTTGTGGTTTTGTGCGTTTATTCCTTCTCTTTCGGTATGCGCAGAGGATGGAAGTGAGGCGAGAGCGAGATGGAAGGACGTATGGATGGACGGCGACAAGGGGATAGAATTGTTGATTGTTGGTGATGGAAGCAGCTCGGACGGCGACTCTGAACGATGATGCACCAACGAGCTCCAACTCGCCGACCCCCGACCTCCGACCGCGACTTCCTCAAATGCTTGGCTTGTTTGCACCTTCCCTCGCGGCAACTTTCTGCTGTTTGAGCTGTTTGCACCTTTTCCCCAAGCTTCGGAAGTGGCAGGGTCGCGCTTTCACTTGCTCCATCAAAGTCTATACCAGTCCACTTCAACTCACAAAACTGACGCGTCGCATTCTTCTTGACCATATCGTCTGCGCAAAAGCTTCTCCACGGAATCAATACCTTCATTCAACCCCACACTTGACAGTATACCCTCTCGCTAGCATCGAACCGCTACCATGGCCAACTCGGCCCAGTATGGTCCTCCTCTGGACCCCCCTCGCGCTGCCAACGGTGCACAACCCAAGAAAGTCGCCTACTTCTACGACTCAGATGTTGGAAATTACGCCTACAACGCCGGTCATCCCATGAAGCCTCACCGTATCCGAATGGCTCACAGTCTGATCATGAACTACGGCCTCTACAAGAAGATGGAAATCTACGTGCGCCATCACTACCCTTGTCGCATTCCGCGTCCAACATACTAATCATCTCCCAGAGAGCTAAGCCTGCTTCAAAGTACGAAATGACTCAGTTCCACACAGACGAATACGTCGACTTCCTCTCAAAAGTTACCCCGGACAACATGGACAGCTACGCGAAAGAGCAAGGAAAATACAACGTCGGTGACGATTGTCCCGTCTTCGATGGTCTGTTCGAGTACTGTGGTATCAGTGCTGGTGGCAGTATGGAAGGTGCCGCTCGTCTCAATCGTCAAAAGTGCGATGTCGCTGTCAACTGGGCTGGAGGTCTACATCACGCAAAAAAGAGTGAAGCCAGTGGTTTCTGCTACATCAACGACATTGTTCTCGGCATCATCGAGCTTCTCAGGTTCAAGTCGCGCGTTCTCTACATCGACATTGATGTCCACCACGGTGATGGTGTCGAAGAAGCCTTCTACTCAACCGACCGCGTCATGACTTGCTCCTTCCACAAGTACGGAGAGTACTTCCCTGGTACTGGTGAACTGCGCGACATCGGTGTCGGCAACGGCAAAAACTACGCTGTCAACTTCCCTCTGCGCGACGGTATGGACGATGTCGCATACAAGAGCGTCTTCGAGCCCATTATTGCCAAGATCATGGAGTTCTTCCGTCCCGATGCTGTCGTTCTGCAGTGTGGTGGTGACTCGCTGAGTGGTGATCGTCTCGGTTGCTTCAACCTGTCTATGCGAGGTCACGCAAACTGCGTTAAGTACGTCAAGAGCTTCAACCTCCCTACCTTGGTTCTTGGAGGTGGTGGTTACACAATGCGCAACGTCGCCCGTACATGGGCCTACGAAACTGGTCAACTAGTGGGCCAAGAAATGGGTCCCGAGCTACCTTACACCGACTACTACGAGTATTACTCACCCGATTTCGAACTTGACGTCCGTCCATCCAACATGGACAACGCAAACAGCCCAGAGTACCTTGAGAAGATCAAGCTGCAAGTCTTTGAGAACTTGTCACGCACAAGATTCGCCCCCAGTGTTCAAATGACCGACGTACCACGCTCGCCACTTGTTGTGCAACCAAACGAGAACGACCCTGACAACGAAGGAGATGTCGAAGATCTGGATGAACGCGAACAACGCCTTGACGACAAGGACGATGACGAAAACCCCGACTCTCGCTACACCGAACGCAAATGGGATGCTCGTATTGAGCGCGATGACGAGTTCGACGATTCTGATGATGAAGAGATGGACGCATTGCTGGGTGTCAAGAAACAGCCTGGCCAAGATCGCCAACGCATGAAGATCACCGACCACAAAAACCCCTTCGCAGATACGGCTGAAGGTCCTATCGAGTCTGGAACAGCCACTCCCATCGACAACACGCTACCGCCCGTAGCCGCCCAAGCCGACCAGATGGTTGTTGAAAAAGCACAGGAGGCCAATGCTGCCGTAGGTGAAGCCATCATGGCCGCCAAGGCATCCGAGGATCTGCATGCTGTGCAGCCTGCTCTTGGTGAGGAAGCCGCCAGCAACGGAACCCAACGAGCACGTTCACCACCCAAGCCAGCGTCCACTACTGCACAAGCTCCTGTAGCTGAGCCCGAGGATGTCGAGATGGGTGATGATGATGCTGTTGTTGAGCCACCTGCAAATGCCCCCAACGCAAACAACACGCAAGCAGGTGCAGGACCTACAGCTACACCACCACCGGAACCTGCAGTGGCTGAGCCAACTACAGCAGCTCCCGAAGATGTGGAGATGGGCGAGACTGCCGCTGAAGCAAAAGAAGAAGGCCGTCAAGAACGCGAGGCAGAAGATGTGCAGGGCGAGATGAAGCGTGAGGGTGAGGCTGGTGGTATCAACTAGGACTTCGAAGACCCACCACTTTTCTCTTCTCCTACGACGTCCGGCAGCCCACTCCCTGATCCAGAGGACCTCGCCCATACTCGTTCCCGTCGTCTAGTGATCTTGTCCGAGCGGTGGGACACGACTCCTGCGCCAGAGAGCTTTGTTCGGCCTGGCCGTGAAGTGTACCCGTCTGAGTGGGATGAAATTTTGATGGGACTGGCCGGCATGTCGTGTTCATCGTTCGATTATCTCGCCTGAGTGAATCAAAAATATCGAAGATAACCAATCATGTGAAAACCTGGAGTTCTGCTCAACAAGGACATGCATTTGGATTTCGAAGATAACCAATCATGTGAAAACCTGGAGTTCTGCTCAACAAGGACATGCATTTGGATTTTCTTTGGCAGAGCAAGGCGTTGTCGTATTTCACTACAAGTGGGTGGAGCGGACAACCAAGGACACCAGTCGCTATGCATCTTTGTATGCTACGAATAGGCTACGATTGTAACGTAGACATGCATGTTTAATCACGTTCAACTTTTGAAAACCATCTCCCACTGTCTAATTGATGTAATTATTCTAGTACTTCGAAGTGCGGCGCTGGTCGACGTGGAAGCTTGAACCGTTATCGAGACCAATCCTAATTCGGCAACTCCACGCGGCACGACCCCGCCCCGATGATAGCCTGTCGACCTCGGAGTATAAGAGTGTCTTGAGTCTTCTCATCTTGCCTGTTATATCTCTCGCCTCGTCTAGAATACGTCTAAACATCTGCGCTAGGATTTTCTGCGGTACTCTGATAGCTAGACATTCGGTCTTTCTACGAATCATCAAACACCATGTGGCCCTTTGGGTCCTCCCAGCATCGACAGATCTGGTAAGTAGCCATCATCTGAACGATGTAATGTCGCTGAGAATGTGTGTTATAGTCAACGGAAGCAGGCCGAACGTGTTTCTCGGATAGAAAATCTTCCCAGTACATACACATCGCCAATCTCTTCTACGGAACGCTCGATTCTGAATGCACCCATTGAGGAACTGGTTGAAGATGTACAAAATTCGATAGAATCGCCTATTGATGTCCTCCGTGCTTATGGTAAAGCTGCTGTCAAAGCACAAGAAGCCACGAATTGTGTCACCGAGCTCATGTTTCCGGATGCCGAGACCTGGATCAAGGATGGCAGTGTGAATCTCAAAGGTCCTCTTGCTGGTATACCGGTCTCGCTCAAGGACTCTATCATTGTGGGTGGCTTTGATGCTTCTGTCGGGTACTCGGGCAAATGCTTCAAACCTCATGCCAAAGACGGTGCGATTGTGCGCTTACTCAAGGATGCTGGAGCTGTGCCTCATGTCAAAACCGCTCTGCCAATCACTCTATTGAGTTTCGAGAGTACAAATGATGTCTGGGGACGCTGCACAAATCCTCACAATAAGAATTACAGTCCTGGTGGCAGTACCGGTGGTGAAGGCGCTTTGCTTGCGTTTGGCGGCTCGAGGATAGGGATTGGCTCAGATGTTGCTGGATCTGTTCGCGCGCCTGCCCACTTCTCCGGATGCTTCTCTCTCAGGTGTTCAACGGGACGCTGGCCAAAGTATGGTGTTGACACCTCAATGCCTGGTCAGGAAGGTATCCCGTCCGTGTTCTCGCCGATGACACGTACCTTGGGCGATTTGGTTTACTTTACGAAAAGTCTGATACAGTGCAAACCTTGGAAATACGATCAGAGTGTGCATCGACTTGCTTGGCGACAAGACGCCTATGATGATTACAAGGAGAAGAAAAGACTCAGAGTCGGCGTGATGAGAACTGATGGCGTCGTCAAACCCTCACCTGCTTGTGCTCGAGCGCTTCAAACTACTGTCGACGCACTCAAACAAGAAGGTCATGATGTATTCGATCTTACTCTACCTACCGCACCGTATGCACCTCTGGACGCTCTGGCCATCGCCTCGCAACTCCTCAACGCAGAAGGTACAAGAACCTACTCTCGCTTCTTTTCCCGCGGCGAAACGAATGATGCAGGAGCCGCTCAGTTGTCATTCTGGATGGGTCTTCCTTCTCCTCTGCGATGGTTGTACGTCAAGTACGTTCGTTACATCCGTCGCGACACGGTCTGGGCTCGCCTTCTCGAATCTCTGCACGAAAAATCCGCATACGAAAACTGGCAATTGGTCTATCAACGCGAGTCCTTCAAGAACTTCTGGTTTGACTGGTGGAACGAACAAAAGGATATGGATATTATGCTTACACCTCCCAATGCTACGCCAGCTGTTCCGCATAATGGAATGAAAGATGCTGTTGCTTCTTGTGGTTATACCTTCTTGTTCAATTTGCTGGATTACACTTGTGGTATTTTGCCTGTTACCAAGGTGGATGCTGCCAAGGATGCTCTTCCCAAGGATTTCGTGGTTGATGACAATGGAGTTGCCAGAGGAGCTTATAAGCATTATGATGCGCAGAAGATGAATGGACTCCCTGTGGCGGTACAGCTTGTAGGAAGAAGATTGGAAGAAGAAAAGGTCCTTGCCATCATGGAAAGAGTGGAGTCAGCTCTTAAGGAGAGTGGAAGTGTGTACGAATTGCTGCAGGTGCCATAGAAGGGCACAGGAAAGAGTGTGAGATTTGAGATGCAGTGAGTAGCTCCTTCCTGGGCAAATGATACTTTTCCAGTGATCAAGTTGTAAGAGAATTTTTGAACTCAGGGCAACCTTCCATCGAATGTCTCGACGTCCTTCCTCCTTGAACACATTCAGAAAATTATGCATTCCAACCGCTCGACTACAATTCCTGGTCGTCTTTGAGATACACCTTCCGGATTCCCATCACGCCTGTTCTCACCACCACAATTGATCGACCATCTAGAATGTTTTCACCACACACCGGAAGCCTTCGCCGAAATCTTTCCGCCATTTTTCATGAAGTGGGTTTTCGCCGCTGACCTTGTTCCATCGTTGTTCAGCATTCTATGGATCAGGACAAAACAAAATTGCAAATACAAACTAGGTCGCTGGACTGTCGTTTTCTGGCCATCTGTGGCTGACAAAGCAGAACACCAATGGATTGTTCAGGACAAACTCTATGACAAACACGCTGGGATGTGTTTATGGGGACTAAGCATAATTGATACTGTCGAATCTTTATCTGAGAGCTCATTATCTTTTTGCTTGCTATGGACTGGATCTAAACTGCTATTTGCAAGCACTATCTGAACAAGCAGACGTCTTGGAAGAGTTATGGTCTGGCGTTTCCTGGCGATGCTTGGTTCCAATGAAGCTGTTTGACATCACAGAGTTTGCTGGAGAATTCCGTTGCTCTGTGGCAAGTCTCTTTGTTCTTGCAATCATCCTCTCTTCCTTCCATGTTTAGAAGGAGAAGGAAACAGAAGAGTTGGAAGCAGAAAGAAACAGAAGAGTTGGGAAGGCACGCAGGGATATAAGTATCGTCGTCAGTTGTCGTCTTTTCTTCTGTCTTGCTCATCATCTCTTCGTTATATCCAGCGGACCTTGCTCATATATATCATGGCTCTCAACCCTGGAGGTGCTTCTCCTCGTCGATCTCTTCCATACTCGCAATGAAGCTCTTCGCTATCGCCGATCGTCGCGATCTCGACCCCATCGGAACCGTCCCCTATACTCAACACAGAGCTTCTGCCGTATCAGCATCCCTCGCCGTGCTACACTCATGACCGCCAATCTCAACGTTACGCAGATCATGCGAGAGAGAAGAGATTGACTTCTCGGATTTTGCTGGGAGATTCTCTTGCCACGCTTTCGCTCCAGCCCTAGATACAACGACGTCAATGACACCATCAACATGTCTCAACGCCTACCACATGTTGACCTCTTGGTATACTTCCCTTATGACCTCAATTTTCAGTCCCGAGCAATGTCTTCTGTCCATGTTCGAAGGCCAACGGTGCTACGAAGAAGAAGAGAAGATCTCCTTGCGGAATCTCTATTGCTATATACTTGCTCAAGACCAACAACATGATGCCACCAAAGTCTATCAAGACACCAGTGTCCTGCCTACCAACATATTCAAATCACGACAGCCACACTTTTTGTTCTTCTTGCAGCCCGGAAGTCATGTCATATGTTTTGCCTTGACCCGCACACTGGAGCTCTCGCTGGTTCCCTGCGTCACCTGCTTCACCCGCACAGCAACCCAATTACAGTAATCACCATTGTGAGTAATTACATACCTGCTCCCGGTAGAACGTCGACTGATCAGGGAACGCAGCAAGATGCCTCGCAGTGCTCGACTGCGCTTCCGCAGAATTTATCGCGCCAGAGGAGGTTCTCGTCCGCCGCAATCTCGAAGACGGTGAAAGCAACCTTGACATATGCATCTACAGAGCCTGTCATTCATGGAAGCGAGGCACACGGAGTTCAACTATTCGCCCCTTGCTGCCAAGCTAGGTCTGGGACATGTTCTGAAACCCCATCCGCAGAGTCCGTATTCATTGAAACGTATCTACAAGAATCTTCCAGCTGTTCAATGGCATGATTCCCCAAGGCTGGACTCCTGAACCAACCAACTCCTATCGTCGAGTAAAAGTCACCGAGACTGACTCTCTCGTCAGACAAGCCTTTGACCTCGTTCTCAACTTCCACCTGAGAAGATCGACAGACCGACATGTCCGTTCTTTAGCAACAGAGTCTTTAAGGCAGCTGCGTCAAGGAAGAATACGTCAAAGACCGTGTGTACAGTTACCTATACCATGGCAGTCCCATCCACAAGACCTACCATTGCTGGAATGAGCGACATGAAGTTCAATGATCCATCTGCTGTTGCCACGTCATATCTGGGCCACATACTGGAAGTCGAAGCATTTGATGCCGTTGAGTCCCGGAATGATCCCCACAGAGGGACTGCTGCTTTCAGCCGCGGGTACAGTATACAAGGATTTCTATGGAGTCTTGTCTTTCACCGGAGCCGACGCTGAATCAATTAGCAGTTGCAGACCCTCCCGTACGTCTCACTCATCCCACCCCATCTGCAGCGCATGCTGATGGCTTCTAGCGCTCGCCCATCGACCACAAACCTATTCTGAGAGATGGTATTGCCTACGACTATGCCCAAACATCCCGCCGCCAGGTCGCCGCAGAGAAGGACGACTTCAATCGTGTGATCGCTGGAATGGAAGCTGTAATTCACGATCGAAATGCTGATGTTTCGGCACGTTCTGATGACTTTGTTTCCTAGCTCAACAGCTACCCTCCGATGGTCCAGCCCCCTCCCATCTATTATCCCCGCATCTATCAACCTCCTCCTGCCTATCAACCTGCTGCCACCTACTATCCTGCTCCCGTGGACCATGCCGCTCCCATCTTCAACCCGGCTCCGATTCTTAGACCCCTAATCATCGGCGAGCTCGTTAGCAGACAAGGCATTCGCAGATACTCAATCTGGGCACGCCTCGGCGTCACTCCCTGCGTCTTAGTCCACATCGCTAATTACCAGCTCGAGTTGCCGTTCATGAGCTTCCGCATACTCTCCCGTCGTATCCCGTTGGAGCTGCTGAGACACTTCCTGGATGTTGCTTCGACCGGCACTTAGGACTTTTTATTGTGCTACATGAATCTCTCTCGCGACTGCATCGTAGGTCAGTCTTCCCCGTAACCCCGTTCCAGTCCTGAGAGACAACGACGTATCCTCCATCCTACACAGCGTATCTCTCCATTCTTGAGCGTAACGCCAAACAGCAATGCCATTAAGGACCTTTAGTCGATATGTACTTGCTTAGGCCTTGGGAACAGCATCTTCAGTGTGTCTTGAGGGAATTAACAGGAAGCTAAGCTCGGGGTATACTGCTGGCCTTTTCACAACCTTCTCAAGAGCTCGAAGAAGAAGACACTCACAAGGATGGTGAGTTTCCGCATTTGATATACCTGCGGCGGATCAAAAGACGTTAGTCTTGCTGAGCCCGCTACCTCATCCTTAGCGATCTGGGCGTCACCGCGAAAGAACTCCTCGACATGGGTCTGGACTTCGTCATAACAACTCCTCAATTGGTACAAGTCCAATACGATCGTTGATAGGAGCATAAAGCAGCCATTGAAGAGATCGCAAGGGTCGGAATCTATGTCGCTACGCGCGACAAGGGATCCGCTGGGATGAAGAAGTATCCCCCTTCCGAAGGCGTGCCTGCACTCATCGATTTATGATAATCTGCTACTCCCATTCAAGCATGTCGCGTGTCATGAGACACAATGGAGGATGGACGTCAAGCCCAGGACACATCTAGAGATCAAGGCTCTGTTTCGCACATACACGCTTTTGATCTCTGGCACATTCATCGCCAATGAGTGGTCCGATATATACACATTCATCGACCTGATTCCCGGCCACCCTGTCGAAACCATGGCGGATTTCCAAAGAGCCTTTAGTATGCCACCCCCTACCACACAACTCGACAACCTCAATCATTTCTTTTGGGTCTCGTTGTTGCCCGCCCCAAACTCCGTCTTGCGCTTGCACAACGCTGCTGAAGAGCATGCAGAATTTGAGCTCAGCGAGGACGAGGATGGACAAGCTACCTTCTGGGTCATGAATTGGTACCAGACAACGCAAATCAGTGCACAACAATTATCTTCCACTGCTCACGAACAAAACCAACGCATACAATCAAGTATACCGTCTACGACAACCAACAACTCTCTGATGTTGTCCTCAAATGTGGTGATGACTAGATCCCCGCTCACAGAGTGATCTTGTGACTGTGGTTTCTCAACTCCACCGTCTTTGACAACCAGCTAGACTCCGACGTCATCCTCAAATGTGGCGACCGCAAGATCTACGCTCATAGAGTCCTCTTACGTCTCTGGTCTCCATTCTCTACCCGTAGCCTCAACTCTTAGTTCTCTGTCGCTGAGAGCGCCGTTCTTATCATAGACGCCGATGACAGTGATGACTTCGAGCCTTCCGTCACTGTACTTTAGCGCCTCTACGATATGCATCTCGAAGAGCACGCCGATAAAGATCTCACTGAGAACTTCAAATCCAAGGATCTTCTCAGCGATCACGTCAAAATGTACTTTCGGTTAACCATCATTGCCCCTTATCCATACCTTCACAACATCAACAAAGTCATGGCTCTCGCTCCGTGGGACCCTGTAGTGTTGGATGATTTGGCCTTCTGGGCGCGTATTGAACACACCACCTTTTACAACTTCCTCAGACTTCCAAGAGAACTTCGGGATGCGATATACAGCATGTTCTTCGAGGTGCAGGCGTGGCAGCAAGTGGTATACACCTCCCAATCACCGATGCGCGCCGAAACAAGGCCTATTCCGCCAACTTCGACCTGGCTCTGTTCGTATCTTGCTGGGAAATGTGGTAATCGGTTTTCCCAGCCTGATGCGACTCAGACTCCAGGACATTCGTGAAGGCAACTCGCCCTGTCTTCGTGATGGTCACCATGCCATGGACATCACTGGTACGCACTAAATCGCCAGAGCTCTTCCTCACCTTTTGAACGGCTTCTGCGGCGGTGAAATTGCTCACATGAGCATCGCCGACGAGCTCGAAAGAATTGAGACGTTCTGGGCTACTTTGCTCAAAGGATCTATATATAGCGGATACACCTGCAACGACGAGAACAGCAAAGATAGGGGGAACCACCAGCTGCAGCTCAGGGGTTTGAGCGACAGAGTCACCATACTTGCTAAGGAGGCGAGCGGGCTGAGGAAATGATCCAGCGAAGCAACATACCTACGTTATATACCTAGATGTCGTTTTCAACTCTGTCCCTTGAGGTCGGAAAGATGATCTACTCTCTTCTTGAGCTTACCTTCGAAGAAACATCTTTCAACCTTAAAGACATGCAACAAGACGCCGACGAACAAGACGGTGATGACAGCGAAAACAAACACAAAGACGCAGACCTTATGCGCTTCAACCACGAGATGAGACAACTCTTCCTCGTCCCCTACCTCATGCACTTCAAGGCTGTTGTCTTGCGTGGCGGCCGCGAGGACTACGTTCAGTTCGACCCCTACAACGCCGACGGTCTCGAATACTTTGCCCGCGGCGGCACTACCCACTTTGGGAGTTACACCTACGACTACGAGACCGGTCACGACTACGTAAGCGAGGCAGGAGTTTCGCCAACTGAAGGGACGTGATGACATTTATGGCTACGCTGGTGTTTTGCACTGATCCGCGAACAAGTCCAATTTCCTTCCGACATAAACTCCTCACCATATATATATTCTTCCTCAACAACGATCGATCGCACTCACTAAAAGTCCACCCTATAGCTGTCTCCAACTTACCAGACGCAACATCCCAATTATATAATGCACTATCTGTTGTTGTCGTGCTGATTTGCACAGTAGCGCTCCGGGCAGCAGCGGTTCGAACAGCCACCTTCCCGTCCAGGAATCTGTCCAACAAATCCGCTTTACTTCGTTCCTGCCATTCCGCATCAACTCACCATCCGCCGCGCAAAAGTCGTTCCAGCAGGCAAGAACGACCATCAACTCGCCGGCGACAAAGAAAAGAGCGCAACGCTCTCGGCCAGCACAGACAAACCGGACGTCTCAACGTGCGTGAATACCATTGGAGAAGCCAATACGCATCAACGCGACGAGAGAGTTGTAGTGATCAAGTTGGCATCACTCATTTCGGCAGATTTTTGTGCGATTACGAGACAAGATATAACCACGGAAGCGACGCATACCAGTTCGCTTCCAACAAGATCAAGGTCTGACTCGACGAAGACGGAGAAGTACAGGTTTCGGGAGAGGCTACGTGCGATGACGATTCATGGTCAAGCAAAGAATGGGAATGGTATGGCGAGTTCAAGAAGAGATCACGCGATGGCGCTGAAATACCAGAGTGATCTATATCTCACTGACCAGGTTCGCAACCATTCCAGTCGACCTGTTATCCACAAAATCGCCTCCTTTCCATGCCCTGGTTGGTCCACCTCCCTCAACCGACACACCTCCCTTCATTGACATACTTCCTTCAAACGACGAGCTTCCCTCAATATCTCATATGGATTCGGGCGTGCAATCGCCCGACATGACGGGCTACCAGTTCACGCCAGAACACGCCACTATACGATACCCCCACATGCCGATTAACCTACAACACCCGCGGGTAGAGGTCGAACACCGCTTGAAACGTCTTGAGCAACAACAGTACTAAGATGGTCTCACCACTCACCACAGAAGCGTAGAGACCTTACAGTCCTTGCAAAATCTTCAACAACAACTCGCACAGATGCAACAGGCGATAAGCTACGATATACCCGCCCTGTCTCTTCATCTCCAAGTTCAAATTCTGCAAGTAAAGCTCGATCTGAAGGGGAAATGTCGAGGGTACTCGTCAAATCCAGCTTGAGCTGCGCTCGGAAGAGCAAAAGGTGTAATCAGCTATAGAGAACCCCAATCTTATGAGGATCTACGCTGGTGGTTCGCTCATCGAAATATCGCCTAATTAGACCGGCATGTTAGTCAAGTCTTCGACAAAGACCTCTCTGGAATGTAAGGAAGTAAAGCACGCCGGTCATTGTTTGAACAACGAGTCGCCCTTCAGGACGTTACCCATAAGCAAGACTGGCAAACTTGCACAGGTTGTGACACGGTCATTGAGGTTCTTTGCCGCGCCACCGCTGGATGAACACCATTTTTGCTAAGAACAAGTTATATAACGCTGAGACTTCAAGATGCACGGCTCGAAGGTCACTCAGAACATCGGCTGCAGAAAAGGTACGTAGCAACATCGGTGGCGAGAGCGACTTGCCAACTGTGTTATAAGTCTGGACCCCTACCGGCACTCTGTCTCACGATGTCGGACCCCGCCAGTATGTCAAGCACTATGTTGTTGCCTCGGAGGAGTTCATGAAGTCGTTCGCCGCCGAGCTAAACAACCTCAAGTCGACCGGAGACGTCACCAACGCTGCAAAGCTGCCTTTGCCACCTTGAAGAAGTCTTTCGAAGACCCTATGGCTGCCAGTACTGATGCCGACGACGTCTTCTTCGTCTCGGATGGCCTTCGTGAAGACCCCTTGCGTGGTCTGAAGGAGCCCCACGGCTGCTTGGACATCAAAACACATGAGATACCCTGGGTCGCTCGCAGATCACAGGAGACTGTCTCTTATTCTTCTGCGACCGTTTCCAGCATGTCGCACGATGCTCGTGCCCCCGAACTTGGACCGCCTTTTGACCCTGTCTTGAGATAGTATATATCAAGGAGATGCTCTTGAATTACCTGAAAGCGGAATTTGACAGTTCGTAACCATGGCCCAGGGGGCGATAAGAAGTCTCGGACAGAAGTCCTTCTACTCTATACAAGACCAACTGCATTGGCTAAAGTTGGTCGACTATATACATCTCTATGTTGAGTTCGAAGGCATTGTACTTCCGAGCATCGGTGAAGCACTTGATATACTGGTAGCCAAACACCTCCCCGACCAAGTGCTCAGACTTGTCACACAACTGACTTGCAGGCCATATCTCAGCCGCCAAATGCAGAGATCTTACCACAGACTTGTCTCTCTAGCATCTGACAGGGGATATTTCCATCTCATTATGTAGCGTCTCACCACTCTTGAAGGCGGAAAAACTCCGCGCCATGTCCCTCACACATACGTTCCAACATACTCTCTATCCTTTGGCTGCTATCGATTGTTACGGGGTAGACTAGCCGATAACCATTTCCTGATCCTTGTTTCTTCAGATGTTGAATATTTGATGATAGCCTTTCACTTCTTGCCTGACACAGTATATATTGAGGAGATGCCCAACAACAACTTCACCAAGAAGTGGTACACCAATGTTAGAGATATACAAGACAACTTCGAGGAACTCCCCTCTGACGTGAGGTGAGAGGGCAACCGCTACTACTCGTCGTCCCCTGATAGCCTCAAGTCCTTCGTCAAGCATCGCAACATTCCCCTTACTGTCAATCTAGAGGCTCGTCATCGCTTCATTGTTTAGCCTTACAGCTTGTAAGGCCTGCTTGGGCTTACTGCACATCCAGTTCTGGCACCGTGCATGGAATCGATCAGCCTGGGTACATATCGCGTTAACAACCATCACAGATGCCACATACTGAACATTGAGGAAGCTGCCTATGTGGCTGGTTCTTTCCGCATACAATACAACTTTTGGAAGGAATGGACACAGCCTGCATGCTCTGAGGTAAGCTTTGCTTGATCTCAAGCACCGCAGTATACGATCTTGCGTCCAACCATCGCCGCTTCTTCGGTTGTCCTTAGAGCATACAAAACCCAGTTTAACTTACTGCACATCCTGTTCTGAGACTGCTTTCTCCATCATGGAGCCAGGACGGGAAAACCATGGGGGCTCTGAGAATTCTGACGATACACCTTTCTCCAAGTCTGAGAAGCGCGCTCAGCGTGAAGCTGCATTGACCGCTGCAGGACCTCTCACCTACGGCTACGACTTCAAGATTGAAAGTGAGCCTATGCTGCCAGAGCTTATCGCTCTGCTTTCCAACAGGGATCTGGATCTTATACCACTCTAAGGTGTTCCCTTTGGCACTCCAACCTCAACCTCACACGAAGCATATCAAATTCGCTTATGGCAGCAACCCTATTCCTTCGCCTGCGGCATCGTTGTCTGCTGCTTCGCCTACTGTCGCGCAGCCTTCGCCCAACGTTGCTCAACCTTCAGACGATGGAGCAGGCTATACCTTCGACGAGATCTACAACGATGCCTATTACAAGGATGAGCCTGAGGAGGGGCCTGCTTCAAGCTTGGCTGAACGTTTCCCACAGTTCGCTACTACTTCGTCTCAGCGTGTCGCATCAGTCTTACACGACAAGCATGATGACTTGGAGCAGTCTCTCGAGATATCAGGGCAAGATCAGCAAGTCCTTGCATGCCACAATCTCTTGTTTCCAAACTACAAGTATTGGCTCATTTTGAACATTTTGGAGCCAAATCAAGATCAAGATTAAGATCGTCAGACTATCTGCTGAGCCCACGATCAGTGCCAAGTTGGCCGGCGGAGCTCTCCAGCGCCGTATGTTTGAGTAGGCAGCCCTGATTTGTGTCTCTTCTCGCGATGTCACTACCATGGTCGTAGGGTCATCTAGCCTTGTGACTAACAACTAAAATACATGGCAACGATAGCCCTTCGCCGACCTCTACAGCAACGATGTCTTTAGATACCATTGGGAAAATGACAATAACCTTTGGGATCTTCCAAGATCAGCAATGGGGGCCCTGCCAGGACTAGCTTGGTTCCTCTGATTTCTCACATATACCTCCCTCTACATCCTCCTTGACCAGCACAACAGATCGTGAGCTGTTACTCTCCTGCTTAACTATTTCTTAGGTAGACAGGGCGAAGGAACCGACCTGGTCTGACCGGTAAAATGAGTGTGATCGTGTAGGTATTGGTTTTATCTACGAATTTTCTTTGGTTATCCTCTCGTAATCACGTTCCCATGCTGCACGTCTGAAGTTGTTTGGCCATCCGTACTCCTCCATCAATATCTTCTTGACGTTCGTATACTTCGCGAAAAGGAGTTAGATCATAAGATGCTTTATTCACGCGAGATATGGAGGACAGGCTTACCTCGGGTCCACCAGTCGAGATGACGCCTCCACCAAATTCATGTCTGGGCAGCCAGATGAGACTTCGGACATGATCGATACACGACTCCAGGAACTGGAGTGGGTTGTGCACTGGAAATCGCGTATAGTGATCGGATGCAGAAGCTGAATCGTAATCGTACTTCAGGTCCGGCTCGTCTTCGTCCTCAGGATCACTCGGAGGATCAAATGTGACCACTCGGAGCGTATCTATAATCCTTGTCAGCCGGAATAATTAGATAAATCGAGCCGAGGAAAAGGTGCGCGCTACTTTTCGCAGTGTCGAGCACAAGACATGCCCCTTCGTCATCCATGATTGATAGAGCAATGTGTGCAGGAGCAAGAAAGTCCAATCTCTCAGCTATTTCTGGATCTCTGCCCAACTCGATGAGCTTGCTGTTGACGAAACTGTTCGCAAAGCTTCCAGGGATGAACATCTGATATCCCAACATCACACCTTCCGCACAGGGGCAAGGTAGACGTCGCATCAACGACATGACTTCCGGGGTCAGACTGAGGGACTCACAAAGCTCCGGGTCGATATCACGGCCTTCAGGTGGCGGGAAGTCGACGTCGTCGGCGCTTAGATAACACAGTGAGAGGAGAAGTTGGTAGTATTGTGTTACCAGATCTATGATCTTTTGTTCGTCGTAGGCCTCGTCTGACATCTTCAATGACAGACCCGATACCAAAGAACTAGAGCTATAAATCGGTCACTGTGCTATCACGGGTCAGAATCACTGTTCTTGTATTTATATCTTGAGGTTTTGTATAGAACACACAATAATATATAAAGAACGTAGGAAACGATGCCAAGCTCGAAATTGGACTTCGACTTTCTCCTGCTGCGTCTCCACGAGTCTTTCGGCGCCAATGCTTGTGAGATCAGCACCCACCAGCAAATGTAACCAGTATATCCGCTCAGGATGGGGGGTAAAAGCCACCGAGACGATGAACGGTCGTCGAGATTGATGCAAAGTATTCTACAGCAATCGATGTTAGAAAGTGTCGTTGAAAGGCAGCAAGCTTGCGCCTTGGCATGACGTTGCAAGGTTGTGACTGCCTTGTTACTATCACTGCCATCTATTGCACAGCTCAACAAGCAACAGGAGAACGATCACTTTGCTCATTGTTATCACTCTGTGTCATCATGCTTATCATCGTCCCGCTCTTGTCCAATGTCCTCTGTTCTATCTTTGCATCACGGTCACTACTTTGCTGGCCTTATCTTCGATTCGACGAGTCCTCCCGCTAAGCCATGAGTCATCTGTAGCCTCTCGTTCATCAGCCAGCCATCTCAAAGTCACATATATGGACTCATCAAGTTGATTCTCTTACAACATAATCTCCGCAAGCCTGGCGACAATGTCGAGGTCCATGGATTCTGTTCTTGCCTTGAGACACAGTCTCGCGAGGGCCGAGACCATACACCGTGAGCGCCAAGTTTTGGCTCTTCAAAGTCTGTATCCAGGTCAAGGCTACACCATCAAGAACATAGCAGGATCTACCACCATCCTGTCGCCCCCTGAGTTTGGCCGGAAGATCAACCACACTTACGGATTTGCCTTGTCCGGAAAGGCCGCCCCCGACGACCTGCGTGCTATTGAGGCTGTGTACGAGCAGCACGGCGTCCGTCCAGATTTTGATATGTGCGAATTTGCGGACAGTACAGGGTTCGACCTGTTGTCGGATCACTACACAATCACTGGATCCTTGTGCGAATATCAACAATCTCTTTCCGACTTCCAGGTTCCAGCTACGTTAGGATCCAGCATCGACATTTCTATACTCGGTCCAAAAGATCACGATACATTCATACAGGCGTCTGTCGACGGGTTCCGTAGCGGCGGTCGTCCAGTAGAGCTTCTCAAAGCCCTCGCGGAAAGTGCTGCGGCTCGCTCAGACACCATCTTGTTCTCAGCTTCGATCGATGGTGAGCTCGTGGGCACTGCTGCAATGGCAATGATCGAAACGCCGGACAACAAAATCGTCGTTCTGTTCATCGATAGCTGTCTGCCGAGCGCCAGAGGAAAAGGTGTTCAAAAAGCACTGCTTCTGGAGAGGCTGCGAATCGCCAGAGATCAGGGATTTGAAACAGCATGTGCTACGGCGAGAGAGGGTTCCATCAGTGCAAGGAACATGGAAAAGATTGGATTCAGAAAAGGGTATTCCTGCAAGATCTATACAAAAGATCAATGATTCTGATCAGCGAGAATCCCATAGCTGGAAAAAAACAGACTTGTTCAATGATTCTTAGCATGGTGGTTTCTCTTCCGACTGGCATCGGTATGTATAAGCAGTCGTGGAAGTGAAATGCTTCTTTGATTCAATAGTAGTCAGTCGGCGAGGTGATGGTGTCAAGGTCAGAATGTTTCGGATTCAGGGGTTCAGGCAGTCTTGACGACAAGCATGATGGACACAGAGTATATTGTTTTGGTTCAGAGAGCGAGCCTTGCACCCGTGTTTTTGTCGACCTTCCGTGAGCTTCTTCCGTGAGCTTCTTATGTTCAGTCTCGTGCCGAGCTTTCGAAATTTCCGTCTGTTGTTGTTTTGGCGCGTCTACACGTCCAACTATCTTCTCCTAATATCACCAACTCTGCCATCGCGCCCTCGCACCTCACTCATCACACGCAAAACAAGATCCACCACTCTTACTACTGTCGTCGTCGACGGTCCGTCCGGTGGAGATGTCCTGTTCACGCCTCGCATCCGAGGACCCTGATGACGCTACTCAAGTCAATTGCCCCTTTTGTGATCAGCTCATGCTCCACTCGACACAAATAGCCGTACAGTGTCACGATCTCCAGGGCTACCATAAGTCGCGTTGTGTTACATGCCTCCTCATGGAGATGGACGACTGCTGCTTTGAGGTAAGAACCGCGATACCCTCTGGAGTCCCCAGAACTGATATCTATAAAAGGTCTCGAGAAGAACTGTGACCACTATCGATAACTACATCGAGTGCAAGCTCACCAACAAGTCAGCACACGCTCAAGAAGCCACAGATTTTGCGATCGTCAACTTCCTGGAGTTCGCCC
This sequence comes from Aureobasidium sp. EXF-3400, assembly GCA_024195585.1. Lineage (NCBI taxonomy): Eukaryota > Fungi > Ascomycota > Dothideomycetes > Dothideales > Saccotheciaceae > Aureobasidium > Aureobasidium sp. EXF-3400. Next base: position 76,169 of record SWBL01000050.1, read on the forward strand.
TGTGCTCTGAGATCTTGGTCGATGATGTACCTCAAAACGACAGCCAGGTCCCCGACGGCTTCAGTCAGGAATCCCCTTCCAGTGGCCATGTCTGCCCCCATGTCGTTCATCACACATCACCCGAGCCCGACACTTGCGATGAACACTCTAGCACTGAGACCATCCGTGATGACCTGAGCGAGTGTACCAGTCACATCGACTCGACCAACTTCAACACCCCTGAAGGTTCTCCCGCCCTTGTTGATGACAGCATCTTTCCCTCATACAAAATCAGCATAATGTACAACGACACACTCAGCGAAGATGAGATGTCTGAGCATATTCAGCTTGACGGCCTCCCATCACTCAAGTACAAGCGATGAGCGTCAGAAGCTCTTCAGATACCATTCCGGAATTTCTTCGATCGTCTGGAGTCACAGACTTTGGAGCGCGGACGCTTAGACTTCGCCTCCTCGACGATTGAAACATCAGCATGATTTCTGCTCTCAAGCACGAATCATCAAAGGTAGAAAGCTCTCTTTCACGTCCTTTGTTACAGCTAGCTGACACCTTCCCAAAAGTACCGTTGAACGCATCTCACCAGACTCAACCTCAAGCTGGTATCCTTGAAGACTCCATCACCTGGTGGTACATTCTCAGGGGTTGCAGAAGCGCGTTCCCCAAGAACAATTCAAATGGCCACTTGTAGTTGTTAGGGCCTGGAAGGCACGAATCAAAACTAGATGGCTAGGAACCACAGAATACACACTCTACTTTTATCTAAATGATATTCTATGCTCTTCCACCAGCACTTGTCGCTGTTGTTTCTGCGGTAGTGTCTGGATCATGAGGAATGTGAAGCATATGGAGGGTACTACAAGCTACTCTAACAGCAATGCACCCATACTGGCTGCAACATGGTAGAATCTGCGGATCGATAGCCACCGATATATCAAGAAAGTCCGGCATATCCTTTGGTACGACACCACCGAGGATCGAACCTTCGCCCTTACCACGCGTAAACAAAACTTTTTGGTCCAATTGGCCCTCTACTCCCGACTTCGAAGAAGCAGGGGATCTCCCACTTGGCTAAATTCACATTTAGTCTTACAAGCGGAATATCTCAGGGGCATCTCCCAACGTATATAATGGTAGCTGAGTGAGATGGTCGTTGTCTGGGTGCTGAAACGCTATTCACTGGTTGGCTTTTTGTGATTGGTCTCACTGACAAGTGAAGATGTGTTGAGATAGGCAACCGTGTTATCTGTTGCCGTTTGAGCAGTGCTTTCCTTCCTCGGCTTCACCTTCACATTCGACCTGCACCGGATTCATCGCACTACTTCTCCGGCTCACCAGATCACCTTGTCGCTTCACTCTCATACAGGCAGAGATGTGACGATCTTTAGTACACGGGTTAGATGCTTGAGGTGCGACGACGTTGAGTAGAGAAAAGACGGCGGCGATGTAGATAATCTCGAGTAAAGAGGCGACGGCGACGTGATGAACTCAGGTGAGAAGCAGGCAGTTGAGACGGACTGAAGCAAGAAGGAGGCGGAAATGTGATGAACTGAAGCAAATAAAAGGAGGCGCAGATGTAGTGAACTGAAACAACAACAGAGATAGGTCAGTATAACTCCAGAGGAGGATTTGTGAGTTAAAATGTGCAAGTACCACCTACGTGATTCTATCTTCGGATATGAGCGCGATACATCCAAAGCTTCCTCAACCCAAGGTCTGGGTAGATCAGAATGGAAATCTCGAGACGGGTGGGAACAAGGAAAGAGCCGGACGGCGCAGTCTCGAGAAACTGTGACAGCAGTAAATCCAAGAGATGAAGCCACAGACCAATCAGGTCAATGATCCCACTCCTCTACTCCTCTTCTCACCTCACTCGCCGCAACTCACAGATTCACTCATCGTTCTCACGCGTTCTAGGAAATATCCTAGTTCGAAGAGATATACAGACCTGATCACTCAAACTGCGTTGCTTGTGCCTTACACTAAATTCAACAACTGATGTTTATCTCAGCTTTTGACCTGTCCCGAAATCGATCTCTGAAATCCCTTCCGGGGTTTTTGCAGGCATGAATATCACTATCAATCTACCCAACCTTCGTATCCTTTCATAACTTCGTTCGTGTGTCCAGAGATGAGTATCGACTCCAAGTCGTGTACTTAGACAATCAAAGTTCCTCACTATGAACCAGTTAAAGTATGACTTGGTAGTATGTGCCTATAGTCCTTCATAGTGAATCCAACGACAAAGAGAGAAAGTTTACATAACAGAGCTATATGAGTACGATAAGTTTCTAAGTCCTACAGTAGAAGGAAAATCTGGTATATCATTTCTACCTTACCTTGAAACCACAAAGTCATATAATTTGGAGCATGTCTTAGGTGGACCTGCATCACTACCTAGCGCTAACCAAGAAACCAGACTCTCCCAATGAATTGGAAAAGACCAATGTGCCATAATCTGAATACGCCACTTAGTACTGACAGATACATCAATCATGAATATCGAATGGCGAGAAGGCGAATGGATCGCGAAACCCGCGTTGAAAACCTCTCTTGTTGAGCTGACTCACACAAGGCACAAGAAAGAAAAGAACCAGGTCAATGATTCAATTTTCCGCTCTCTGATCTCCTTGTTAGCTCCTTCTTTGCCAGAGAACCTCCATCACAACTGCGTAGCATAATGCACGAGACCCCTGACTTCTTTATCAGATACACAGACCTGATCACTCGCATCCTCTTGCTCCTCCCTCACGTTGAGTTCAACGTGACAAATGTTCCTTGGCTCAATGTCTGGGTTTGCGGAGTCGGTGTCTTGTCCCGCGAATGTTTCGAATGACTTTGTGATGTTGGCCATGAGTGGATGTTGAGCATGGAAGCATTGAAGAATCTTGATATTTGTATGCTTTTTCATGACTCCAAGTGACTACCTACCAAGATCTTGACAGTGTTGTACCTTCTCTGACAACAGTACTTCTGGATTTACGTGCCTTCACGTGGCTCATATATACTCTGTTAAAATACAAGAATTGAAGGGGAATTGGTCTGGACTGGATGCTCGAACAATGTATTGTAGGTGTCTATGGAGTATAACAAAAAGAAAACATGTTTACATAATGAGCTCACTGCCTCTGTATTTGAACTGAGGAGTGCTCTTCTTCGAGCCCGATAGCGATCTCTCCTCAATGGCAGCGACGCGCTTGGGGAAGCCATCGAAAGACTTGGCGTAAGTGGCGACGGAGTGAGCAATGAGCTGGGATTCACGTTAGTTCTATATCGCAGACTGTCAAATGCGTGTTCTTGCTTACCTTTGTGTTGACTTCCCAGGCAGTCAAGTTGAGGTTGTTAATATCATCACAAAGCTGGTGGTAACACGGGTCGTACCATGCTCCAGCCTCACCGCCGAAAATGCTGGCCTCTTCCTTGGTCTTGACACCCTCTGCACCAGTGGCAATACCACCGCTGGGAATGCCGCTCTCGAGGAAACCAACGTAATCACTTCTACCATCGAGAGTGATGTAAGTGAAGTTGAGACCTTGCTCCTTGTACCAGTCTTCGTAGAGAATACGAAGTTCACCCGAACCAGCAGGGTTGACTTCGTTTGTGCTGTTGTATACTTGGTACGCGAAGTTTGGGCTGGCCATCATATCATAGTCCATAAAGAGACGGACTTTCTGATTCTCGGCAGCAGAAAGATGTTCGGCATAGTAGGTTGATCCGAGCAGACCTTCCTCTTCACCAGCCCACCAAGCAAAGCGAACACAGTTGTTGACCTCGTACTTGGTGAGTTGAGCGGCGACTTCGAGAAGGGAGATGGTACCAGAGCCATCATCATTGATGCCAGGACCAGGGGCAACACTATCGCTGTGACCACCAAGCATGACACAGTTCTCGGGATCACCAGCAGTTGTCTGGGCGATGACGTTGGTGGTCATGATCTCGTCTACAGTTGAATCGATATAAGCAATGGCGTCAATTCCGGTAGTACCGTTCTGGAGCGCGGCGACCCAAGGTGCAGCATCTTCGGCGGAGATACCGAAAGTGGCGATGTGATTCGGTGAGGGGGTACCGAGAGTACCAGAGAGTTCGCCATCCGCATTGTTGTAGATGATAGCAGCATCGGCTCCAGCCTTGCCAGCGTTGGCTGATTTGTCGCCGAAAGAGCATATACCACGCTTGATCAAGGCGATTTGGCCGGTCATGTTGCGAGAGAAATCGCTGGCCGAGCATCCTCCATTGGGGACCAAAAGGAGTTTTCCGTAAACAGGTTCATGTTGCTTGGTGGGAGGAGTGAGGGACATAGGTGATGCCGACTTGGGGACTTGATAACCGATCACAAGACGAGACTCGACGACATTACCACTAACAGCTGGGAAAGTCTGGTTCGTGACGTTGTAGTAGTCGCCCAATTTGGACATTTCCGAGTAAATGTAATCGACAGTTCCAAGATGTCCTGACAATATAGTCAGTGTCTGTTGATGACGGGATTGAGAGATGAATGCTCACCTTTGCTGCCAATGACTCTTGTGGGGTGGTTATACTCTGGGAGACTGAGGTCGGCAATCTTGGAAAGTTCTTCAGCACGAGCAACCAGCTTGTTGATGTCGATATCTGATTGAAGCTTCTTGGTATCGATGGTGGTTCCATTGGTTCCATTGCTGATGACTGATGTTGATGAAGGTACTGGGTTGTAAGAAGGATATGAATCATCTGCTACAAGAGGCAGTTGTCTGGCCGAGGCGGCGACAGCAACGCATGCAAGTGCAGTGCAAGTCCGAAGGATAGCCATGATGATATCGGTGAAGCAAGTGATAATATTGAATGTGGACGATGGACGATGAGAAGGGCAAGTGATTATATTTATACTGTTGAGCACATGAGAAGGTGTCTGTGTTCAAGGAGGCAGTCACGGGTATGCTTTTGATAAGGTTGTCATGCAGGACGCTCGTACCTTGCCGATCATTGCCGAGATCGGTCACGGTCCCATGCCGATAACAGGTCATGCTTGACCACCAACTGCTTGCAATTGTTTTACTCCTACACGCCATTGCTGAATCTAACATCTTGAATCGAGCTGGCGATAACAATTGTGTCTTCGTGACTCGGAGCTGTCATCTTCCATACCAGCTCAACACATCGACTTCCAGCCAGACTCACGTAGAGAAACAGGACAAGCATCGCTCTTCCCCGAAGAAAGCCAAGGACTTCTTGCATACAAGATGCGACTGGGCAACCACACCTCTTGTAGAAGGTGGCCCTGTATCCCTTGTACTTGCCCCTCTCGCCGCCATTCTACCTGCCTAAACACGCTGTAGTAATTTCTGGGCAGACTCCACCTACAAGTATATACTGCAAATCTTCAAGTACATCAAGTATTGTTCCGCCTTGGCTGCTTGAGGCTCGAAGATCTGATAGTCAGCATGATAGCTGTATGTAGAAGGAGCTTGAGCAATGCTTCGAATCGCTTGGGAAGACTTGCTTGATCTGCCTTATCACGACTTGGCTACACGGGCCTAGTTCTCGCGCAAACTCTTGGCCGCGCCCTTGGCATATCTCGCGTGATAGATGAAGGGAATGGTAGATGAGGTTCGAGCTTTTATGTGTGATTCGTAGAAAGAAGTGGTATAGATACAATACGCTTCGCTGTCAGCACTTGAGCAGCGCGTAAAAAACAAGAACAGGTAAACAGCCAAAAGACGCCAGCACCATGCAACCGTAGAACGTCAGCTCGTAAAAGAGAGCATATCAGAACCCAGTGAAAGAGCATTTTAAGCCCTCAACCAAGTCTGGAAATACTCGCAGTTCTTCGCATTGACGGGGCCACCATCCTCGCAGAGGTTGAAGACAGGACACCTTCCACAAGGCGCCTGACTCAACCCATTGCCCTCAACCTCTTCAACAGCATCTCCCACCTGTCTTCCCTGCATGATATTCTTCATAGCCTCAGTTGCTCCAAAGACACCTTTGCAAGTCCTGTATCCATTTCCGATTCTTTCAATACGTTCGTCAAACACCAGCACATCCAGCAAGTTCTGAAGATCTGACTCGGCAAGTGCAGAACTGTCTTTCAAGAATCCTGCCTCAGTGATGAAGTGGTGAATAGCAGAGACTGTAGGATAACCGCGCCAACCTGCCGGGTAGGAGATTTGTGTTTCGTAGCCGCCCGCTCTGCGAGACTTTGGATGCGAGCCTTCAATATCTGCAGTATCGTTTCTCTTCCTCTTTTTTGACAAGCCGTCGGCTTCAGGAGTGATTTCGCGCTTGATATAGACTGTTTTCCAGCTGTTTTGAGCGATAAAGTGAATAACTGCATCTGCGGTGATGGCAATCAATTCGACATCGAGTTCGCCGTCGCTGAACCAAGGACCTCCAGTGACATCTTCGTTCGGACTCAGGTGGTAGAGCATGTAAATCTTTTGGGCAGGGTTCTTGATAGACTTGACAGGTTTGACGAGTTTCTTGCTCTCGAGAGTCTTCATGGCTTTTGTGACGGTGGTTTGATGGATGTTTGTGCGTTGCTTGATTGTCTTTGTCCATGTGCCGTTGGTACCGCTGTTTTCGATTTGGTTGTAGACCATGCGTTCATCGTCGTTGAGGGTGACAATCCTAGTTTGACTCTGTCAGCTTTTTGGTCGCAAATGCTGGTCTTGAGGTCGCGAATACGCACTTTGTAGCATCGTCCTTTGTGCGCAGCGCATAGCAGATCTTGCCATCCATCTGCATCAGACGCACCAGCTGTGCATCCATCAAGCCTTGCAACAGCTCCAGCAGTGCTTGTGCACTATCCACCACTCCCATCTTGAGTAATTCATCCTGGCCGAAGATTTTGGCGCGTCCTTCGGGAGAGCTGAGGGCAGCATTTGTACAGCGTTCGTAGAGCTCAGAGCTCGAGTCTTCCAGCTTTGCCGCCATGATCCGTAAGAGTGTTTGTGACAGTGAGTTGCAGAGGTGAGTCGAGGGATGGTTTGCATGTGAAACTTTGTGGCTCTGATCTGCGGGAGGGAAGTTTTGGTCGGAGCTTGCGGGCTTCCGACGCCGATCTCTTTTCGCTTCCTGAGCCACCCTGGCTTTGATAACCATTCCATTCTTTGCTCTACAAAGAGGGCAAGAACAGAGTCTTTGGACGCAGAGTGGCAAGATGGATATGTGTCTTTATGGTAGAGCTGGACTGTAAGGCTTGCAGTACGATATCCCGTTTTGATCCATCGACACATTATCAGCAGAATTGGAAAATCACACACATTTTCTAGGATCAATGTAAATTGTTGGATAACAACTTTTTGTGGTAGTGCACATCATCATTGACATCGAAGGATGCGAAAAGGATGATCAGTCAGCATTAGCACTATATACTACTCTGACAGACTTGATTTGATTAAGGAGAGATGTTTTCTAGGCACCTCTCATCACCGTCAAAAGCTCCTCACAAATCCATGTTGATCCCTTCTATGCCCTTCAGGTCCTTGCGGTCCAGGTGGGCCTTGCGGTGGTCCTTGATGTTGTTGTTGCTGTGGAGGAGGAGGTTGCTGCTGCATTGGTGGAAGACTCTGGTTTGGATGATGGACAGGTTGATGCCAGACTAGACCGCCAGGACCCTGCAGACCAGGCAGTGCAAAGCCAGATCCCCAGTGCTGCGGTACATGTTGTGGCATCTGCTGGGGTGGGCCTGGTGGAGGTAAGACGCCTGTCGGTGGATAAGGACCTGTGTAGCCGCCAAATTGCTGCTGCTGCTGTTGGTGCTGCTGTTGAGCTTGGTGTTGTTGATGTTGATGCTGCTGCTGCTGATGATGTTGATGCTGAGCCTGCTGTTGCGCGGCAATCAGACCGCCGTGCTGTGACATGTAACGAGCATGTGCTTCGGCAGCACGATGGCGTTCAGCAGCCTGTGCTTCTGCTTCGCGAGCTTTGTCCTCGGCTTCTTTGGCTTTACGACGGGCCCACCATTCTACCATACTCTTGGATCGCTTTTCACTGCGAGGAATCTTACGCTTGGGGTCGAGCGGAAGTCCATCTGCGGTGGGCGGCTGGAGAGGCATCTGGTCGACTGATCCTGGTGTGAGACTTGTTTCTGCACTCGCTGGTAGATCAAAGTTGACGCTTCCAATACCAGGTGTACCATTGCCCTGAGCTTTTGGTACACGTGGACCTTTGGGAATGCCAGCATCCGATCTCTTGTGGTGATTCTTACTGCCCTTTGGTCGTCCCTTCTTCTTCCCACTGGCTGTTAGTGATGGCCCGTCCTCGCTTTGTGGATCATTTTGCGATTCATCCGCCAGACCTGGAGTGGTTGTTCCCGTCGCAGGCTGAAGCTCGAATACGGGACTGTTCTCGCGCGTGTCAGGTGGCAAACTTCCTACATCTGAGCCTGACATCTCATCTTCAGATGCTGTGGCCGAGACTGCCGCACTTTCTTCACGCAGCTCTTGCAGACGCTTTGCAACAAGTCCGCCACGTCCTCCGCCCCGTCCACCTCTACCTCTACCTCCCCGACCGCCCCTGCCTCCTCCCCTACCACGACCAGTCGTTTTCCCTCGCTTGGCTATCGGTTCATCTGCTTCAGGAGTCTCGCTCATAGCATTTGCACCTCTCTTTCTGCCCATAACAGAATCAGTGGAAACAACACCATCATACTTGGCAACCGGTTTCCTAGCCCGTCTGCCTGTGACGATTTCTTCCGGCACAACAGCTGCTGCAGCTGCAGAAGCCTCTTTGTTGGCTTGACCGCGAGGCTGACGAGTTCGTAACTCTCTGCCGGCAGCATCTCTGACAACCTTTTGTGCGATAGGATCTTGCATTCCGACCTTCTTAGCATCAAAGACGTAATCGTACAATTCAGCTTCTTTCTGATCTTCGTATACCATAGGATCGATGGGATTGCGTTGACCGGTTGCGGCTTTGCGTGGGATAGCGGCATGCGGTGCCGTGATCTTTTCAAGTTCGAGGTATTCGTCTTGCCACGCACGCAATGCTGCTGCTGTGTTCGCGGCCAGTACGTATAAGTTATCGGTAGTCCGTTGACCAGGCAAGAATTTTGTCAGAGGTCCAATGAAAACTTCCGGTTGTGTCATGGGTTCGAAAAGCTTGTTATATAGAGCTTGAGCTTCATCATCTGGTAGATTGGGGTCTTCGAACATTTCGTCGGTGAACGGTGATGGTAGATCGGTATCACTGACGACATCGTCCTCTGCCGCTAGAAGAGGGAGCTCTGGAGAAGGTTCGCGAGAAGGCTGTCGTGATGCTGACTGAGCTCCACCTCGTCGTCTTCGTTTCACAGTGCCTCCGCGTTTTGACAAGGTGATGCCTCGAGGTAGAGGCTGGAAGTTGTTTGAGATATGATCATCGTCATCAGCATCGTCATCATCCTTGTCTATATCGTCGATATCTGATGCTGTGTTGTCTCCATTGCCATTGAAAGAGACTGTCTGAGGACGATTGAATGAAGCATTCTCCTGCGATCCGCCAACAAGATGGCCTGTGCTCTCATCGGACTCGGTCTTCTTTTTGGGTTGCCCATTCTGGCTAGACGATAACCCGGTAAAGAAGATAGCTGCGTGTGCACTTTCACGACGAGCCCTTCGTGCAGCGCGACGATTCTCCGGACTTTGGGGTTTGTTGAAGCTCCTAGCTTGGTCCTCTGCTTCATATGTTTCGAGGATTTCTTGATCAATACCCGAGACAGCAAAGGTACGGTCGTTGATCCATCTTAGAGAAACAGGATCTGTTTCAGCATAGTTTGGGCCTTTTGGCATGTTTGTCGAGTTCATCTTGTCGGGAGAGGAATTGTTTGTTGATCGGGTGGCGCGAGTGAGAGATGGACTGACTTGAGGTAGTTGGGGTTTGCTGTGTGTCCTTGTTCGCATTGTAGTCGATATTGTCAAAAGCCAATTCAGCCAAAGACAGTGTTGTCGTGGCAAGCCAGGACCATGAAGCGCAAAAGAGCTTCTTTAGACAACCAAAAAGTTGATAAAATGGTAAGAGAACAATGCAGAGGTTAGACGAGTCTCAAAGGACTCGAGAGATAAGCAATAGTGCAAGTTTGGATGATGTGATGAAGAAAGCAAAGGAGAATAAGTTTAAGCGAGCAGAATCGAACTGCGAAGTTTGTAGATGAGCCAGAAGAAAGAAAAATTATGCGGTAGGAGACTTGAACTTCCACAGAACGTGTCGTAGAGGATCCAGAGTTGAGCAGGGGAATTTGTAAGAGCAGAGAAGTGATATAGCGAGAGTGATGGTCTTTTTCGAGTTGTGTGATTGATTTCCGGACTCGTAGTCTTGAGGCGGGCTCCACACGGCCTGACAACAGCCAATGACAGCGCGGGCGGCTAGCAGCGGCCACTAGCCGAGTCTAAGCTAGCGCCTTTCCCCAGCTTTGGCCCTTGGGACTTGCAGGGAACAATCAAGAGGCACGCACTCTCTCCTCCAATCTACCACAACACAAACAGACATGTCCAAGAAGCTCACCGACGAAGAGCTTCTCGCTCAGTTCGAGGACATTCCCTCGGCCGACAGCACAACTCCCTCGTCAAGCAAGGGCGCATCTGGAGCCGCCGACGATGACGACCCGCTAGCAGAGCTCAGTGCCCTGGCAGCTGCCCGCCCTGTCTCTCGTCCTGAGACTCCACGCCTTTCCACTACCTCCACAGCCTCAGGCACTAAGTCCAAGCCTGAACACACACCTCAGAGCTCCGGTCCACCCAGCGGACGTACCAGCGAAGACCGCTCCAAGACACGCCAGAGCACCGAAAGCGCCCGCAGCTACCACCAAAGCCAAACTCCCAATGACCAGCCTCGCCAACAAGAAGAAAGACAACAAGAGCCAAAGGCACAGAGTAGCGCTGCAGGTGGTGGCTGGGGCTTTGGCGGATGGGGAGCCACTGTCTTCAGCGCCGCCAGTGCTGCAGTCAAGCAAGCAGAAGCCGCCGTCAAGGAGGTGCGCGGCAATCCTGAGGTCCTCAAGTACGCCGAGCAACTGCGTCACAATGTCAACGTCGAGAGTTTGAAGGCATACGGAGGCAACGTGCGCAACATGGCTCTGCCCACATTCACCTCCCTGCTCGAGACAATCGCTCCTCCCATTGCCCAGCACGAGCGTCTGATCATCCACACCACACATGATCTGCAAGCATACCCGTCCCTAGACCCCATCATATACGAGGTCTTCTCACGCGTCATGCAACAAGTTGAGGGCGGCGACCTTCTCGTCATCCAACGCGGTTCAGAATCTCGCCAACGAGACCGCAGCACATCCGACCTGGCCTACCGTGGCAACATCCTCGGAGCGGGAAGCAGTGCATGGACAGATGGCCCTTGGTGGCGCGAACACTCGACTCAACGCAGTCTAGGTGCAGTCAAAGGCCTCAGCGAAGGCACAAAGCTCTGCCGCGCCAACGCCGAAGCCTACGCGACCGACTTCTTCTCCTCGCGCGGCGGTATTGAAGAAGTCGCAAAGCAAGCCACACAAACACTGTCAGAGTCGAACCCTGTACGCAGCTCTGATATCTTCCTCGCCATCCAACCCCTCACTCAAGCAGCTGCAAAAGAACTCTTCGCAGCAGGACCCTCACCCGACCAACCCAAGAGCGATGTTGTGGAACCAGATGCAGCAGATGATGAAACAGCCCTCTTCGCCATCTACCTCCACGACCCCATCCACTCCCTCTCCTTCTCCTCTCTATCTCAGTCTTTCCCTGCTCAGTGGGCACAATGGCTCGATGCCTCGTCGCCCAATCCCGAAGATCCGGAAACCCTCCCCGACAGCATCCGCGATATCGTCGAATCTGGAGGTATCGACCCTCGCGAGTGGGTTTCGGAGTGGATCCAGGACACTCTGAATCTAGCCATTGGTGTCGTGGCTCAGAGATACGTCGCTAAGAGAATGGGCGTGGGTGAGGGTGGCATTGGAAAGGGCAAGCAGAGACAAAGAGCAGAAGAAACCGATGCTGCTGGTGAAGCTGCCAGAGCCATTTAATATGTTTGCACGACAGGCGTTTTTGATGAGATTGGTGGGATCAGCATATTCGGAATAATGACCATTCTTCTAACTTCATCCTATTTCTGGTTCCTTCATGACCTGACAGGAAATGCCTCACGTGCAGCTTGAGTTCGCGGTATAACCACAAGTGAACATTACATCGACGGATGCGCCAATATAAAATGGCCTGCCTCATGTAAGCAGAGTGGTGCAACATGAGCGGTCTATGGCACATCACTGCAATGACAAGAAGGGAATGCACGAACAACTTGGATCGAGTGTTTCAAAAGTGATTTCTTTCAATTCATAGCTCTATGCGAGACTTGTATTCTTATATCCTTGGCTTCCAAAAAGCTTCCGCTCCATCGACATTTCTAATGAGAAGCACTCTACTGAGGAGGCAAAACCTCGAAAGTGTTGGCAACCTCCTTCTCCCACGAGAAGCGGTCCTTGCCGTAGATCTCAGCAGCGGGCTCGAAGTTCTTGCGTCCCTCTGAGAGAAGACCTGTGCGGAGAACGATCTTGTCCTCGCCAAGGGCGGTTTGGTGGTGGTAGACGTGAGTCTGTTATGATCCAATCAGTTTCCTGCCCTTTCTCTACTTCTTTCCGAGGGGAAGGCAGCAAACTTACAGTGCACTCAGGGCAGTAGTAGCAGTGAACGGGGTTTCCAGAGTCACCCTTGTAGGTATAGTTCTTGAGGTTGTCACCACCCTTGGTGATCTTCAGGCTGTCCTTGGGGACGATCTGGTTGAGAGTGTAGGCGCCGCCGGAGAGGATCTTGCAGGTGTTGCAGTGACACAGGATGTGGCTGCTGGTGTCCTTGTCGAGGGAGGCGGTCCATTCGGTGGCGCCGCAGTGGCAGGCTCCGTTGTAGGTAGACATGTTTGAGATGTGTGGTTTGTGTGGGTGATGTATGGGTGAAGAGGTTGTGCTGTGTGGAAGATGGAAGGGAAGGAGGAGAGATGAAGGGAGATAAGACGTTCAATTATACCCGGAGAAGTGAAGGGAAAGCAGCTATTTGAGTCTCGAAGCTTGATGTCAGAGCTAATGGCCATGTTCTGGAGTTTGTTCGGCCTTTTCACTCTTTGCTTCTACCCCTCCATAACAACTCGTTCAGCGAGAACTCGCATTCTGCTTTGCCTTGAACATCACTCCGAGAAGCCATTCCCTACCTTCCGCCGTCTCTATATCTCTCTCATGGTGGAAATACATCCATCTTTATGAGCGAGAAGCTGATTGCCAACTCGCAGGATTCAAATCGAATTCCAAATCAAAGAATGCGTTCACCGGCCGAAGCTGTCATCGAAGCGGGGTGGAGCCTCGGTCGGTGACGTATGGGCTTGGCCAGAGCTCCCTCGACTGTGGAGATGCGCTCTGATTAGGAAGCGGTGAAAGGTCATCAAAGAAGTATCCACATCTGTTGAAAACACCTTTTGACGTCTTGCAGCTCTGAATAATGGGTTTCCAGGCCTCATTGGACATATTTGCAGGCATTGCGCTTGAACTCGCAATATAGCGGTGAGACTGCTGAGGCATCAGATACGTTGCTATGTCAGCGTTTACCGTTGAGTGTCCGTATCATTTGGAATTGGTGGACCTGCTTCCGCATACAGCTATTATGCAAGGTCTTTGATGCCCGGTCGGAAGGGGATCTGGTATTGGGATCTAGCCTTGTCGTATCGCTGACAGATCGTATGAGGGGAGAGCAGCTCTCATCAACACCTTGCCTGTCACACATTTTCGCCACATCGCAAGGATCTGATGCGATAGTCAGGGCGACGGTTTATTGCAGGAAAGAGGTAGAGCTGCGAAGAGAATTCACTGCAGGGAGTCTACCTTTATGAGAGAAATCCAGGACATCAAGGTGTTTTGTCAAGTCCGATTGGGATGCCGATCACGCTTGCCTGTGCCACAGTGCGCCGGTCGACATGACCACCACTCGTACCACCTCGACTTCACCGTAGGCTCCATAAAACAACCAACAACCTTCGGTCACTCTCCAGCAGCAGTGGCTCGGTGCAGAACTCCCTTATGCTCCTCAGCAATAGGCAATCTCGACCGGACATTAGAGAACGAGATCGCCTCAAAGCTTTTACTGATATTGAACCTGCATGTTCTCCCATGGCGGACTCCTCAAACCGACCGAGAGTCGACTGCTCGACGACGTGCTTACACACACTGACGCGAGCGTCTGCGGTTAATTGATGGTGTTTGCGGACATGAACGGCGGCTTGATACTCCCTCCTCGCGTGGAAAAATTGGTACCGCATATAAGGTAGCTATAGAACTTCACAATACTCTCAAGAAACAGGACACATCCATCGAAAAACAACATACTCTAGGCTCACTCCTGATATGCCACTAGTCCGAACATCTCTGTGCTTTTCCATAGTGAGGAAGTCGCTCTAATTTTCGGTGAGAGAAGCGTGAAAGTCACAGACCTGAGAGTGTGGAGTGTGTGGCGACCAGGACGAGCGAACCGCTTCCAAATGCGTCGGCGCCTAGGACTTAAATGCCGCTACAAGGATGAGGACGCTCGGCGACGATGTCAACTTGGTGCAGTTCAGATTCTGAACACGTACCGATTGATCCCATCTGGTACCGCCAAAGCAGGAATCGAGGTAGCTAAACCCAAGCCGATTTGAATTGATTCCCTACTACGATCCAACTTCCGATTGCGATTCGTGATTGTTCTCAGTACTCTCGGGGAAGGCAGGTACAACGAGAAGAGGGAGGTAAGTGCGAGCTGAAACAAGAATCGGCTGCCAGGCTCAGGCAAAAGAAGCAAGCATGATCGAAGTGAAGAGCACATATTTCCGTTTTGTGAAGTGTTTCATTGCAGATCAAGTCTTCGTCTATTGCAAGATGAGGAGTCTACATATCATATAAAAAGAGAGTCATACAAATTCGTGTTCGTGCCCAATATCCACCCATATCCATATCCAAAGCCAAACTCCCAGTCCTTGTTGGGTATCTTAAACAGTGTAGCGGAAGAAACTGGCATTGTCGCCACGCTCGCGCTCAAGCTCCTTCTCGGCAGCGGTGTACTCTTCGGGACGCTTGTACTCTGCATCTCTGCGAGCATTCTCGCGACGGAGGTAGACAGTCATGAGGATCTGGAGGATGAGGGACATGCCCATCAGGCCAAGAAGGATGAAGTGGCCAGTGTGGAACTTGGGAGCGTCCTTCTTGAGGTAGACGAAAGAAGCAAGGATACCACCGAGGTTACCGAAACCGACGTGCATAGCAATACCAACACCACGCTTTGTGGAACCACCGATGTTGTTGCCGTTCCAGGCGACACCCTGAGGAACGTTGGGGTAGATACCGCAAGCGAAGAGGAAGACACCGGCGTACTTGACGTGGGGGTTGTCAGAGCTGACCTGGAGAATGACACCGAGCATGGCGGTGAGAGTGAAACCGATCATGAAGACACCGCGAGTGCGCAGTCTATCCGCGAAGTAGCCGCCGGTGATACAGACGAAGCAAGCAACAATGTAAGGAGGAACACTCATGAGCTGAGCCTTCTCGTTGCTGTAACCGAGGGTCTTGACGATAGTGGGCAAGAAGAGCGAGAAACTGTAAAGAGGGGTGTAAATGCCGAAGGTGATGAACATGTGGCACCAAATCTTCCAGTCGCTCATAGCGTGGAAGAAGTATTTGGAACCGTACTCGTCAGCGAGAGAGCTGCGGTCCTCTTCCAGGCGGCGGGAGATTTCCTTCTTCTCGGTCTCGGTCAGGAACTTGGCGGTCTGAGGGTAGTCGTTCATGTAGAAGAAGGCAACGATAGCAACGAAGAAAGTAAGAAGACCTTCGAGGATGAAAATCCAGGCCCAGCCGGGGAGACCACCGACACCTTCCATCTCGATGATACCGCGGGCGAGAAGACCACCGAAAGCACCAGCGCAGGTTGCAGCAGAGAAGAAGATAGCCAAGCGGAGACCACACTCGTGACGACGGTACCACATGGTAATGTCTGGATGCAAAGTCAGTATGCGATCTTTGGTGGTGACAGGAGTAGACACTTACAGAAAGTGACACCAGGGAAGAGACCACCCTCGGCCAGACCGAGAGCAGCACGAGCAGCAAGCAATCCGTGGTAGTTCTTTACGACACCGAGGAGAGTAGTGCAGATACCCCAGATAACCATGATGAAGGGAATCCAAAGTGCGGGACGAGTACGCTTCATCATCATGTTACTCGGAATTTCGGCGAGCACGTAGAAGGGGAAGAAGATGGCCAAAGCAATCTAATCATTGTTAGTCTTCCGTAAGATCAGATATCGAAACTGGTTCTACTCACGTTGTAATCAAGACCCTTCATGTGAAGACTCTTCTCGAGTCCAGCAAGACGAGCATTTCCAATGTTGGTACGGTCGAGGAAAGATAGGAGGTACAAAAGGGCGAGGAAGGGCAACAGTCTCAAGTCAATCTTTCGTACAAGACGAGCGGTTGCCTTATCATCGAAAAGATGTTCTTGCTCTGAGTCCGAAGAGGTCGAGACAGTCTCGTAGAGCTCGACGGTGCCCTTCTCCTGGATAACAGGGTTGTGCTTTTCCTCTGTCATGATTGCCATGGCGAGAGAAGGTGGAGTTTGAACGAAAGAGGTGTAGTGAGAGTTGTCGATGAGATGAGCGATAGTGGGTAAGAAACGCGAACGTCCTTGATCAGCGCTGTCAAAGTGAGATGAGATCTACCTTGCAGTGATACGGCCGGAGAGCATCTTATATATGCCACTGTCCTTCCTCCAAAGATAGCGAGTACCCCGTACCCCAGACCCCAGACCACCACCCCGGACTGCCCCAGACCGGGGTATCGCATATGGGTGGACCGTGTCGATGCCGTTGAACGTATTGGAACCTTGCCAGCGATGCCCAGCACTCAATTCGAGTCTATCGAGACAGCCAACACTGTCGGATGAAAGGCCAAGCAAAGCCACAGTCTTGGAAGCTGTTCATTTGATATTTTCCAACGGTAGTGTAGGCGAGAAGAGGCAATAGAGTTTGATACTGCAGGCTGCGCGCGAGATCCACGTGCGTGATTCGACACTTAGAGTCTCAAGAGTCTCGAACCTTGCCAGACGCATCAAAGGGGAGCCGCTATGCCAAGGACGTCGTGGCGGAGGCTGGATCTTGGAAGGTTGACCTGAGTGTTTTTTTCCGCCTCCACTGCACCTAAGCGATGTGTTTCCCTTCACCCTGCCCAGGAAGGGGCTGTGAGCCACCCACAAACGACAATGCTTACCATCCGGTATATCTTGCTGCTGACAAATGGATGGTCACGATTTTGATCGAGACAGAGGGAAGTGAAGTTGAATGAAAGTGTGGAGAAGGGGGAAGAGCAAACCTTAGAAGCGCTTGCAATTGCCCTCGGCGTATCCGAAATGCCAAGTCGCTAATGGTTGCTGATGATCGACAGGCCTCGGTCAACGACACTGCAGTTTGACACGATCGGTTCCTCCTGCAAGATAATCTTGATGGAAGATAATCCTCCACCTGTCGTTATCCGGTTGTATTCGACAGTCTCACGGTGAGTCTCACGAGATTCCTCCTCTGGAACGTGACTGCTTTCATCCGGATCCCCCACACGCATCGCGAACCTGGGGTGTCAGATCGCGTCAAATAACGGTCATCAACAACTTGCCCTACTTGGCATTAGCCATCTTGGAACGGCATGAACGAGTGACCATCGTTTTACCTTTCCTCGTCCATCGCCATCGTACAATCAACGTCAGGTTCCTGACCAAGTCCCGGATGGATGGGACAAGCAATCATGAGCATGCTTTTTCTCGAACCACAAGACCTTCCAAGAAGATTGCTCCTCAAATGCAGCCACGAGCAAGCCGAACTCAATGCCATGCCTTGACTTTTCTGGAACCCCACGTATTGAACGACGGATCCTCCGGATAAAGTAAATATCAGCGGGATTGTTCCACCACCTCGAACACTTGGCGCTGGAATACAGATTGTAGACGCTAATCTAGCTTTTCGGAAACCCCCTCTCGTGTTCTGGTCCATCGAGCACTGCCTCTTTCAGCGCTGGAAAGGCCACGGTTGCTATATCGCTGGGCTTAATTTGCTTTTGTCTGGACCACAGGTGTGATGATGCCTATCGCTTGATTATCCATCATTTATGATCGCAATCTCACAATTGAGTGGAATCTCAAATATGCGGCACGCGTGAGCACCTCACTATCCGCCTGGAATGGTGGTCAGCACACTTGGATGTTGGCGAATACATCCTAGCTGTGATATCTTGGCTTACAACTCTTCGTCAAGCCGGTTCTTGGTACGACGCCACTGCATGATGGCTGCATGCTGTTGGCAATTATCCAGCATCAAGTTCTGCAGGGATTCGCCTTTGAGTCAATCACGTTCTTCACATACATGAGTCCAACGAAGAGAAATCAAGCCAGCATAGAAGTATCCCCAAAGGTTCGCTCAATGCTCCTCTTCGGACCTTATGACGGGCACCATTGGGAAGAGCCCTTCAGCTTTGAGCCTGCAGTCAAGTCATCCATCCGAGTACGATGCTTCTGCAAGTCAAAATCTTTCGATCAAGACTTCACAGACAGTTGTAGAGCTTCGACTTTACCTTGGCGTCGACGATAGCTGCTTTCCATTCGCAAGATCGAGCTATTGGACCTCATAGGACAGGCCTTTTCTATCTCCTTGCACTAAGAACGAACAAAGCTCGACGATAAGACGATAAGACAAGCTACTCCAGCAGTGCTCTTCTCACCCTTGAACAACTAATCAGTGTCCAGAAATATTCATCGTCATTGTTCGAGCAACGAGTTTCTATCACAGATGCGCAAGATCTCAAGTACTGTTCCTGAGATCAGTTGTGTGCCACGTCCACCGATGCCAGTCAAATCCTGCAAGCACGACACCATTCTTACATACGAATCCGATATCGTCTCTCAAAACCTTACGAGAAAATGGAAAGAGCGGCGTGGCAAAGTGGTTGCAAGTTGCAATAACGCGTCGACAAAGGCAGACTTGCAAAGTCGATCTCGCCATCTACTACGGTACCGTTGCCTGTAGCAATGTCTACATCCAAGGACCTCAGCCCCCATGCACTGCACCGATGCTTTCGGCCGTCTAGGGACAAGTAAGAGGCAGGAGAAGGAGCACTGAAGGTAAGTGACTAGGAAAGATCCACTGACGCTGTCACTCGATAAACGAAGATTACGATTAATCGGTTGTATGAGAAAGAGCAAGACAAGCACGAGCTAGCTGATGCTCAAAAGAACCATACGCTCTTGTCCCTCTCTACTCATTACTTCAATCAATGGAACTCCGCCTGCACAACCCCATACCCCACTCCGCCCACCCTCATTTCAAATACCAAATCTGCACTCAAAATCCTCATGACCAGCTCAAAGTCCAGATTCAAAAACTCCTGCCCTTTACTGGTTTTCAATTTTGTAAACAGACTTTCTGGTACAGCAGCAAGATCAGTGCGTAAAGTGCATACAGTCGAGAGTGTTTTTGTGCGGGAGGAAGGAGCGAGATCAGAGCCACAGGCGATCAGTTCATCTTCAACGACGAGAGATTGTGAAGGTCGGAAGTTGCGGGTGTAGTGGAAGGATATTGGCGTGTCGGGGGATATTGCTGTGCCCTGTAGAGAGGTGTTAGTTGTCTGTGGTTTGTATGGAAGGGAAGGAAACAGTACCTTTGAGATGTGCCATTGCATGCGATCGGATACCATCCAGCGCTCCCATAATGGAGACCAATAGCGGTCTGCAATGTCGTGTTTTGTTTCGTCATAAACGGTGGCGTACGAAGTGCCGTAGTGCAGTCTGCTGCGGCGCGAGGAGACCATGCTGTCGTCCAAACCTCTTATAACTGCACCCCTGACCACAGCCGTCCAAGCATATAGCGGTTGAATGACTTCCACAGGTGGGAACTCCTTTGGCTGTTCTCTCACCTCTCCTTCCTTCTCCTCATACGCAGGCGGTGGCAATGCCGCAGGACTGTTAAAATGCCTCTTCAACCTGTTGTAAAGATGATTCGACTGACCAAATCCACCCACCAAAATTATTCCAGAGACTGTATCTCCCTTTGCTCTAATCCCCTCCACTTGTCCATCCAGCAATTTCACTACCTCATCAATAACAGGTTCGAAAATCTGCTTGACCTGCTCAGCCTCCAAAACCATAAACCCAGAGTCAACTCCAGCATCCTCATCGTCAGGTAAACCAGGGAAAGGAACATTGACTTCAGTGTTTTCCTCTTCGTTATAGTTGCGTTTGACGAATTCTTCAAAGTACTTCAAGCCCATCATCCAGGTTTTTGGTTTCTTGTTGCGCATGGCGATGTAGCGGTCGGTGCCTAGTCGTTGCTTGACGTGTTCTTCAAAGCGGTAATTGAGGAATGCTGAGCCGCAGAGTCCACCTGTGCCTACTGCGCTTTCTTCTACTCTGAGTGGAGAGAGTTGTGTGATTTTGCTGTTTCACATATGTCAGTAAACACTTGACAAAAGGTGTTGATGGCAAAGACGAACTAAGCGATCAAATCCACAGTACCGCCTCCAGCATCGCAAATCACAAAGTTATCTCCAACTTTCAGGTTTTGAGGTTGAACAGTCTTCAGAGCATGCAGCATAGCAGCTTCAGGCTCACTAATCAATTTGAGCTCATGTTTATTGCCCATTCCTGCTTTTTCTGCCGCTTGTAGCGTTGCGTTTTTCGCAGAATCAGACCATACAGCAGGAACCGTAAGGACGAATTCTGTTTTTGTCATTGCCATAAAGCTTTCTCCATATCGTCTGTTTAGTGTTTCCATGGTATGCGTGTATATTTGACCCAGGTAATCGCTTACTGCATCCATGACAGTGCGATCGCAACTTCTTAGATGTGCGGCTGTGTCCAGTGGACTCACGAAATGAGGCAGCTTTTGATTTCTATCCAGGAAGAGTTTTATACAGCGCAGACGTGGTTCTTCGGGTTTGAATTGGAAGCCCCATTTTATGCGTTGGACGGTTGATTTGGGGCCGCCGCCTTGTTCGGGGGTGATTGTGTTGTTGGTTGAGGAGGGCAGTTCGGTGGTTTCGTAGGCGATTTCGGTGGGGACTTTGTCGGAGGTTATGCCATTGCCTCCTGGCCATCTTTTTTGTTCTCGTCAGTTCTTTTTGTTGCGATACGGGTATTGTGGTTGTTCCATTTCTCACGTCTTGATGATTTCGATGTCGTCCGGGGTCGCGCTGTATGCTGCTGCTACGCTGTAAAGCCTATTAGCTGTGCACTGTGATGTAGATGATGCTTGACTCCACTCACCCGGAATATGTTGTGCCAAAGTCAACTCCAACAATAATTCTGTCGGAAGTGACTTGGATATGATCACTCGCCTCGCCAATGCCATTAACAATCGGCGGCGGGGCTGAGAAGTTGACCTTGGGTCCAGCCATTGCGAAGAGGTACTTCTACGGTCCAGTCGAGGAAAGCGGGCGTCACTGACAGTCAGTCACAGACTGGGTAGAAGCACTCGTGAAGCACAGAATGTAGGTCAATCAAGCAAGTCGGCAAGAGCTGAGACCAACAAGAAAGACGGCGGGAAGGAGTGGATGCAAGCTGGTATTATGACGGGAAGAATAAGTTGCGTCAACTTCAACTCTCAGAAGATCCACGAAGAAGACAAAAAGACACCCGAACAGCTGCAGCCAGCCCAATGTCAGCAGCACGATGACAGGCCAAAGGCTCGAAAAAGCCCGACTCGGCAGAGCTGAGCAAAAAGGTACACTCAAGTCTGGAAGCCCGCCGCACTGTCCAGCTCCGAGTCCTCTCTGACAGCGCGCAGATGTCTGCAAAGAGCATCATTCGGGTGAGTGATACATCTCCTTCCCCCTTGTCCGAGTCCGAAACTCAAGGTTTCCATACAAAGACTGGTCTTGGCCGTAGTGGTCAGACAGCTGCTCACAAAGCCGGACTTGCCCCGCAGTCAGGCTGGTGCTGGCTTGTCTCGGACATTTTTGGTTGCAGATCATTTCTTCTTTCGGCTTTCGTGGAGGAGAGCCGCAGCTTCGGGTTCGCTGCCTGTCGACTGCATCATCATTCTTGGCTGTGTGCTGTTCATCTATAGCCTGATATGTGAGGCATGCAGATGGTCATCTCATTCATGCATGTATACTGTAAGTTATGCTGGCTTAGAAGAGCAATGATATCGAGCATTTGAAAAGTCAGCCGCAGCAAGAAGCTTCGATGTTTCAGCTCTCGCCCTCGAGTCTGGCTGAAACTTGGTCGCCTTTCACAAACACAATTTGGAAACAGTACCTAAAAACATCTTCCGAGTTACTACTCACCAGAAGTCAGTAAGAAAGCGGGAGAGCGGGTGAGTGATCGTGCTCGAGGTTAGGCTCGCTTTCGAGGCATCAATGTAAGCTTTACCCTTGTGTAATTACTGCCGTGGCCTAGGTATTTCCAATATATGTGAACATATTACCCCCTCGCCTGATTACCTTTCCACGATTCCATCACACCCGTCAAGTCGCAATACATTCAAGATGGCACGAACAGAAACACCAAAAAAGCGAGTCTCCAATCTCGTCGGCCGCTTCGAGCAATTGGCTCAATCATCACCAGTCCAAGAATACACCTATCCAAGTCCAGAATCGCCAACTTCACCACGACCAGCATCTCAACATGGCGACAAGACATGGGTATACGATCGTAGATGCCTATCTCTATCCTCAAAGCCAAGTGCCCCATGTCTCTCAATCAGACTGGAAAGAGAACTCACCCGCAACGCAAAGCTACGTCAGGAAATTGAAGATCTGCGTCTTCATTGTATAGAAGGTGATGAGATCCTGACAATGCTATCTCAACGTCTGGAAGCAGGTACAGAATTGCAAGCATCTCTGCACATGCAAACATCTGGCTTGCAGACAAAAGTCGATAGATTGGCAGACAAGCTCGCTCGGAGAGATAGAATCCAAAAGGCAGAATATGAACGCAGAATTGTGGCCGTAGCGAATGAACGCGATATGCTGGCTTCAAAACTACGGATGGCGGATGCAAGTGTTGAACGAGCACGAGCGTTGGAAGACACCGTCAAGAGCGCAGACGAGAAAGCCAGGATCGCGGAAGAGAAAGCACAGATTGCGGACAATCGATTAACAACAATGCGGAGCCAATTACTGGGACTCAAGACAAACATCGCTGCTCGATCAGGATTTCCAGCGGATGTCAGTGATCAAGAAATTCTTGACATGATGAACAAACTCAACCATCTGGTTCAAAACTGGTGTGTCAGTAGTTTCCGAAAGATCAAGATTGGTATGTGTTCCAGATATAACCTGATCACTATATGCTGACAAGTTCCAGATCCACGCAGAATGGTCCACAGATTCGAAAAGATAGCAGCTTTACAGAAAGCAAAGTCGCTACGAAAGCTTTATGCCACTTTCGACACAAGTATCAAGATCTTTACATTTCAGGCCACTGTATTGCATCTATTTATGCCAATCTTCGACGCACATTTCTTTGGACTACCGGAAGAACTGAAAGGCTTGGACTCAGCTGCTTGGGAGATGGAATGTATGTTTGTTCGATTAACGTTATCTGCACTCTGATTTACTGATTGTCGTCCAGCTCTGACAACAGCCTTCAATGAATGGAGAGCAATGACATACGACCTTTTGCGAAATGGTGATGACGAAATGAAGAAACGCTGTCAAGCTTCCCAGGCGAACGCGCAGACACAGATAGTAGAGCAAGTCTGCAAGACGATGTCGACACTGACTGGCACAACCGTTCTGGAAGAGCAGAAACGCACTCTCAGCATATTGGTCGAGCATGCGGTCTCGCTTTCTCAGCTACTGGGAAGCCAGCGTGCTACGTATCGGTGTTTTCTGCCACAAGCTAACGAACAAGGCGTACTCAAGTTCGAGAATAGCGCGATGGAGAATCTGATGGATGAGCAGGAAAGCGATGGTGTTGCAAAGGATGTCAGATGTGTAGTCTCTCCAGCTTTGATCAAGCAAGGAGGAGAGAGAGGTGAAAAGGTGAGTCGATCTTACTGTGCTACCAGAACAAGCTGACACTGGACAGATGGAAGTGGAAAACGTTCTCGTGAAAGCCAAAGTCCTTTGTGTTGAAGAAGACTTGGATGACGACGATATGATAGAGTGAAGGATTGGTTGTTCTGGACCTTACAAGGTGTTTTCTCTTTGGCGCAAGCCCATGACTCTAGGGTTACGGGCAACAGGCGTGGAGTACGAGGGTATATGGCGTCTGGGCACTTTCTTTGCGTGTACCATGGCAGCAGCGTCGAGAGTCTTCTCGACTTCGTGCACAAGGTCATCGGCGTTGGTAATATCTGCTACGATGGACCGTAGACGAAAGAAGACGGCGTCAAGATAGATCTCCAGGAGGAGATACATGTTGTGCTCTGGCTCTTGACGGTGGATCTGTAGGAAAGGCATGTAGACGTATTCGTCGTAGAGCGTAGCCATGCGACGAAAGATCTTTGCTTCGATGTGAGTCGGCTTGTGAAGTCCACTGTGATGCGTGTCAGCCTGTTCTTCTTCGACCATAGATACACGCGCAGCTTACTCGATGATATCAACCCATCTAACGACTTCCTCCAGAGCGATCTCATCTGCCAGATCGTGGTTGGATAGCTGATCCTTCGCTGAAGTTGCAGCATCGAGTCTTTGTTCAAGTTTCTCGAGAACCAGATCCAAGAAGTCGCAGATGTCCAGGCTAATGTCTTCAACATCGCGCGCAACATCACCTCGAAGAATATGCGATGATGGGAAGAGCTGACGAGCGATGTGGACAATCATCTTGACCATAGCCAACAGCATGCCTTTCAGAGATTCCTCAAGATCGGATGTGCGAATCAAATGCACCAATCTATGAGGCAAGAGATCGACTTTGGAAGAGAAGACGGATGAAGTTGGTGTAAGAGTGACCAGCGCATTGCGTCGAGGTGTGCTAATGATCGAGTTCTGTTGTGCAGAGTCATCAAGATAGTAGGAAGGAATCCATTGGATGGTAGAGTCGAGTGCGTCTGCATGAATGAAAGGTTCGCTGTTGATAGTTGAGAGAGATCCTGCAGTACTGCCGTGACTGCGCAGCGATGGTGTTCTGATCGGAGGGAAGTTCGCGCTGAGAGGAGACGACGAGGTTGTCGCAGTGCGTGAGTGCAACGATGATATTGAGCGAGGCATCTCAGGTGTGTTCTAAGGTTTGCTGCTAGAAGGGGTGAGCAAGCGATGGATTGTTGTGGACAAAGAACTGAATCCCAAAGGCTACGCTTCCTGTTGCGGAAAACGACAAAGAGGCAGGAGCGACCACCACATCGCACGAGTCACAGGAGAAAAAGGACAACGATTTTTCTGCAGAAGTGTGATATTGAGATTGAATGAAGATTCTACAAACCAATCAAGAGATGTGTCAGTCTCGTCGAAGCCATCCCGCCATGATGTTTCGTTGCCGACGGCGGATCAGCTACCTTTTAAACAAGTTGACAATTGCCCACAAGTCACTACCCGAGTGAACAAGACGTTCGATTCGGGTAGTATATAACTTGAAAAGCGTTCAATCTCCGCAAGTAGACTCGATCACCACGCCACTGAATCGTTTCCACCATGAGGTGAAATCGGAGGCATGACAACTTTAAAGAAGTGCGGGTTCTCAATAACAATCAACATCAAAATCACTCGTCATCGTCCTCATCATCTGCACCAGGAACATCCATGACACGTTCTGATGCAGCGGCGAGAGCACGACGACTCCAGGCTCGGACACCTTTCCAGACAGCCTGATACAAGAGTTAGTGATGATTGTTGACCAGAATGAACAGCAGACATACCCAGGTAAAAGTCAAGATACCAACTGACACAGCAATCCAACTGATCTGAGCCATCCTATCTCGACCAGTGTTGCGACCTCCCACTGACGTGCGCATATTGTACATTTGCCATGGGCTCAGAGTGAGCAGAAACTTGGCAAATCCAACTAAGCCCAGAGAGGCGAAACCCTTGACGAAGTGCTCAGTCCATGTGACAGGCTCATCCGCAGGTAACAAGGGTTGAGAGCCATGAGCGATTGTGTCGTAAGGATCGAGATAGAGGTTGATGATGGGATCAGCCACGTAACCTAGAGTGAATGAGGCGACGATGAAGATGGCCAAGGTAAGCAGAATCTGAGCAGCCGTACTACTGATCCAGTGTGCCCAATTCATACGTTCTAGACGATATTTGTACCTACATGTTGGGCACTGCCAGTAGTTACGTTTTGCGGCAGGGTTCTGAAGACGCCAGGCTTGCAGGCAGTGCTCGTGGACATATTTCTGACTGCCCTTGCACAGACACGGGCGGAGTAGACGACCACCATCTGCATCCTCGTACGTGACATTTGGCTTGGAGCGCAAGAAAGCCGGTAATGAATCTGACGGTGGATGGTATGTGGGTAAGACAGTCTCCAGACAGATGCGACAAGTGCGTGGGTTGTAATGACGTTCACGCTGCTGTTGGCCGGCGGAAGCTGTGGAAGATGACGGTGGTGACGGAGGCGGAGTTTGGTGGTCCTCTTCGTCTGAGGAATGCTGTGTCGGGTTGTCGAACTTGGACTCGTTCTGGAATGGTTGTGGTTTGATCTCCTCTTTGACGTGGTCTTTGTCCCAGGCACCGGGCAAGTCCTCAGGCCAATTCCAGTATACAGGGTCAAT
Organism: Aureobasidium sp. EXF-3400; assembly: GCA_024195585.1. Lineage (NCBI taxonomy): Eukaryota > Fungi > Ascomycota > Dothideomycetes > Dothideales > Saccotheciaceae > Aureobasidium > Aureobasidium sp. EXF-3400. Next base: position 102,808 of record SWBL01000050.1, read on the forward strand.
CGACGACGAAGAAGCCATGACGGTCAAGTAATGTTCAAGTTCCGGTGGTGTTTGAGCTGCAGTTCAAGGCAGGAGCGCCAGTGGTCATGATCAAATAGAGAAGTTGAAAAGGCCAGCTGGTGTTTATGCACTTGTGACGAGTTGTCAGAGGGAAAAGCTTCTTCTGTCGAGGCACCGATGTTTGCGGAAGAAGAGGAAAGAACGAGGCCTTGGCGTTTCGAGCGGGCCCGAGCTTCCATCAGTAGCGCGTCACTGAGCGAGCGCCTGCGCTATGGGCGAGAGAGCAGCAGCAGCAGCTCCATACAAACCATCAAGCATAGTCCCATCTGTTTCTGTCGTTTCGCCCGTCTATTCCGTTTCTGATTGCAGCTCCATCCATCTCTCTGCAATCTCGTCCTCCCACTCTTCCATCTCCGCCTCGCCCACACTCACATCATGGCCGATCGCTACTCGTTCTCGCTCACCACCTTCTCCCCCAGGTACTGTTCATCCTATACTGCTTGCGCAACCTTTATGCTGACTCCTATGTAGCGGAAAGCTGGTACAGATTGGTACGCCCAAGTAGCTCGAAATCAACAAGACTCTCACTCACATAAACTCAGAATATGCCCTCAACGCCGTCAACCAAGGTGTCACCGCCCTAGGCATCAAAGGTCCGCATACATGACCTCTTGTTCATCCGATCCCAATAATAACTCTTCCTCCTAGCCACCAACGGTATCGTCCTCGCAACCGAAAAGAAATCATCCTCGCCTCTCATCGATGCCGCCTCCGGAAGCAAGATCTCCCTCATCACCCCCAACATCGGAACTGTCTACGCCGGCATGGGTCCCGACTACCGCATTCTCGTCGACAAGGCCCGTAAGGTCTCACACACAAACTACAAGCGTGTTTACAATGAATACCCTCCTACCCGCATCCTAGTCCAGGACGTCGCTCGTGTCATGCAAGAGGCTACTCAGTCAGGTGGCGTGCGGCCATATGGTGTCAGTCTGTTGGTTGCCGGATGGGATGACGGTATTGAGCCCGAGACTGAGGCTGCTGATGCTGGCGACGACGCAGAAAAGAAGGCTATCAAGGGAAAGACTGGTGGTATCCTCAAGGGTGGTCCTTCGCTGTATCAGGTCGACCCCAGCGGTTCCTACTTCCCCTGGAAGGCCACCGCTATTGGCAAGAGCGCCACCTCGGCAAAGACTTTCTTGGAGAAGCGCTACACAGACGGTCTCGAGCTGGAAGACGCCATTCACATTGCCCTGCTCACACTTAAGGAGACCATCGAGGGTGAGATGAATGGTGACACCATCGAGATTGGTATCGTTGGCGCTCCTGCTGATCACCTGCTCGGTGTTGAGGGTGTCGAGGGTGCTCAAGGTCCTCGTTTCAGAAAGCTCAGCTCGCAAGAGATTGAGGATTACCTGACGAGTTTGTAGACGGAGCATGCACTGGCCTGGCGTTTATTTCAAATCTTTCTACACATTGACGAGGGACGGCTCTGTATACTAACAATTGGCTGTGGGTATGCCGGCCAAAATGACATTTGCTTTTTTGTCGATTTCTGTGTTGCGTGTTCACCGAGTGAATTGTATCTGACTGGGCCACTGACTTGGAAGCACTCAAACACCGTTCTCGCCACTAAACAACCACTGAATACGCAGTGTATCGAGATAGCGGTCATCGCATATTCTGTGAAGGCAGCGGCTGACTCTTCAAAGTCTGCATTCCAGGTGCCTAGCTAATCAAGCTACAATAGATGCCAATATTCGTTCATCCAAAAATCCGTTACAACATCAACATCACCTACTGCAAGTCCAAAACGACTCTTCCCTGGATCTTACCCTTGTCCATTTCCTCAAAGATACCAGTCAAGTCATCCATCTTTGCAGTTCTGAAATGCGTCTTGATGATACCTCTGGCAGCCAGATCCAAAGTCTCAATCGCCTCCTTTCGGTTTCCTACCGCAGAACCAACCACTCTCTGTTCCTTTGCTACCATGACTTGAGGGAAACAAGTGGCAATAGGTTGTAGCTCGCCTTCAGGCAAACCCACACAAACCAATGTACCACCGAACTTCAACAACTGCATCCCAGAAGCATAAGCACCATTTGCTGCTGTCAACACCAACACTGCTTGAGCACCAAGCCCTCCAGTGAGAGCTTGTACGTCAGCAGCAACGTCGGAGGAGGTTGTGTGGTCGATAAAATGTTCGGCGCCGGATTGAAGGACCAGGTCTTTCTTGCTGCCGTGATCGATACCAATGATACGCATACCCATGCCTCGGGCACCCATTTGAGTGGCGATGTGGCCGAGGCCGCCGCCTGCGCCGAGGAGGACTACAAAGTCGCCGGATTGAGCGGTGGATTTGCGGAAGGCGGAGTAGACTGTTACACCTGCGCAGAGCCTGTGTTTTCTGTCAGATCGTGGGTTCCTCAAAGGTAGAGAGGTGGAAGGGGAAGAAAGAACTTACATAGGAGCAGCAGCAGCAGAGTCCAATTCATCAGGAATAGGAGTAACGTAATCTGCAGGTCCCAACACATATTGTTGATATGTACCAGGTGTATAATACCCAGAAACCTTTTGATTGAAACACACACCATCATGGCCACTCAAACACGCAGGGCATCCACCACAAATGCCACTGATCCATTTCACACCTACCCTCTGGCCTACTTTGACAGCAGCGTTCTCAGTGCCGGGACCCATGGCGACGATTTTGCCTACACCTTCGTGGCCACCCACTTGACCGGGTTGGGTGGGGTGAGGGAGGGCTTTCCAGGAGTTGGTCATGATACCGAGATCTGAGTGGCAGACGCCTGAGTGGGTGAGGTTGATGAGGACTTCGCCGGGGCCGGGGGTGGGTGTGTCGAGTTCGACTACTTTTGTGCTGATGGTGCCGGGGTTGTCGTAGATGACTGCTTTGTATTTCTTGGGGATATCTGGAGAAGACATTTTTGCTGAGGTTGTGAAGATTGGGCTTGTGAGATTGAGTGTATAGAGTGTTTAGACAGTCGTGAGATGTATGTTTGGCTATTGAAGTGTAGGAAAAAGAAGTTGAAGATGGCTTTTCGAACGAACTACTGCAGGTAGATAAGCATGGCTCTATGATTTACCGACCCTTGTCTCGTTTTGGGCTGACGACTGCCTTCTCCTCATCTTATGCTTCCTTCGCCGAGGCACAATTGATAGACAAGATTGACGACCGAGCTGTTGTTTGGCTTGATATGGAGACAAGGTCAATAGTGGGGCAAGTTGCGGGGTAGATGGCTGATGGTGGCTGTTCAGGGAGGGGCAGCCGGATATGGGGGAAGGTCAGACGATGTGATTATGCTTTTCGTTCATGTGAAACGCGGCAGAGAGAAGAGGAGAGATGGTTCTTTGAACTTGACAAGGCTTCGTTGCTTGATTTGCCGTGTTCGCCATGCATGAGTCTTCGTTCAATACAGTGCTTCTGACTGCCGAAGTTGTCCAGACCCATTTCCCTCGTGTGCTGAAGCTTGTAATTTCTTGTGTATTGTTATAGTCCTACGCGTTACAGAATTTTGCACATAGGGAGGATGAAATTATAGCATTGAATCAATATCTCTCTCACGGACAAGTGGTCTAGATTCTACCTAAGAAAGTGCTGAACAGGTTGCAGCTCGAGAGATAATATGTTCGATAGGTTTGGGTTCGGAGTATAGAGAGGTCAATCAGCGCTTGCAAGATACGTTTTCCGGGCATACTGTACTCGAATGGCTCGATCCTCAACTTTTATGCATTCTGGCAGACCTACTGCGTGTCATGATCATGTTGCTATGATCATCAACTGTTTTTTTAGAACGCTTCATGAGGAGCGCAGCTTTTCGTTGTTTGCGTGCTTGCTTTTTTTGTTTTCTGTTTGGCTTCTTGTTTGGAGGCCGGTCCTTTGGTGTGGTCTTTGACTCTTGCAACGGTGCTGCTGGAGCTTCATCGGGGAACATCTCATACCATTCCTGCTCCTCGATATATCTCACAAAGCGATACGACTCGGAAGTTGCCTCCAGGTACGGCCAGAATTCTTTGGTTATCACAAATGTCACTGTAGATCCTTCATCGGCTGGAGCTTCACTGATGAATTCAAGGGGGAGGCCTCTTGTGATGCGACGTGTATCCACATCTCTCCATGAAAACTGAGCAGATCTCTGTTCCAAAGGGATGAGGGGATTTGCTTGCATCAGCCTAGAAAAACAGTCATTGCTCAGCTGTACGGTGAACATGACTTTTGGAAAAGTTTCGCATCGGTAGGGCATGCAATGCGAACCGTCGACCATACTCCGTAACACTCTTTCAAGATCTTCTTGCAACTGTTCTTCCCGTAGAGGGACTTCGTTGATGCGTTTTGCTGCTCGATTCAAGAGGTGTGTCATTTGCGGATCTCCGACAACATTATTCTCGGCAACTTTACTTAGGAAGGTGATGTGTCGAGACACCTCTGTTTCCCGAAGAGTTTTCCAGACAACGATAGGCAGCGTAAAAGTTATGACCATGTTCTCTCTGTTTGGATAGGTGCGATGAGCGGTGATGATGTCCGCACCGTGGAAACATCCTTCGATCTGATGTTGTTGCAATCTTATTGGTGCGTAAAAGTCTTCGAGCCATTTGGCGATGACAGCTGGAGGAGGGAGGTGCAAGCATGTTGTCAGCATTGCGAAAGAGCGTTCGTTGCCACAGTCCTGCTCGGACACTGCGATGCAGGCTTGACGCAACGCTTGCACGAAAGCATCGGAACTGAGAGCCTGTGTTGATGTGCCTTCTGTGGCAGCTATCGAATGTTCGGACATAGTGGGAAAGATAGAAATACAGAGTAAACGCGTAGTCGAGAGAGAGCAGCGAAAGAAGTCACGAATGACAGTGCAGCTTTTATTATCACCCGTGAGATTATTCACTCATTCTCACTCTCGACAAGGTCAGCTTGCAATATTCCGCGTCGGGTTTGCTTTGTTTGCAGGCATAAGAATCTCGTGAGGGGTTGTCGGAGTATCGATGAGTCGGATTAGAATACAGTAGTACATGTCGAGTATATGCGAGTTGAACATGTTTGCTGTCACGCGGGCTATGCCAATATATCATGCAGCGTTATTGACAAACTCTCCAAGCCAACCCGAGTGGACACACGAGTCGAGTTTGCTCTGTTTGCAAAGGATCTCAAAATCCTATAAATCTCGCCACCCCGCGCGCTCAATCCAAGTCTTTTTTCTCCAAAGTTTTTAGAAACCGGACAATTTGACTTGATCGCCCTATACACCGTGGGCTATTGAGCTGAACATCTGGTGAGAAGAAATTCTGGACATATAAAGAAGCGGCGCTCCAACCAATTGGGCCTTGTCTCCCGTTATTGTTCGACAGCTCATCATTTTTACCTTTGTCTTTCAGTTCATCGCGATGAACTGATTGTGAGGTTGAGTCCACGTGACAATGGCTAGGACTTTGCCAAACGTTTAGAGACCCTGGACACTCATCCATCACTGTACATACCTACCTACCTACCTACGATATCGAAAACGAAGAACACATTGTCACTCGAACATCGCTTGCCACTCATGGATTCAGTCGCGTCGTCGTCATCGTCTTCGGACCCTCCTACCAAGAAGCCCTTTCCCTTCTTCGAACTTCCTTCGGAACTGCGCATCAAGATATACCAATACGTGTTGTTCATCGAACATGGAAAGGGTGTTGTAGATCTGGAACGAGACAATGACAGGAGAATTGCCCCACGATTGACATGCTTCCGCGCTTGTCGGCGTATGCACGATGAAGCCTACCCAATCTTCTATGGCTCGCCACAACAGCCATTCAGACTGTTTCCGATCGGTGGAAATGTGTACAAGACAAAGAAGCCCCTACTTGAGCTTCTCACGCCGACGTATCGCGCTGTTGTCAACACGATTGAGTTGCGCCTGGGACCAGGATGGGAAAGGGTAAGTCCAGCGCGATTCCTCTCTCCGGTGCAACAGTCTGTGGCCGCAATGATATGAAGTGTCTTGTACATTCTTTACCACACGTGTTACATGCTTGAGCATTCTGAGAGGTCGTATGACAGTGCATAGTGCTAACAACTATCTATTTCAGGTCCCTAAATGTTGGCACACCGGTCCTTCACTAGGTCTCACTGATTGCGTCTCCCTCCGCACCGTCAAAGTCAACGTACAAGTAGATCCAACCGATGCATACTTCAAGGGACACCATGGAAAAGGCAATGACCAATACACATACATGAACCTATGCGCTGGCTGGCTACGGGACATCCTCAATCAGGCACCTAGTATTCGCAACGTCGAGATCGATGCATGGGAAGGAGTGGCCCTCGATTCGCCAATGCTCAATGCCCTCGCTACAGTAGTCCTGAGTGCCGACAAGAAGTTATCCTGGGGCCCAGATCGGCTGAAAGAGATTGAGAAGCAAAGGCTGCACAAGGCGCGATGGGGATTCTCATGTGGTATGGAATCTCTGGACGAGTTGGAGGACCTTATGACAGCTATGGTCATAGGAAGTCAACGGAGTAGCACATACTGATGCTGTGAATATGGGTTTGAAACAGCGACAGGCGTACGGCGAATGAGCATTTGTTTTCTGGGACTGTTTATCATCATGAGCATTGAGCGTCCACGTCCTTCTATTCAATCAATCGGTTCCCACACTCAATCAATCGCTCCTTTTCAAGCATCACAGACCCAGTGTTTCTCCATACGATATCCGGGACCGGCACCGGCAACGACCCCGTCTATGGAAGCTCCCTCGATCATACAGGCGAGTCAAGATCTGCTCGAGATACGAGCAAACACGGCTTACAAAGCTGTTGGGTCTTTTTGGCGAGTCGTGAGTGACACAACGGCAAGCGGTGAACGTCGTGTAGACCGTGCGCCAATCGCCACATTTCGACAGAACGCCTGCATTCCTCATATCCTGTCTCATTCTGTCACACACCAGTCGCGCAATGGCGTGGCCAGAGAGGACTCGAACATGGTCAATATTCGGTGAGAAACCGTGACAGTTTGTAGCATTATCGGCATAAACGCCTTTGCAGGCAGTTAAGCAGAAAAATATCAAACATGATGTCAGGCCGGAGTTAAGTTCTGAAACCACCTACGACCGGCGGCCGAAATTCGAAAAGATGGCATTTGGAAGGGCATGGAGCAAGATAAACTTTCTAATCTCTAATCGGTTGCCTGTCAATATATAGCAATCGCCCTTTCCTTTCTGTTGCTTGTTGTTCCTTCCTCTCATACTTCCTCTCTATCCCCCTCTCCCACAATACTACACATCACACATCATGTCTACTGAGCAAATCCCCGAAAAGTTCTCTGGCTGGTTGGGCCATGAGCCTGAGGCTGCCAAGGGCAAGATGGTCTGGGGCGAGTTCGAGCCCAAGGTGCGTTTGTTCAAATCATTGGTGCTTGTCGACATGCACTAACACATCATGGTAGACCTTCGAGGAGACCGACGTCGATATCAAGATCTCCCACTGCGGTATCTGCGGTTCCGACATCCACATGCTTTCCTCCGGATGGGGACCTACTCCCTACCCTTGCTGCGTCGGCCACGAGATTGTCGGCAAGGCTGTCCGTGTTGGCAAGGAGGTCAAGAACATCAAGGTTGGCGACCGTGTCGGTGTCGGTGCCCAGGCCCAGTCCTGCCTCGAGTGCGTTGACTGCAAGGCTGGCAACATGACCTACTGCAAGAAGGCCGTCAACACCTACGGCTCCGTCTACCCCAACGGCAAGGACAAGTCATACGGCGGTTACTCCAACTACAACCGTACCCACGGTGCTTTCGTCGTCAAGATCCCCGAGAAGATTGAGTCTGCCGATGCAGCTCCCATGCTCTGCGGTGGTGTCACCGTCTACTCTCCTCTCGTCCGCAACGGCTGTGGTCCCGGCAAGACTGTCGGTATCGTCGGTGTTGGTGGTCTCGGTCACTTCGGTGTCCTCTTCGCCAAGGCCCTCGGTGCTGACCGTGTCGTTGGTATCTCCCGCAAGAACGACAAGCGCGACGACGTCCTCAAGCTTGGTGCTGACAAGTACATCGCCACTGGTGAGGACAAGGACTGGGCCGCTGAGAACGCCCGTACCCTCGACCTGATCATCTGCACCGTCTCCAGCGAGAAGATGCCCATGACTGAGTACCTCTCCCTCTTGAAGGTTGGCGGTACCTTCATCCAGGTTGGTGCTCCCGACGGTGGCAACCTTCCCCCAATCAACGCCTTCACTCTCATCACCAACGGCATCAAGGTCGGTGGCTCTCTCATCGGTACCCCTCAGGAGATTGAGGAGATGCTGGAATTGGCCGCCGCCAAGTCAATTAAGCCATGGATCGAGGTTCGTCCCATGAAGGAGGCCAACCAGGCCATCATCGACTTCGAGAAGGGCATGCCCCGCTACAGATTCGTCCTTGAGAACTAAGCGTGTTCTCCATGTTGCTTGGAACCCTGAGAAGGGCATTATGAAAAGGTCCTGTTTAACGAATACCCCATATACTATAGACTTATAGACCGTAGTACGCTACGAATTGCATTGGCTTTTTGATGAAAGAATATTGTCTTGCTTCCCGTTCTCGTGCTTTCTTTTGTGAACTTTGTGAAAAGACGTACTCATATGACACCCCTAACTTGGTACATATACATGAATGTCGAGAGAGCCAATGTTAAGTTCATTCCTCAAGCGATGGTTTTACCAACGCGGTGGTTGTCAAATTGCGACAAGGTCTTGTTTTCTCAGATTCTCCAAGGCGAATGATTCAAGTGGCAATCTTCAGTCTCTTGAGTACATGAACACATGAAAGTTCTTCCATTACACAGGAATGATTTGTAGAGAGTACCGCTGTACGTACAAGGTGGATTTTTGAGAGTCGATTGCAAAGAATATGTCTTTTGTAAACAAAGACAAGGTCACACCGTCGACAACAAACGCGGAGTTAAGAAGGAACCCCGACGCCACCCTCGCGTCTGCCTGGAAAGGTACAACATTCTTTTCTCTCACGTACGGAAACAACTCCTGTGCCACAACACTTTCTTTCACTCACTGGCAGCCGGCTGCTTAGGCCTCTCGGTCCACATCACTCTCACCTTCTACGACTAGCTTCAATCAACACTCATTGTCACCCTCTAGTCAATTAAACATCACACACGCCTCACACCAATCTTCTCTCATACACGACACAACACCATGTCTGGAAGACGCAATGGTAACCGCATCCGTGGCCCGTCAGTAGCATCGCATTTCATCTCTCATTCAATAACTAACCATGTTCAGACAATCTGCCTTGACCGACTTCCTCTCTTCACACAACATCTCAGCACAACAGATTCGCGATGACTACGAACGCCGCGTGCGTGAAGCCGCTCAACAAGAAAATGCCGGTGAAGGCACCTCGAACGCTCCTCCAGTACCCACCGATCCAGACGCCGAAGCCGCAGCCGCCCTAGCTGCAACAGAAGCTGCTGAAGCAGCCGAGGAAAAGTCAAGAAAGCGAAAGAGAAAGGAAGAGGCTGCTATCGAGAAGATCAAGAAAGCAAAGGGAGCAAAAGGTGGAAAGAAAAAGAAGAAGCCGGCCAACAGTGACGACGAGGATGACGAAGACTTTGACATTAGTAATGCCATGTACGTCAAGGCTCCTCCTATGCCTGGCCAATTCGAGAATTGCGAGATATGCAGCAAGCGTTTCACCGTCACGCCATACAGCAAGAGTGGTCCTGAAGGAGGTCTGGTCTGTACACCCTGCGGCAAGGATCTCGCCAAAGACGGAGACGCTGCGACAGGAAAGAAGGCAAGAAAGCCACCGGCTGGAAGAAAGAGACGTCAGGTTGAGAGCGAGCGTTTGAACGGTATTGCTGTCGGTGGAGCAAAGTCGTTGCAGCAGCTCTGCATTGAGAAGGTTGCACAGTACCACGAGGACGTCGATGAGCTTGGTGAACTACCAGAGCCTGTCATGTTGCGACTGGCCGAGATCTTCGCAAAGAAGCGCGTTCTGAACCCAAAGACACTCAAACTCTTTGTGCGACCAGACTCTGATGCTGTCTGCATCCACGATGCTGCATATCTCGAGGTCGAAGATTACCAAGGCATCTGTGCTGTGGCTCCTGGACTCAAGAAGCTGGTCATCCGCAATGCTTGTCAGCTCAAGGATGAAGTTATCGAATACATGATGGAGAAGTGCGACTCGATCAACTTTATCCAGTTCTACGCCGCCAACTTGGTGTCGGATGAAATGTGGTGCAAGCTTTTCCAGCGATACGGCAAGCAGCTCAAAGCAGTCAAGTTATCATGGCTGGACGCTTCGTTCACCGACGACACTGTCCGCGAACTTGTTCAGAACTGCCCTGATCTCATCCGTCTCAAATTCAAGCTATGTCGCAAGCTCACTGAAGAGTCTATAATCGCTCTTGCTGGTCTGACTAATCTGGAGCGTCTCTCCTTGCAGACTGGTGTTCAGCCATCACCTGAGGCTGTCATCAATCTCGTCAAATCTGTCGGCCCCAAGTTGCGCACGCTCTCTTTCGAAGACTTCCTCGATCTCGATGATGCAGTCCTCGCCCAAATCAAAGAGTCCTGCAGCCTATTGGAGAAGTTCCGCCTGCAAATGAACGACGTTGCCAGTGATGCCGCCTACGCCAATCTGTTCACCAACTGGAAGAACCCACCTCTCACCTTTGTTGACCTCAGCGGTACCCGCGATGTCGACAACAACAACCCTAAAGGACCTGAAGAAGCCATCGGTCTCGCTTCTGCTGGTTTCAAGGCTCTCATGGCACACTCTGGGTCAGCTCTTCGCACTCTCGACATCGCCTCTTGCCGTCATATCAGTCTTGAAGCTTTCCTCGATGTGTTTGGCAGCGGCACAAAATTTCCCAATCTTGAGACCATCAACATCAGTTTCTGCAGTGCTGCTGATACCTCGGTCGTCGCTGGAGTCTTTCAGAGTTGTCCTTCCATTAAAAAGGTCATTGCCTTTGGCTGCTTCGATGTCACTGATGTGGTCGTGCCTCGTGGCATTGCGCTCATCGGAGCACCAAAGGCTCAAGATGCTATTGAGCAGATTGGTACCGGTATCGATGTTGCTGAAGCTCTAGGTCGCATGATCGACGTCGGTGCTTAGGATGCCTCATGACCCGGCGTATTCTTATGACTTTAGGGGCTTTTTCATTTCTTTCTTTCTCAGCATTTTTACATTAGCATGGAGTTTCGGGGAATGCTACACAGGGAGGGCCAACACGGAAAATCGCACAAAGCGATCGCAAAATAATGCTTTTAGTTTCTTCTCACAAAAGCCATACAGTATTTTTAAGACCCCCATGTCTCAGGTCTCTATCTATCTCTAGCCGTGACAGCCGTGATGAACATTTGTGCAATCAACTAGACATTTTTGAATCTCCGAGATAGCCGGGCTGAGGTGATTGAAATACGAGATAATGTCCAGAACATGAGTGTAGGAAGCCAAAGACGTGATTGAAAGGATCCTTTGATCAATCCTAGCCTGAGCCCAAGCTATAACACCACCTGATCGATTTCCTGTTGATGTGGTTGGGTTTTTGACAGCTTGTTGATATCTTGGTGAACATGGTTCGAGCAAGATCGTCGCTACGTCACCAAAGCTTGTCCCTGCCGATCAGGGTCCACATGAACTTCCTTCCTCGAAAATGAGCGTGTCAACTCTCATGACTCTTGGTTTGTTGTATTGAAGTTGTTTTGCCAGAGCAGGCTCCAGAAGCTCATATTGAAATTGCTCTATCTTTACACGCAGTGATATTTCGCAGATTATGGAGTCCAAGCTGATGATCATGATCTCCTGATAGCGGGTTTTGGCTTCTTCCTTCTGCTATTTATGTTCGGATGGGGCGGCTCCGTTATATACGCGTCCGGATGGATTGAAGGGGCTCAACCTGTCGAAGGCGATATACGTGATTAGGGCATGATCCGATACTCATCTCTCTCCCCTCATTGTTTCTTGCAAGTCATGCTTTCTGTCGCAACAAACTTCTGCGTATAGGGACAGATATCTTTTCCTCCCCAGGGTTTCATTCTATAAGGTCTGGCTACAATACACGCGATAACCATGGACCGGACATCTGTTGATCGCGGCGGTCGTATGCGATCAGCTGTAAGTTTAACAATAATCATCCTTATGCAAAATAGCTGATGTCCAACAGTCCTCCATCCAACAAGACAACTTTGACGTAACATCTCCAAGTGCAGAAGACAGCAACGATGAACCCCCACTCAACCCGACCGTCAACCGAGCCCGAACATGGAATCTAGCAGACTCATCTCCAAACACAGCTATACGCCGCCGAGGCACAACAACAAGTTTCCGTCCTCGAAACAGATCTCTAGTTCGAAGAGCCACTGGAACAAGTTTCGGAAATGAGGAACAGTTTAGTCTTGCTGGACCTCAGGATGTTGTTGCTGTTGCTCCTCAACACTACGTAGATCCAGGATATGCTCAACTCAACCCAGCCTATTCACAACCTCTACACGCCAAACCAGTATGGTCGCTAGCAAAACCGCTTCCCAGAGTGGTGAGGCCGGGTATGGTACCCACAGCCAGCGAACTCGATACCATCAACAACCAAGCCGGCGATACAGAAATCACAGAAGGTGACGTAGAACAAGGACCAGAACCTACGTTACGTCTCGGTCGCGTAACTTCAAAACTGCAAGCCGTACGAGCAGAACGCGAGAGACGATTTGTAGAAGGCAGATCTGGATCTAAGAAACTTGGAAGAGCGAGAGCGGATTCTCAATCTTCTTTGCATTCTCAGAATCAACAATTGAGGAGGGAGAATAGTGCTCAGCAAGGAAGCACTGTTGATGTTTTGCCTGATGTGGCTGAGGAACACGAACCCATGGACCATGAACAGTTTCCAGATTATAGCGAGGGTCCTTTTGATCCTAGTCCTTCTTATCGTCCTACCTATGAGTTCGACGACTCGTTCTCGGCAAAGACAGCGCTGGATACAGGACTCTCTGATGATGACTTGACGCTTACCCATAATAATCTTGAAGATGAAGTGTACAATGCACACACACATTGGAGCATTATACGCCACCGTTTCCGCCATTCACTTGCAGAGTTCCTGGCTTGCTTTGTGCAGCTAACCCTCGGCTTTTCTGCAGATCTGGCGGTTACAATGGGAGGCGCACCTGCCAACAACGCAATTTTCGGATCTTTGGCTTGGGGCTTTGCGACAATGATTGGCATTTACATCGCTGGAGGACCTTCAGGCGCGCATCTAAATCCTGTTATTACAATTGTGCTGTACATTTTCCGCGGTTTCCCTAAACGACATATCGGATCCTATATCGCAGCACAATTCTTGGGTGCCCTGGCAGCTGGATTCGTCACTTACGCAATTTTTTCCTCGCAAATGACTGCGTTCATCGCAAACCCAACCACAGGAACAACGGAAGTGGAAGCTACACAATCAATCCTCAATGCCTTTGTCACTGGCCTTCGTAATGATAACGTCACACTAGCTTGCGGCTACTTCTCAGAATTCGTAGCTACGGCTTTCTTGGCTTTGATCGTTCTTGCCTTAGGTGACGATACAAACGCACCTCCTGGCGCTGGCACCACTGCCCTCATCCTCGGTTTTGTCATTTGTGTTTTATTGCAAGCTTTTGCAAGCAATACAGGAGCAGCTATAAATCCCACCCGCGATCTAGGGCCTAGAATAGCTTTGTGGGCGTTAGGCTTTTCTACAGACTTGCTTTGGAAGGGTAATTGGTGGCTTTGGGGTCCGTGGTTGGCTTGTGTACCTGGAGGTATTGCAGGTGCGCTTGCTTATGATATCTGTATCTTTGAGGGTGGTGAGTCGCCTGTCAATTATCCTCAGAAACGGATTTGGAGGGCTGGACATAAGACGAAGAAGAAGTGGGCGAGAAGACTGAGGCCGTGGAAAGGAGGGAAGGGGAGGAAAAATAAGGGGCAGAACCAGATGGAACAGAAGGCATAGATTTCTCTTGTTTCTTGATAGAGTGTATAGAACAACGATAGACATGATAGATATAATTTTCATAGATTTCATAAAATATTAGATTATATGGCATTTGGACCGGTCGAACTTGTCGATCTTTCCAATGCATCTCGAGAGGAGATGTGAACCGCAGAAGGCACCTCTAGAGTATTACTGCGACCTCGAGCTGCAATACTTGGACCAGCAGTTGTGGTAGGCGAGATCGCGTCTTGACTGTCGACTGATCTCGCTCCTACTGAATCGGACCGCGGCCTTTGAAACGCGTGATCTTGCGCAAAAGGACTGGCCACTCGCATATCTGAAGTACGACTGGCCGATCTTGACAGGCGTCCTGAACTGTATAGTCGCTCTGTATTCGCCAACCCAGCGTCTCTAAACTCCTGACCAGGAATTGTGGGATAGTTGTGGTAGTCGCGTCTGTATGACGGATTATCGAATCGACTTGGACCAGGAGTGCCCATGTAGTCGCCGACTTTGTGCATGAATTCAGCTACTTTACGTCGACCTCCTTTATCGGCTGGCACAGTGCTAGCCATGCTTCGCTGAGTATTGACATGTGTAAGGGCATTAGGCTTTGTCCTGCTGTGGTTGGAGTTGTGAGTCTCCGGTCGAACGCTACAGTGGCAAGATGAGTTGGAAATGGACCCTGAATCTGTTTCCTCGGTTTCCGGGTTGGCAGATGTAGAAGTCAGATATACGACAAGCGATCCAGCCATAGCAATTCCAGTGCCAACTATTGGCGCCCATTGACCTAACACTAATGTCAGCTATCATTCAGATGATCAACAACCAAGAAGAACATGCTTACCAATACTTGCGATAGGTTCTGTCTGGTATCTGACTTGTTGACTGAACAAGTTGATTTCACCAAGGATTAGGATGACCACTACGGCAATGCCAAACAATGGTGCTTCGATGACATTCAAGAAGCGTCTGATGAGGTTGTTAATATCCTTGACCTTTTTCTCTTCCGGGTCCTTCTCAGTTGGTACACCATAACGTGATTTCCAGTTGATCTCGAGGATCTTATTCCACATAGAGATGAGTGTAAGGATCGCTGGGATGCAACATGCTGCACAGAGGAGAGTCACAGTGCCGAATGTTAGTCGAGTCGGAGCAGGTATCACATAGATGTTGTTTGCTGCATCTTGACGCATCGGGGAAAAGGGGCCCGAGTCTACTGAACAGACCATGCCGCAGAGAGTTGTCCCGTATTCAAAGTTTGTAAGAGATATCAGACTTCCGTTGGCTGATGTGCAGACATGAGTCTTGGTGCGGAAGAATTCAACAGCCAGACTTAGCAAGCCTAAGCATCTGTCAGCACTCCGACGACATGGTGAACAATATGGATATATTTCTTACCAGAAAGGATGAGACCTGTCCATAAGAAGATGATGTTTCGGCCGGGGTCCAGGAAATATGTCTTTGAGTTTTTGACGGTTGCGGGAGCTGCCAGAATACCTAAAGAGCATAATTGAAATGCTCCATAGATGTCCATATCTACAGCGCCTGGCAATAGTTAGCTGAATGCGTCATCATACTCTTAAAGCCATTCAAACTCACCATCAACATGCAGAGCTGCAAGTGTAATACCATGAAGGGCAGCAACCGCAGGAAATAGCAATACAGCGGCTAGACAAGCATTCTTTATCCAGTCTGCCTTTTTACCAAACACACACAGAACGACGAGAACATAGTAACTAAATTCGTCAGTGACGAAATTCAAGAGATGTCGCCTCATCAAACTCACAGCACTCTTGAACCTGGTCCATACTGTCCACTCACTGGCCAGGCACATACAACATGCAATCCAAGATCCGAGCCGTCTGGTGTTGTCACGTTTCGTGGAAGCAATCCCCCAATCAGGACTGTCGGTGAGATGGGCGGCATGTCCAAGAAGAGCGTCGCCGCCGAAGGAGGGCCGACAGGAGGTGGTTGAATATCGGTTAATTGCTCCGCCTATGACAGAAAGCTGTTACCTTATTTCTCGAAGCTTGATGCTGGTCTCCAAGAACTTGGTAAAGAGAAGAAGGTTATGTTCGTAACGATGTCTGGATTCCATCTTCGAATGAGGCGCTGCGCCTTCGGGGCGTGGAAGACACTCTCGGGTACTTAGGCACTTTTTGTGGCTGCCTTTTTCTTGGGCTGGGAAGGATCATGGTGCCTCGCTGCTTGGTGAAAGTGAGGCTGAGGCGGCGGGGTCAACAGTCGATCCTTGACCGGTTTTCTGCAACACCACGTGCAACTGCTGTCAGAAGCGACTTCTACGAAAGAGGGATTGAGTTTGTAGACCGCCTGCCTAATAACAGATACGAGGACGCGCAAGATCTTGCCGTCACTCGGCCGCTGCTCAACCCCTTGCCACTGTCCTCAGATTAGAATCGACGTTTGATATATCTCTTGCGCGTCGCACTGAATTATGTCGTCGCGACGACGTGAGTGAGACAAAAAGACCACCCGACTCCAAAGACCCGCAGAGCGTGTTGCGTTCCTCCGACAAAGCGATCAAAGATGGCGGAAGACCTTAACACCAACAAGATCAAAGAATGGCGGTCGATTGTGACACTCATTGTGTTTCTGTTGACCAGTAAGTCGGCGCCGTGCCATAGTGCAAGCAAGAGACCATCCTGACTCGAATGTAGATATCGTGGTCCTTTTCCCATTCAAGATTCCGATATATATCCCACGAGTTATCTACAACGGTATCCTGAACATACTCAGTGCTTGTCGCATAATACCATCTAGGCGACATGGAAACTCACACAGCAAAGGCGGCGACAGAGCCTCAAGATTCGTGCGGATGAATTTTTCAATGAGTTTTTCGACAGCACCCTTGATTGCAGACCTCTTTTTACTGGCAATCTCAGCTATTGGACGACAAGAAGTACATGATGGTACAGTTGGAGCTGACAATATCAGTCCCATCGACATTATGGTATTCTTCGTGACTTTGGCATACATCGCCATCTCGATCGATGCATCCGGACTTATCAGATTCCTGGCCTTCAAAGTGTTGCAAAAAGGAGGCAAAGTGGGCCATTTACTCTTCTTCTACTTGTACGCATTCTTCTTCAGTCTCGGAACTTTCGTTGGAAATGATCCCATTATTCTGTCTGGCACGGCTTTCCTGGCATACATGACGCGAGTCTCGAGCAACATCGACAATCCCAGAGCGTGGATGTACTCACAGTTTGCGATTGCAAATATCGCCTCGGCTATTCTGGTTTCATCGAACCCGACAAACCTGGTACTTGCTGGAGCCTTCCAGATCAAGTTTATCGTCTACACGGCGAACATGATCGTTCCCGTTGTGGTCACTGCGATCGTTTTGTTCCCTTTCTTGCTATACGTTGTTTTCGCAAGTCCACAGCTTATCCCGCTCTCGATCGAAATGGAAACCCTATCAGACGAAGCCAAAAACAAGAAGCCAGTCAATCCTAACATCCCCCAAGCGAAGGGAAAGAAAGATGAAGATGACGAAGAGTCCGTCGAAAATAAGGAGGCTGCACTTGCAGAAATTATGAATCCATTCTTAGACAAAGGAGGTGCAATATTCGGAGCTGTTGTTATGGCAGTTGCACTCATCACGCTACTCGGACTCAACGCAGCCAGTTCAGAGATTGGTGAACATCCCGTATTCTGGATCACACTACCGGCCGCATTCATCATGTTCTGCTGGGACGTCACCTTTGGATGGAAACACAGAAAGGAAACTCGCAAGATCGCAAAGACACGTCAAGCCGAATTTGCACAGGCGCAAGAAGACCGAGCCAGCAGTGTCAGAAATACTGGTGGTATGTTTCAAACGCCGGGGGCCTCGAGTTCGTTCGTTCACGTGGTACCACCTACACCAGAGCCCGCAGGTTCCGAGAAGAGCGTTCGATCTCTGGCGAACTCAAGTCCCAATACCGACTCGACACTCCCTCCGGCGGGAAGGGACTCGGGAGATGGCGTCCTGGTCAGTAAAGAGGAACCCAAATACTCCTCTACCCAGCTATCGTTGCCTGAGAGGAACCACTTGCACACCAGAAAGCTGGATTCGGCACTGGATAAAGCTATCGACGAAGAGAAGACCCGATCTTGCAGCGAAGACATGCACTCCCCACAAGAACCTCAAAGATGGAATTTAGCGACATGGCTCTCATCAAAGTACAGATGGCTGCAAGAGACTTTCCCTACCGTCATGGCAGTTTTGAGCCATCTTCCTCTCAAGCTTGTACCTTTCGCCCTATCAATGTTCGTGTTGATTCAAGGGCTTGTCACAAAAGGCTGGGTACCCGTGTTCGCCTATGGCTGGGATCACTGGGTCACCAAGACCGGCACTATCGGTGCGATAGGTGGAATGGGTTTCCTCGGTGTTATTCTTTGCAACGTAAGTATGTTTACCGCATTCAAGAACACTAGACTGACATCAAATCACAGTTCGCGGGCACAAACATCGGCACAACCATCCTGCTCGCTCGAGTTGTTCAAGCTTGGCAACAAATCCATATCAACAACGGCATTCCTATCAGCGACCGCACCTTTTGGGCAACTGTATATGCCATGGCTCTAGGCGTCAACTATGGCGCTTTCAGTACAGCATTCAGTGCATCGTTGGCTGGTCTGTTGTGGCGAGACATCCTTGCTCGTAAGCATATCCATGTCCGACGACTCGATTTCGCGAGAGAGAACATCCCCATCATTGCGACGTCGATGGTAGTTGGTTGTGCAGTTTTGATTGGTGAGATTTACATAATAAGGGACAATTCGCCGTATAAGATGGGATAGAAATGTGTGTAGGAAATCTCAGCTCTGGAGTTTATAGATTGTACACAAAACCAAAAAACATTGATCTAGACCAGGACTATGTGTCAAGTTGACAAAGACGACACGCTTAATCTTGAGCCCTACTCAGTTCCCACTCATCGGCAATCCCTCAGTTCCTCTTCCATGATCCTCACCAAGCACCTCACCACCGACAACCAGTTTTTCACAATCCTGCAATACAAATGTCATTCTCGCCCATTTGCTCTCACTCGGATTTTTCCACGAATGCATCGTTGCCCTCTGTACTGCAATATCTCCCGGCTTCATCAATTGCCTGTCTCCAGAATCCAACACCAGTTCTATCTCCCCTGCAATTACAATGCCATAATCCAACGACTGAGTTCTATGCATCATACACTCAAATCCAGGTGCAAAGTCAACGGTACGACATACTGTGCCGTTCGGATTCACCAAGCCGAGTTTTCCTGACGAGGTAACTTTGTCGTGGGTTTTGATATCTGTGTTGTCATTGAGGTTTGCTGGGAATTGGGATGTTGTGTAGGCGACATTGAAGGCCATTTCTTTGTTATCGTAGACTGTCCAATTTGCAGGGCGGGATTCTTCGATGATCGCTTTGTTGGAGTTGTTGTGACCGGTGAGGTATGTGGTTATTGATGGCAGGTCTGAGATTTGGGGTTGTTGGGAAGACATGTTGATTGCCGACTTCTTAGGAAGGTGCTTGAGATGGAAGGTGGATTTGTCTAATGAGTTCTTTCTACTTCGAGTTGTCAGTTGCTAGGGGAAAGAACCATCGAGGCCATGATATATGTATTCGTCCTTCTTTACCCCGCTTCCTGACTCTTCGGGAGAAGGTGCAGATTAAGAATATCGATGCCGGTTGACTGCACCTTCTTCGGGACCCCTTCGGACTCCGGGGAAGCAGAATATCGATCACATCTCGGGCGGTCCGTGATTATGGGGAGTACGAATCTCAACTTTCCATCATCATTTAGCGGTTCGGAAGCTGCTTTCCAATTGTTGGATTGTGATGGAAGGTGGTTGAAGCATACCTAGGCAGGAAAGGCCTGTGGTTCTGCTGACTAAGCCATGCGTGCTTGACGTCTCTATCCCAATACTTCTACAGCCATAAAGAGACTCTCTAACACTCTCATTGATACTCCTATGTGCACCAAACTCCTGATTTCCTGTAAATCTATCATGTCTATACAAAAACTCCCCTTGTCATCATTTATCTACATCTCGCCATTTCTCTTCCAAGACACTTCAAACAGCCACACTTCTGCTCTTCATCTTCTCCACTTCTCGCACAATCCACCATCAAAGCTCCAGGTCCCTCCTTGACAGCTGCAGCAACAGCAAAAGCCAATGTCAAAGAAAACCTCACCCACAACCATGGAGAATGTCTACTCAGCATAGGTGCTTCCTCTCTTCTCTGTCTTTCATTCCTCAATGCCTGTGTGCTCCTTCGTTTCGAGACTTTGCGTTGGGTCTCGAAGACACAAGTTGAAGGTGATGCTCGTCGACTGCGTGATTGTCGTGATGGACAAGGCGAGAGGTTGATATCGTCAGAGTCAGCTTCGGAGTCGGAGTCTTCTGCTTGAGGTTCGCTTCTTGAGGGTGATGGAGAAGATTGGCGATAGGGCGTTTGCATCAAAATGGCATTCTCGTGTAGCGAACATGCCATCAACCTTCTAGTTGCCAAAGGACCGAGTAACGCATGCAACAACATCCATTGGAAGCGATTCAATGTCCTGGATAACAAGAATGCTTGATGAGCTCTTGCTACACACCTCCTCGCAACCTTGAATGGTTGACGCAGAAGCTCCTTGAT
This sequence comes from Aureobasidium sp. EXF-3400, assembly GCA_024195585.1. Classification (NCBI taxonomy): domain Eukaryota; kingdom Fungi; phylum Ascomycota; class Dothideomycetes; order Dothideales; family Saccotheciaceae; genus Aureobasidium; species Aureobasidium sp. EXF-3400. The sequence goes on from SWBL01000050.1 coordinate 123,393, forward strand.
TATCTCGACGATGCCAGTAGACTTCGGCGCAGGTGCTGGAAGCGCAGAAGAAGAGACTCGGGAAGAAGGTGGGTAGAGGGAAAGACCCGTGGCTTCGGAGATACTGCGTTGATGACGCAGACGCAAGGCTCCAGAGACGTTTCTTTGGATGCCAGTGGCGTGAGACGAGGAGGCCAAGTCTGCGGGTTTGGCGTTCAAAGTTGCAAAAGGTGTGGGCCCTGAAGAAGTCGTTTGAGAGTCATCGTCGTGTCTAGCGGCGTGCAGCTCTTCTAGTAAGTTTCTACCAGTGTTGGGGCCTATTGACGGGTACTCTGCTGATGTGTTATGTGAAGTTGTGGTTTGTTGAGGCGTGGGTGTTTTGTCTTCTTCAGTCAAGAGGATCGAAGAAGAAGACTCTGTGGCAACAAATGGATGGAGCAATGACGGTTCCAGTCCATCTGTATTTGTTTTTGCTCGTCTGCGTCCAGTGATGGGACTGAATTCATGACAACTGGCTCTCCTTGGCGCAACATGTACTTCCGGGAATGGGAAAGCGCGAGGAGAATCATGAGGTTCGTAGATAGGTGCCGAAGCCAGTATAGGAGCCAATTGAGCAGCAGACAAGATCAAAGGTTTGGGAAGATGAGAACCACCATGGAATCTCCGCATCCTCCGATTTGGACGAGCGCGGGAGGAAGATGGTGGAGGTTCTTGGTTCATGAGGAGGCTGAAGTCGATGCTGTTGCGTGAGGCATCACTGACAAAGGACTCTCGCTTAGAGGCGTCCCATTCTGCGTCACTGACTGGATTATCAAAATAGTCCTGTACAGCACCCTCGCTTTGTGGTCTGGACTCCTCGCCTTCGTGATGTTCAAGCATACTCGCTTGGTGCAAAGAGCCCGCAGTAGGAAAGCGGTGAAATGACAACCTCTTCTGTCTTGTGCTCCTGGATTCTTTGGTGAATGGAGGTTGAGAAAGCGGCGTTTCTGTCTTGATAGGAGAGGTGACAAGCAAATGTGCAAACGTCTCCAACCTCTTTTCAAACTCGACATTTGCAGCTTCGGCAATGTCCAGAGCTTTTCTCGTGGCGTCGAGTTGAGCTTGGAGTTCTTTGACCTTTTGCAAGTACTTGTCGCCATCTGCTTCCAGCATGTTGATTCTCGCACGAAGGTTGTTTTCGACACCATCATGCTCTTCCATGACCTGCAACACCCTCTCATCAAACTCGGCCTCCCAACGAGAGTTTTCTTGTTCTAGTCTTCGGATGTCTTGATTCAGCGAACGTATCTTTTGACCCTTCTCTTTTGTCACGGACGGCGAGTTCAACGAGGCTAGCTGGGTCTGGTAGGCGGCGAGTTCAGATTCGAGGTATGCGATGTGTTGATCTTGTTGATCCGAGTCGGGGTTGCTCTTGTAGGATTGTGTGCGTTGATGCTTCTTTCTCGACTTTGTGAGGTTTGGAGCTTCGGGTGGGAGACTGGGTGGGGGTTTCGTCAGCGTCACTGTCGATACAAGGTGGGGCAGATCTGTGTTACCATGCTGGCGACGACTCAAAGTTCCATGCCTTGTCGTCTCCATTCTCGTCTGCAAAGACGGACAGGACCGAGTCGTGCTTGTTCTTGTTCTTGTCTTTTCTCCGCAGACTTGAGTTGCTGACTTCTTGTAGTATGCTAGACGACCTTCCTCTTGCACTCAGGTATGCTTTGTTTGACTCAGGTTGTTGTGGTAAATCTGAAGTAGGTGTGTCATCTTGTTGTGCTGGTGAAGACCAGGCATCCGAAGTCCTGCGCTTGGGTGTAATGTTGCGATTGGGCAAGACTCGACCTCGGAAGCCATTCTTTCGTAATTGAAGTCGTCGGTTTGCTCGCGTTGTTCCAGGACCGGCGAGGGGTGACGATCTCTGCTCGACCTCCTCCATGTCTAGGGAGAGTTTTGATTCCATATGCAGGGGTGGTTATGACAATGTCGTTATGCACAGCGTGTTTTGTCGTTTCAGGGATTACTGCATGTTGGAAAAGACACCTTGATGATCTGTGTTTCGTACACACAAGGCCGCCGGTCTTCTGTTTCGCGCCTGCTCTTTCTGGAGAAGGCGTGCAAAGTCGTTGTCAGAATCTGTCTCAAGTAGTCTGGAGAAGAGAGGGAAAGAACAAGTCGTTCTGTGTGGAGACGGTCAGTGGTAGGGCAGGTACATTTGTTGTTTGCATGTTTATGTCCCGTCTCGGCCTTTCGGCTGTCGTCGACTTTGCCCTGCAAAAGTCTAATTTCCCTTTGTTTTAAAACGTGCTTGCTTCCCAATTGCTACCTACTGAGTAGGTATCATCCGCATTATCATTCAGGCCGCCCGTTACAACTGCGTCAATCTCCTTTCTTCTTCATGTGAGAGATTGACATTCTGCTGCCACAACTACCTGGACGCTTGAGATGTACATGCTGCCCCTCCACACACCGCCCTGCCAAGCCCTATACACCGCCCCTGCAAACCAGACATTGTCAAAATCTCAAACAACTAGACACATCTTAACTCTGGCAATTGTCGGACTGTCTTTTAGTCTCTGCCCCACTCATGTCGAATGCTTGTGTCAACAAACAGCAACCGCGGTGTCACAAGCACAAAATCCTTTGCACATGATCCATGCATGCACATGCGAACCTGTTCTATCCCAACTGTCACAGATACCGTTATTTGTATCAGCCTCGTGCAATCCATATCAGGATGTACTCAAGATAACATGATCATCACATTCCAATTCGTTAACCAACGTCCAAGTCAGGGTGGCCTTGAAACGCTCAGAAATTTGTCTGACATCTGCATGACTGCTTTCCGCAAGATTGGTGGAGATATACAGTCACATGTGAAATGTCAGCTAGTCATGTGCAAGAATGTGTCGAGTGCTGTCAACGTCTTGATCCTACCTCATGAGCACTTCCTGTTCAGCGTATCAATCTGAGAGATCTCGATTATCCTGATCTACACTGTCGGACTAACCTACAATTGGCTATATCAGAAGCATGCTCATGATTCAATCTTGTGAAGCACAACGTCTCCATGTCGAGATGAGGTTCAGAAGATGGTAACGGCCTTGACCACGGTGATGACCCTTCTGACAAGAGCATTCTCGCGCTGAGAATACAATCCGAATAGTTGCGACGATATACGCATAGCAATGTTACGCCGCGGTCACAGGCACTGAAAGTTTACGACAGAAGAGATGTATCCAATTCCTTGTCGTACAGACGGCTTTGAGCCCAGCTTGTTCGTCCAGAATTGTTAGTTGGTGGTATTTATCCAAAAGAAAATGGTGTCTTGCGAATTGCGGTAGAGATCAAGAAGTCGCAAGCGGAAGTTGTTTCTTATGGTCGTGACTCTATCGAAGAGTCCTCGAGTCACGACATCCAGTCAGCAACACACATCGTGCGGCTGGTATAGATGGTGTCGGTATTTTTGGATTCCCGCCTCCGTCCAGTGGCTTACCCGCCATCGCAAGTCGAAAGGAATATACAGCGAGCGACAGCAATGTTGAATACTGTCGACCCGGCCATCGCAAACCTGAAGCTGACGTTCGGTCAAGCTTTCGTACCTCTCGAATACTTGCCCGCTCTCGACCGCGGAGGACGCGACGCGCCAATGTTCTTTCATGCGGTTAAAAGACTGGCCTGTCAAGAGAGTTTCGTGGCGAACGATTACTCCAGTCTCCAGCCGCGGCGTTCGAGCAGAACAGGCTGTGCCGCTATGTAAGCTACGAGTGCAAGCTTCAAAGCAAACCGTATCTCGATTCTCCAGCCTCCTGGGCAAAAACTTGATTCCGTGGTATATCGAAGTTTAATAGCCAGGAACGTGTTTTGGTCGAAGACATGTCTTGTGGTTAAAGTTGCCGTGTTGAAATGCCGAGGCTTGTTTTCCGCTGTGCATGGGGATCGTAAAGTATAAATTTGGAGTAAGTACGGTTTTGTTCCATACTTCATAGACGAATGCGAAGAATAGATGAGAGCTGATAGCAAATAGAAGGTAGAATGGAGTAAAGGAGGTAGACTTATCAGGACTTGTTATGATGTGATTGGTGGTTGATATTGTTTATTGGAGGCGTTCGTGCATCCAATAGCTGAATCGTGAGTAGCCAAAAATAGGCGGATCATGCACCGATTGAATTTTGTGTTTGCTGCAAGGTGTTGTGCGAGAGCGGGTTGACCGAAAGTTGCAATATCCCGCTTCTTTCAAGAGGCTGAACGAGCTCGTCTGGCGAACAAAAAGCAAATATTGTATGCGGCAGAAGGTGAGAAACCGACGGGAGTGACATTCATGATGGACGCGCACATCCGCGAAAAGCAGCAAGCCATGCCCGAACTTCATCTTACAGAGAAGCATATCAGATTGAGGCTCATTTGACCGGGGTTGTGTGACAAGAGCTTGGTGTAAAACTTGCACTCCGCCGTTGACACAGCAGTGATGGGTGACCATGCCCATTACGAATCTGTTCGGAAAACAAAGGTTTCATGTCTGGTCATGAGCTGTTGTAGATGGTAGATCGCCATTGAATTGCGCGTACAGTGCAGGATGCATGCAACGCCATGAAGGCTTCTTGCACTTTTACAGGTAGATTGGCTTGCAAGTAGGTGACGGACTTTACGGAGGCGGTCATGATGAAGGGATCACATCAAGAAGGTGACATGGATCCGATGGTTCTCGCGGCAGCCAAGACGAGGGGATGACAACGAGACTCTATAGCGTAGCCGAGTTTCATGCATACCCTTACATTCGACCGGAGCAGCGGGAGCTTGTGTTACATGGAGTCGAACGATGAGACTGACGAGAGACGGATGGCAGCATTTGGGAGGGATTGCGCGTTCTGCAGAGTGAGGCTGTGAGGATTCTTGAATGAGTGATGTGTAGAAGGGTGATGTGGATAGGGATTCGATATGGATGTGTTTCACAGTTGTTGCGACTCTTTTTCGTCGATCAAAACAGAGAGTTTCGCTGTCATGTCTTGGTCGTACGGCGCACCAATGTTAAGCACTCGGCAAACGGCATGTTGGTGTGGAGTTGCGGCCGCCACGCAGGACAGATGCAATATGGAAGAACTGCCTATGCAGTGGTAAAAGGTGGACAGCAACAAGAAAAAGCAGGGCATACTCCCCGGAGTGTTTAGAAATGCATGACGAAAAGAGGCCGAAGTGGAGAAAAGCAGAGTCAGGGTGTGGCGCACCGGCCATGCAGGAGAGATCTCCAGATTCAAGAGACCGGGGGGGCTGCGTTGATGCGATTGCACCTTCCGCGGGCAGAGAGACAGAGACACAAGATGGGTTGAACAGCACGCAAAATTGCAGCCGGCTTGTACTCCTCGCAGACCCAAGCAAACAGACACTAACTCAACGGAAAATCACAAGCGCTCCAGCAGCTGGGAAACAGAGTCAAGACACGATAACGACTTCAGCGTCGAAGTGTGTTCCAACTTTACAGCTTGTTCTCTGTCCAATCAGCGGCAGCTCCGGCAGTGTTGACTCGTTGAGGAGGCTTTTCTGTTATTTACACACGGACCTCGCCGCCGTTCGAGCCTTCAATCATCGCTGTTCCAAGTGTTTGATCTGGTGTGCTTGGAAGCGGCCCGTTTATGCTGCTACTGTCCCCCCCAAAGACCTTCTGGACGCTGTTTGGAAATTGTTCCACCACTTCCTCCTCTTGTCCACCTCTTCCCCTCGACCTCCCATCCTCTGCACCGCAATTCAACTCTGGGCATCCCCTTTTGGCTTGCAGTAACCAGAGCGTCCTTCAGCCAGCCTACATCAACCTTGTGCTCGCCGTCGACTCTCTCCCAACCTCTCCCCGGCTCTCCCGGATTTAATCCAACGGCTGGTCTCGGCTTCCACGTCTGCACATCTTGGCCGAATAACTAACCAACCCACGTCGCTCGCTACCTCGAATTTTTTCGCAACACCGCCAATCTGGAAGACTACAAGGAACGCAAGTCGGAGAGTAGCCTCTCCAGTGATGCTGGTGAAGGTCTCCCCACAATGCAACAGCAACAACAAGGCGGTGCGCGTTTGCGTCACCTGAATCCGCTCAGATTGTTCCACGGCAATTTCTCATACCAGGAGCTTCCCTCGGACAGCCGCAACACGTCCCCCTTCACATTGCAGCCTCTCAAGCGAGTGCGATGGCCGTCACCGAAGCGCGCTGGAGAGGCAATGCGATCTGTCCGCTGGTCTCCTCTTCGCATCCTCCTCTGGGCATTGACGTCGCTTCTTGTTCTGTTGATGCTCATTGCGACTCGCCATCATAAATTCCGCGAGCCTCCAGCGCCTGCAAATCCTGATCCAGCACTAGAAAAGCCTCCAGGTTATCCTTGGGAGGAATACCCGCAGTAAGAAGACCCCATCCTAATACGCAACGCCAGGCAAAATACTGACATGTAGCGATAGATTAAAAGGCTTCTACAACGGCATCCGTACTTTGACTCCCGCCAAAGAATGGGTCCCCCAAAATCGCTACAACAAATCCGTACCCGAAGGCGTCGTCGACGGCAATGAAGCTCGCGGCCTTCCCAAGCAACCCGCCTTCGATCCCATCAAGCTCAATCCTTACCCCGATTACAACTCGTATGAATACACGCAAAAGCATGGAAAAGTCGAGACTTGCTACATGGATGAAGAGGACAAGGTCGAAGTTCCCGATGTCTACGTCTACCCTGGTCTCCCCAGAAACATGACTGCTCCATTCTTCGGCACACACAAGGAGCTCGGTATCAGAGATGATGTCTGTTATGATAGATTTGGAAGACTTGGTCCTTACGGTTACGGCTACAATGCTTCAGCCGGTGGCCTCGGTCCCGGTCTCGATTCTGAAAATGTCGGTACTGACCAACTTTTCGAGAAAATGGGCACTGTCGATTACTCAAACGTCAACTGGGGCAAGGCCATGAAGAAGTGCCACAGCAAGAACAAGGCTCGTTTCGAGAACAAGGATGCTCACCGCAAGGTCGCCCGTCATGCCTACATTCTCCGTATCTGGACTGGCTACAACTTCAACTACAACCAACTTTACTCTCTTCGCGCCATGATTGCCGAGCTCTCACTCAAGTCTGGTGGTGAGTACGATGTTTGGTTCCTTCTGCACGTCAAAGACGAGACTCTCCCCATCTGGGCCGACAAGGGCGTCTACCAAAAGGTTATTGAGCAGAACATGCCTAAGGAATTCTGGAACATGACTGTTCTCTGGTCCGAGTCTCAGCTGCTCAACTACTACCCTCCTCCCTTTGCTGAGCCGTTCGAGAACCCCTCTCAGCAGAGTGTTCATGGTGTCTACCGCTCAGCTCATTTCGCTCTTCAATGGTTTGGCCAACAATATCCCGACTACGACTTTTACTGGAACTGGGAAATGGATCTCCGCTACAACGGCCACTACTACGAACTCAACACTGCCCTTGGTGACTGGGCTCGCAAGCAACCTCGCAAGGGAATGTGGGAAAGAGCTGAGAGATTCTGGATGCCCGAACTTCATGGTTCATACCAAAACTTCACTGATATGGTCGAACGCGAAACTCGTGAGAACGGCAAGACTCCTGTGTGGGGTCCTCCAGCTTTCCAGAATGACGGTCTCTCTACTCCGCCCTCTGATACTACCCCTCCCATGTCGTACGACAAGGATGAATTCAAGTGGGGAGTTGGTGAAGAGGCTGATCTTATCACTTTCAACCCTCTCTTCGATCCTAGCAAGACCAACTGGGTCTTCCGTCTCGACGCAACTGGTTACAGTCTGAAGATGCCGCCTCCACCTCGCCGTTGCGCCATTATTACCGTCTCTCGTCTCTCCAAGCGTCTGATGGACATCATGCACGAAGAAACCTGGAAGTACCGCCACACCATGTTCCCGGAGATGTGGCCCGCTTCATGTGCTCTGCAACACGGTCTCAAGGGTGTCTATGCTCCTCATCCAGTTTACTTTGACCGCGATTGGGACCTCGAATACATGGACAGAATGTTCAACCGTCCTCGCCTCGATGTCGACAGTCCTTTCGGCTGGGGCGAACACAACTTCATCGGCAGTTCCTTCTACTACAACTCCCAATTCAGTGGAGCTCTTTGGCGCCGCTGGTTGGGTCTTCGTGAGAACAAGGAGGGCGGTACACGAGAAGAAGAGACCGGTACTGGACGTCTTTGTCTACTTCCGAGCATAAGTCACCCTGTGAAATCGGAGATAGGCGAAAACAATTGATCTTGACTGGATGGGAAGTGTTTCGACGACTAATGCATAAGTTTCGGCAAAAAACTAGAAGGTGTCCAGGCTTCTGGGAAGGAGTTTTACATGTTTATATGGGGGTATCCTCGAGTCTATTGTTCTTTTCCTGTTTTCATTTCACGCCCATCATTCCCTAGGAAGAGCAAAAAGCGCCATCACTCTCTGTTTTTTGCTTTCTTCCTCCATTAGAGCGTCGTTGTTTTTGGTTGTTTCTCTTTTTCGGTCACTGGCGTTTTGCAAAGGAGCTGGTCTTTGTTGCATCTTTGGATTGGAGTCTTCGTATGCTTTTTACTCGCTTCTGATCATTTCTGGTCTTTGCTGTTTCTCTCTTTCTTCTCCTCTGGCTCTGTTCTGATCTGTACATATGGGACACCAACACGCATACCACAGCGGCGAGGCTTTGCTTTATATGCAAAGATTGAAGATAAAGGCATTTCGAATTCGAGACACGTATTTAATACTCAAAGGAACATATGTTTTAAACCACATCGTCTATCACGTCTATCTCTGTAAACAATGGATGAAGAACGGACCTGTAAAACTTCATTGATTGAGCGGAGAGAACAAAAAGAAAGCCAGCATCCGACTTGGTCCCATAACCTGGGTTGATCATGGTACCAGAAACATGATGATGCCGTCATCTTTTCATTGTTATGTGATGTGTCTTTATGATCTCCTCCAGCCGATGTTGTACAGATGCATGAACCCGTGTTGGCGTCTCAACATCGACTGCTACCTGCTTTGATGCCAGCACAGAGCGACCGGACAACTCTGGCAACATCCATTTGTTTCCCCAACACGGTCAAAGATCTCAACAATGTCGATGTAGCCCATGGTCAATTCTTCCAGTCACCGCAACCAAATTACCCCCTGACCACACTCAACGCGTTCTGCAACACGTCCCATCCACCAACGAAATCTCCTGGCGACAGACCTTCTTGATCAACACGTTCTCCTACCACTGGCAATAAGTCTATCCAACCGCCTGCATTCCCCCTTCTCTGATCTATACGTCCTCTCGACAAGCGCCTATACCCCTGACGGCATTCTATCATGGCCACAACCACCGCTGCTGCCCCGGTGGCAACCAAAAGCCCATACATGGTCCGTCAAGCGGGTTCAATGAAACTTGACACCACCTACGTCCATGCGGTTGCCGTGGTACAGCTCCGTGAAAAGATTACGGAGCTACAGCAACTGGTCAAGGCTCGTGGCACCATGCCCGCAACATCAACCAAACAAGCTCAGGATCAGATCAAGCTTCTCAGAGACCAGGTCGTCAGAGCTAAACACGCTCTGTCTCAAGGCACGAAGTCCATGGAAGAACTGGAGAAGCTGAAGGAGACTCTGGAGCCCATGCACGACATGGCAGTTGCTGGAGAGTTCCCCAAGGACCGTTACGCCATCCAGCTGACCCAGCAGCAGCGAGTCAATGCATGGAAGTTTTTGATCAAGACTAAGAAGCACCGAACCCCTAACGAGCAAGAGCTCCAAGAGTCTTATTCTGGTGCCATTCATGACACATTCGATGCAAGGCTTGAGGCCAACGAAAACCGAGACGTGGCTGAAATTGCCCAAGTCATGGGCGAGGTGAAGGAGTCTTGGTCAGTTGACGAGATGTTTGAGGTGATCAAGGCAGTGCGTGGTCAGTCGAGTGCCACCGCCACCGCACTCCAGAAAGAAGAGAGAAAATATCGCGAACTGGACACCATTGCGAACAGATACAAGGCCGAGCGCAACAGTGGTCGTCAAGAGATTGATCAGCTGAAGAAGCAAGTCAAGGGCCTGGAAAACCAGGCTGCCGAAGAGTCCATGGCTGACGCTTCATTGGAAGATCAGGTCACTGAACTGGTAAGTGCTCTATCAATCTCTCCTTGAGTGTCACGTATCGGGAATGAACTCTGACGATCTTCAGGAAAATGAACTCAAGGTCTCCAAACAGACTATCGAAGCCTACGAGATCGACAATCAAGCCCTGCAAAGAATCAACGAAGCCTTCGAGGAAGCCAACAACTCCCGTCAGCAGATGGCCGAGGCAGTCACTTCGCGTATCACTCACCTCGAAAAAATCATCCAACAAGGCGAGCAAAGTACTCCAGAAGAAAAGGTGGCGCTAGCCCAGGAGACCATGGCGCACACTTCCAGCACCGTCCAGAGTCTCAGTGCCACTCTTGGAGAAAAATTCATGGAGTGTTACAAGGAGGTCGGAGACACAAAGAGCCAGATCGCCGAGCTCAAAGCGGAAAACAAACGCCTGGAGGACCAAGTGGAAGCCGAACGATTCCACCTTGCTCGCTCTCAAGAAGACGAGGCATTCTGGCACAACAGTCTTGAAGAGGCTAATACTGAGCGTCAAGGTCTCCAAACAGCAAAGAGAAACTTGGATAGTATCATCAAGAAGCGCGACCAGCGCATTCAGCGCCTCGAGGCTTCGGCGAAAAGAACTCAGGAGTCCTACAATGAAACCTGGGACGAGCTTCAAGAAACCAAGGCTCACCGCGACACACTGCTCGGCGAAGTCAATGTCGTCAGCAATCAACACGAGACCCTAACTGAGCGATACGCCGACTTGACCAGAGCCCATCAAGACGCCTCATCGTTGAAGGGCTTCCTCGAAATACTTGTCAGCTGCGCAGACAAAGCCCTCAACGATGGCACCAATACTCTGGAACAAGATTGGAACCCCCCTGCCGTTTCCCAGCGCATCGGTTATGCGCTTGAGCGGATCCCGCGTCTCGAAGGATTGCTGGACGCTGAAAAAGGCACATCCCAAGACCGTGACCAGCAGCACTTGGTTCAAGTTCAGGAGGCGGCAGCAGCGTCCGCCAAGGCTGAACTCCTTGTAGGTCAACTCGAGGAAGCCAACGTGTACGGTGCCAAGTACCTCGAAGAGGCGACAACTCTCAGGACCAAGAGCGATGGTCTCGAAAAGGACAATCAGAGACTGAGCAGCTCCCTCAACAACAGTTCGACCAAGCTCAACGACACCGAGAAGCAGCTCACAGCCACCCGCGAGCATGAGATATCCCTCACGCAAGAAGTTTCCACCCTGAGCAGAGAACGTACTTCATTCAAGGAACAGCTAGACACCGCCAGGGATCAGCTTACTGAATCTGATCGACGTGTCACCAAGCTCGAAAGCCAACAGGAGATGCTGCAAAAGGCCGTCCAGGATGCACGCCAAGAATCTCTTGATGATCTTCAGAGTACCCAGCAATCTCTCGAAAAATGGAAATCCATGTTTCATCAAGCCAGAGATCAACACGAAAATCTTGAAAGGCGATACGCCGGGCTGGAGAAGAAGAACAATGATCTACTCATTGCGGAGAGCAAGTTGCGCTCAAGTATCTCAGATGCAAGTGCTTGGTGGCAGACCAGACTTCAAGCCTCAAAGAATCAACTTACCGCAGTGCAAAACGAGCTTGACATCACCAAGATGCAGTTGCAAAGTCTGGAGGGACAAGGTCCTGAGGTTGAAGCCAAGCGTCAAGAGCTTGTGCAGAGAGAGCAAGACCAGGTCAAGGAGGGTGAAAAGCTCGCCGTCGAGCGCGAAGCCCTTTCGGCTCGTGTTTATGCAGTCACACAGCAAGAAAGTACCGTGAGACAGCTGGAGAGAGAGCACAGCATGCAGGAAGGCAGGCTGCTGCAGAAAGAGACGGAGATCGACTCGAGACTTGAGCAGGTCAACAACAAGCAACAGACCTTTGAGACCGAGAGATCCGCTTTCCGTCTCGAGCAAATCAAGCTAGACAACAAGGTTGCCGAAGCAATGGCAGACCGGACATCTCTTACTACTACTGTCGAATCTATGGAAAAAGACATTGAGGAAAAGCAGAAAGCCCTCAGCAAATTGGAGGAGCGGCTCGCATCCCTGAAGGTAACCCAAGAGAGCACAGAGAACCGCCTCCTAGGTGTTCAGGGGGAGCTGGAGAGAGCCAAGCAGTCCATCATTGATAGACAAGATGAGGCTGCCAAGAACTCTATGGAGGCCGTCAAGTTCATGGATGAGAATGCAAAGCTTCAGCAGCAGCTGCTGGAGGCCAAGATCGCTGCTCAGAGCACCCTTACCGAGACTATGGCCAAGGTACACGAAGAGACGAATCTCTCCATCAGGCAGGCCACATCGCAATCTTCTGCACGAGAACAGCAAATCCAAAGCTTGTACACCAAAATCGGTGCGCAGGTGCATCAAATCACTGGTCTCGAGAAGAAGGCCATACAGCGAGATAACGAGCTCATGGCATACACCAGAGAGCAAATCAGGCTGCAGTCAGTCATCACTCAGAAAGACCAAGATGCTTCGACACAACGCACTGAAATTCTTATACAGCGAGATACTATCGAAGACCTCAAGTCAGATGTGGCCAGACTCCGGAAGAAATGCGAGTCCGCAAGATTCGACCAGGATGTTGCAGAGGAGGACTGCAAGCAGACTGTCGAAAAGTTGCAAGCACAAGTGAAGCGCGCTATGATACTGGAAGGTGATGTCGAAACAGCCACTTCACACATCTGGAACCTCCTTTTCGGTCCTGGGTATGGTCTTATTCGACAGCTGAAGGTCACTAAATGGGGTACATTGAGAGACCAAGCCGGTACCGACCTGAATGAGGTCTTCCCTAACCGAGTGACATCAGTGGCCAAACATGGGTTTTCATGGACACTTTCGATGTGTACTCAAGGGAAAATGAGCATGTATCTCGAGCGAGGCTTCGACCATCTACTCTCCACGCTAAGTATTGTGCTGCCCATCCACAATCAACACCAAACTGCACTACCCATCATTGAAGCCATGCTACACAAGGTCAATGATTCTGTGCCTGGTCACTTGCTCAAGCTGAGAATCCTGTTTCTAACCATTCTTTCCGACGACGCTTATCTCGGCTCTGATGCTCACGATTTGTGCGAAGTGCGCATCATGGAGTTGATCTTGCGTATTGCTGATCGCCACGGAAGGTATTGGGATGGCGTGGACGATTTAGTCACCCGGCTCGATAGGAGAATCACAGCGAGGGGTACCTCACCATCCGTCGTTGTTAGAGCGATATGTGCATGGAGCATGGCTATCGAGAATTCCGTCGTGAAACCTACTGCAACGATCTTCTCGGTACCTGAGCTACTAACCAGTAGTATCCCTGACGAAGGAATTCAGCTTGTTCGAGCATCTTTCGCCGTTGCCGAAACCCAGGAAGGTCTGGACGCAAACAATCGTTCATCGCGCCGTACTCTGCTTGCAGGCAAGCTCTTTTCCAGCATGAGCGCCTATTTCCTCGCCGATCGAGCCAAGCATGAAGCCATCATGTTCGACGTACACGACACTCACTACTCAATCGGCAGTCGAACCCTGACACTGCCGGAGCGCTTCGGACATCACCATATTTCTGGTAAGGTGTTGAATCCAGGGTATACAGATGACTTGGGAGGCACCTTCGACGTGCCAAAGCCATTCATATGCCCATCAAAACTATTCGTTTGTGATCATATGGCAGACGTCTTCGAGGCAGACCACATGCGATGAATCACAGGCCACGAGGTTCGTGAATATCAGGGACTCTTTTCTGTTTTTCATCTGCGAGCAGCTTTTTTTCTGACATGCTGCAACGGCACTGCGAGAGGAGGGTGAGAGATCTGGTTGTGGGGCAGCAAGTGTATACCCATAAATAGATATTCCAACAAGTCTCCGTTTGATTGTGTCTTTACTTTGCAAGTGATAGTGACTTTTGATAGCATCTGAAGCTCTGTGGGACAAGGGCGAGAGTTGTGTATTTCGCAGACCACCCACATGATAATTTAAGCTGGGAGGATGCATAGTTCTTTCCGAAAAATAGACAAGTCCGCAGAGAGCCCACAGTATCACCGTTCTCAGTGGATGCTTCATGGTTATTGAATGAACTTTGCATTTCTATAGCTACTTGCGTAAGATGCTCCCGAAAAAAAAAAGAGAATGAAAGTACTGGAGAGGTGATTATTCAGGCTCATGGAAAGGAAACAATTAGGTCTGCAAAGGCAGAGAGACGACCAAGGAGAGACGACCAGGCTCATGACAAATGAAAACCCACCGAGATACACTTCTGCTTCCCACATACACTCAACGCTGAACCGAAGCAGGAAGGTTCATGGGTTGCGCAGGGTATCTGACCCAAGCTCTGAGCTCCGCAAGGGGGTGGTCATTGTTCGGCAATGGTGCAATGAACATGACATAGTGGCTGCCAACCCTTGCCTTCCTCAGGCAGATACGGTTCATCCTGACACATAGAGGACAAGCATATTGTTCCTCGGGCACAGCGTTTCCTTTTGCGATCTTGTTGTACATACATTGAATCCTCTGCACATGACCAGCCAGGAGGGTATACTTCTCTTCATCGGTGACACAGATGAAACCCATCAGATCTGCGACGAAGCGCGTAATCACATCGTCACCAAGGCCCACGGCAAATGGTTGATAATTGTCGTAATTGCCTGAGCGATCTCCAACTTTGATGAAGTTCCCGGTCAAGATGTCGTTAGGTTGCCTGGCGAGTTGTACGCTGCCGTTCAGGGCCACCGAAACAGTAAGGCCTGAGGGATGGGGTGGTGTGAGAAAACGGAGGGAGAAACCAGGCCCTGCGACCTGCCGGGTGGAGGCATCAGGCTGAGAGGTTGGTGCAGGGGGGAGATTGATGGGTGGCTGTGCTAGGGTACCAGGCTCGGGGGACGAAAGAGAGGGGCCGCCGTGAGGAGACTGGACTGAAGTACCACGCTCACGGCCAAGATCATACGCGGATGGACGAAGAGCAACACGACGACCAGGGGCACTAGACTGCTGAGACAAGGGTTGTTGGTAATCGAATGGGACCTGACCGAAGGCACCAGACTGCTGAGGCGATAGAGGCTGGTAAGTGAATGGAGTGTGACCAGGCTGAGAGGGTGAATAGGAGCGCTGGGGTATTTGAGTCTGCGCAGAGAAACCTGACTGAGGAGGAGAGACTGATGGACGGGTGGAAGGCGGTTGGATGGAATCGCTGCCGGTCTCTGACATGTCTGCCAACCTGCCTCTGGTCTTGCCGCCCATGATGATGTTTTTGGACGCGCTGAAAGTGTGACGGAGGCCTCCCCTCAAGGACTTCCGAGAAGTCAATGTTTTCTCCTCCCCGATGCGTGGTAAGGAACCGTGGCTGGGGCTGATCCTGGCGGCTTTTCTGGTGCGCTCTGTCGACGGGGGTCTGTCAGGAGAGGACAGGTTCCTCATCATAGACTCGATGCTTCTCAGCATTCGAGGGAGGAAGGCTGTTGACGGGTTCTGGTCGATGTCCTCTCCAGTCAAGGTTTCTTGAATGTCTTGGACAGTCCCCAAGACAGAAGCGAGATTGCCATCAATGTCCTGGGCGGCAACAACAATCTGGCCCTGAATCTCATCGACAGTTCTTTGAACAGCAGCGAGCCTGCTCTCATCACCTCCAGCATCGTTGAGCTGGGTTTGGATGTCGGTGATTGATTGTTGGACAGTAGACATGGCGCTCTGGTTCTCTCTCGAGAAGTTCGTGATCTGGGTTTGAGAGTCTTGAACTGACTGCTGTAGATTGGTGATGTTAGGGCCGACAGCTGTGTGAACCTGGGCGAGGACTCCTTCAGGGTGTGTGACAGCTTTGTGGATGGCTGTAACCTATCGAGTGGAAGCACAGTCAGCATGGTTTTCATTGTAGACTGGGGGGAGTTCACATACCTGTGCCGAGGTTGTATCGGCCTGCTTCATGAGGGTTTCCAGCTGAGTTGACTGCTCGTCGAAGCGTTGCTTCTGGGCTCGAAGTTGGGCCAGTTCCTCTTTTTCCTTCGCGGAGAGCTGTATGGCTTCAAGAAAGTCTTGTTGTCTCTTGAGGGCTTCGTCGCTATTGAGTTTTGTGGCATCGAAGTTCTTTTTCTGTTCTCTGAGGGATTCCAATTCTGTTTGTTCTTCTAGTCTCAGCTTGACGGGCCCAAGGTGAGATCTCTGAAGCTCTATGAAGGCGTTGTGCGAATCTTCGGACTTTTTCTTGAGACGGCTGACCTCTGCACTACATTAGCTGGGACTCGCGATGCATGATGATTGGGTGAAGGGATGACAGAGAGGCAATATTGGAGGGCAATCGAGAAAAGGAGAGGAAGAAGAGAGTCTTGAACGAACCAGCAGTCAATGTCTGCACCTGTGATAACACGCCACTGAGCGACTGGAGGTCTGCAGTCAATCTAGAATACAACAGAAAGATTAGCATGATCCATATCTGTCTCTACGACAGTAGCGGCACCTACTTCTGAGCCTTCTTGAGGCATTTCGCCACCTCACCCAAGTAGACGACAAAGTGACGCTGGACCGTGCCTATAGATGCAGCGGTCGAGATGCTTCTGACCTCAGCATATAGGTCTGCTCTGGACGTCTCCAAGTCCTCCAGATTGGTTTGTAGGGTGTTGATCTGGTTGGCGATTTCGTCTGGAGAAGGGTTGGAAATCGAGGAGAGCATGACACCCTCCATTTCCATGGCCATGGTGATAGTAGGGCACAATACAACTGGATAAGACTTGGAGAGCGAGTGATGGGGGACGGACGAGCAGGCAAGTAGAACGGTAGAGGGTGAAGAAGGCAGAAGCGTAAGAGTTGAGATCTGCCTACCTCTTGTTGCAAATGTGAGATCTGCGGACATACGCGCCAGACAAACGGACCCTTGAATAGACTTTTCATAGACTTCCGACTTAGTGGATGGTTCTGGATACCGTGCAGTCTGGGTTACAAACAAGAGACACGGCCGTTTGCTCACTTACGGTTTGGTGTCCATCAAAGGCGTGCGTGGTAGATACGCAATGCCTATTACCGTACCTACCAGAGAGTCGTTTGTATGCTGTGTCCAGCTTTTGCGCATCTCGTTGGCCAAAATGTCCTTGGTGATGTTATTGCGTTGGTCGCAAGGGTGAAGGGACGCTGTTACAGATTTGCCGAGAGAGCAGAATCCGACTGACGTGCATCTCGAACTGCAATGCTGTCGCGTGCAACGACCAACGGCTGAATGAATATCGGTCGTGGTGCAATAGATCAGTTGAGTAAAACCCAAGCTCTGGACAGATAATCAGATAAGATCAGACGGGTTGAGGTGTGTGATGTGTTCCGGCATCCCGCGTGTCGGATTCTATGCATGTTCTCACCAAACCGTGAGATTCTGAGCCTGAGCTGCGAACAACCACAACTATGCGCCCACCATCTGGCTAAACTTCGGTTATGTTCGATTAGATTGTCGGCGTAAGAACCAGATCCCAGACAAAGACCCAGGGAAAATCAAGCAAGTTGTGGCTAGTCGTCTGCTCCGGCGTGTCGCCTGTCGGACCTGTGCGTTTCCTCACCAAGATCTGGGACACCAAGTCCATACCTCAACATCACCCACACACGCCGGTTGCCCTTCGGTGAAGTTTGAACGGATAGTTTGGGTAAAAACCAGGCTCCAGAAGAATAACCAGGAAAGATCAGAAGGGTTGTGGGTAGTACCGTGCTCCGGCATCTTGCCGGTGCACCCTGCGCGTTTCCTCACCAAAATCTGCGATTTCGAGCCCTCGCCACTATTGATCATAACATCAACCGCATCATCTGGCAGAATCTCGGTCGTTGTCAGGGCTGTTCTTTGCCTAAAACCCAGACTCTGTGCAAAGAACCAGACAAGATCAGACCGATTCTGGCGAGTTGGGTCGAGGCGGACATCGACAGTCTCCTGCACCCAAACACTCTACCAAATTCGTGAAACCCTCTACCATTCAAAACCATCACAACATCACCCACACCAGCTGGGAACCTCTCGATTGCTGTCGGGTGTGCTTTTTGTCCAAAAACCAGTCTGCTGGCAAATAACCAGCCAAGATCAGACGGTGGTTGTTGAGCAACACTGCATGCAAACGGACTCCCTCCAGCCAGAAAATGATCAGCGTCGGACTTGGAAGTCTCGCAGCCCTCCCAACTTCTCCCAGCCACTCGACCCGCGACTCCAGGACAGGACATTTTTCATCAAACAGATCAACCCGAATCCAATCTCATTGCCAACATGCGATAGACTCCACATTATGCGATCGATCTTTTTTTTTTTTTTGACAGTCACGACTGATATGCGCTAGCAGCAAGCGTGCTCGTACTCTGTCACAAACCGTGCTCTTGGTGCAACCCGAGATCCCGCACATCATCTCTTCCAAGTCTTCTTTGGACGGTGTCTGGAGACTGGACATTGTGCTTCTTGCTTTGTCTTCATACTTGAAGCTTGAGAGCTGTGTTGATCTCGGATATCAACCAGTCAACTCGACCAGAGATCGCGATCTCACTATACTACTCGTAGTGTTGAAAGGTGATTATTACTGCTCGCAAAGCCATATTCCGATCCCGTCGGCATCATGCAGTGTTCCATCTGCAATATGCCTAGGCTACGCGGTCATATGCGATACACATACTTGATTGCAGAGGATATCTCTTTGTCTGGTAACTGTGGTTTGATGGCTTTTTGTCACAAGCATTGGGAACCTGCAACGAGGTTGGTGAATCGCCTGGTCCCTTCTAGGAAACTCTGATTCTGGAACATTCCCCTTGGTCTTGCTTCTTTGTTCCGCATGGTCCACAACACGCCAACACTTTGTTGTTTCATCATCTTCCTCGTGCTATCGGCGACCTGCATGGCTTGAAGGCTCTGACCAGCGCCGTGTCTTAACCCCTCCTGAACCTCGGCAGCATTCTCTCGCCCACCGCTTGAGCACAGGCAGCACTCTCTCGGCCGACACCGTACCTCCGCCCCTCCCGAACATCTCCAGCTCTCTCTCCCCTCTTGAACACAGACAGCAGTCACAATGGCATACGTGAGCAACTCGATGATCAGGATGGAGAGAGCCTACAGGGAATCAGGTCTCTGGGGCCTCGCCGAGGAGATCAAGGCGTTGGATCCACGTTATGCTCCCTTGGCCAACATCTCCCGTCTCACGACTCCAGTCATGACCCAAAATGGAATGCTACTTCTTGCTCAGGTACCTCGACCCATGTTGATGAGCATCCTCGACAATACTCTGGTTGAGAAAGACAAAGCTGGAGCTATCAAGATCAAAGATTGGAACCGGATACCCCGATCAGTCAAGGAGAAAAAGGAGCCCGCTATCTACCTGAACTACTACACTGCTCCCGATGGATCTGGCCTCACCATCTCGGAATACGAAGAGTACCTCCAAGCCATGGAGGATGCTATCCAAGGCAAGAGCACATCCGTGAATGGTATCGACATCGTAAAAGAGGTCAACAAGTATTACAGGCAGCGCACCAACGAGAAGGGCGCCTTCTTGACGGACAACAAGGGCCCCTTCCGCCGCGATCTGCCAGACCTTATCAAATACCAACAAAGAATGATCAGAGCAGCCAAAGCCAAAAATTGCTCGGAGATACGCTTTGCCGGCGAGGTTGGCTGGGCCATTGATACGGACAAGCGTGTCAAAGTCCATCACAAGCTCAAGGGCTCGGCGGGCTTGTTCCGTTTGACCATGTGTGTGGTCAGTGTGTTGTGGCCACAGAAGAACTTCGAGTTGACCTCGTTCTGTCTGTTCCGTGTGGTAAAGTGGGTCCAGGCCGAGATTGTAAGTTCATTTTCTCATACACTTGATCGCTCAGGTTGCAGCTATGGAAAGGCACTGTACTTTTGAGAAACAGGACAATATCCCTCGAGATGGCGTAGATCCTGGGCTCTCTTTGGTCACATCCCCGGATGCGAGACTACTGTGTCTTTTTATGGCGAGGACATCAGCCCACACTCGAAAAAGGAGAGTGGAAGTCATGGCACCTGGACCCATATCAGCGGTCGTGCTGTCCCTTTACGATTACCCAAACTGTTCTCATTGCGCTCATCGTGCATATCTTCAAGTACCTCTACTGACACATCAACAGGGAGAGTCGATCGGATCTCACCTTGCCAACAGCTACGCCGGCTATGGTGGCTTCAACTTCACAACCGCCGGCATCTCTGTCGATTCGGCTTTGAAGGGCGATGCCAGGCTGTGGATGGATGTGTGCATTCAATACGACGACGTGCTGGACTTTGCAAACAGAGCCATCGTCGCCGATCGTGTCAAGTTCGAGGCCAAGGTCAAGGAACTAGAGGTATATTCTTCCCATCTCATCGCCACAATGAAAGTATACTGACGTGATTCAGGATGAAATCGAGCGTCATCGCACCATCGAGCAATTGGAAGAGCTGGAGAAGGAGTTCGATGACTTGCTGGAGCAAGCCGATGTCGATTCACTGCTTGCCGCTCTCCAAGAAGAAACAGAAAAGTTCAACACTGTGCAGCGAGTCGTCAAGAAGAAAGAGGAGGAAGTGAAGAAGTGCCATGACAACCTGACCATCCTGGCTGCCGATTTCCAACTCCTGAAAATCGTTCCATCAGAGCATGCCACCTCTCATGCGTCCTCAAGCTCGGGAGTCCCCCTGCCACCGCCTTGATACTTTTTCCATGGGCCTGGTTGTTCTCTTTCCGTCAGCATATTCATACTTCCTGTCCTCCCTCCCTGCATGCAAAAGCCTGTCACGTAAGTAGCTACAGAAATGCACAGTCACTTCAGTCACCAACATGTACCCACTGAGAGCCGCGATCATACAAGCTTCGAGCAACCGAGACCAAGGCAAGCAATCGAATCAACGTCTTCTCAAGCTGGAGGTCGACAAGAAAACTTGAGAAGATCCTGTCCACGCTGCACGTCTCGAAGTTAGCCAAGATCTCCAAAATACTCGTCAGCCTCGCACGGATTGTAAGACCGAGTTGCGAGAAGCCCGAATCAGATACGAGTATCTCGAAAGTCGCTACCAAGATCTGGAGGACAAGAGAAACGAGCTGATTTTGAAACTTGAGGACATCCGCGCTGAGATGGGACGACAGATGCTTAATTCACAAAGTATCGATCAAGCATTCCCAATGCATCTGACATCTGTCAGCGGGCCTGAATTCGCATG
Organism: Aureobasidium sp. EXF-3400; assembly: GCA_024195585.1. Taxonomy (NCBI): domain Eukaryota; kingdom Fungi; phylum Ascomycota; class Dothideomycetes; order Dothideales; family Saccotheciaceae; genus Aureobasidium; species Aureobasidium sp. EXF-3400. The sequence continues at coordinate 144,564 of SWBL01000050.1, forward strand.
GACTCTGTCCATGTGTACGTTCGATGAAATTCGCAGGTATCTTGACTCAGACTTCCAATGGCTACTCTCCAGACTGAGCTTTGTGTTGCCAACTTAGAGCATACATGATACAGCGCTTCCCATTCTCGAGGCCATGCTGCACAAGATCTGCGACTCGGAAGCTGTTGATTTGCTTGTCCTTCAAAATCTACTCACGACTGTCTGGGCCGACGCAGAGTCAGATCCGTGATCGGGAAAGGGTCTAGGGTATGCGTTGGGAATTGATAGTAAGTCGCTTTTCAATGGAACTATCTTGTTTCTCGAGACCATTGTGTATTTTTACAGCGATTTATAATGAGAAAGAGAAGGAGAGTGATCATCATGAGGTATGCAAATGGCCCATGACCAGGTCTCTCATCTTATCATTCTCTCATTTCTTCTCTGATGTGGTTCCTCCTATTGCAGCAAGTCAAGAACCTCTACGAGAAGCTAATCGAAGATGGGAAACAACAACGACCCTGTACCATCAAGGACCTGGTCATCCATGTATGACTCCATCGTTCCGTGTGCCTCCACTTCAGTTGTGAGATTCTTGATCTTGTCTCTTAGTTGCAAGACTGCGACTGCCTGCTGGTGGGTTTGTTCTAGCTTGTTGAAGAAGATGTAGGTAATCAAGCCTATTTTATATGGACAACATTTACTGAAAATGATAACGAAGTGAAAGGCGTCGTTCAAGCTGTTCAAGCCCTCTATCATCAAGTGAGAGGTATTCCTGATATTTTTTATGAATTGATCAAAGTGGAGGCTCATTCGCATTCAGTTTCTCGACTGTCCAATTCTCGATTCACTCTCGCATCGAATTTTCATCACTTCATCGCTCCATCACTTCATCACTTACCAACTCGCTCTCCAAATCTTCAACGCTTCCTCTCCAAGCTCTCTCTACTCATTCTACATCACATCATCGCCATGGAAGGTGTTTCGTCCAACCCAATCCCGGACATGTCTCCTCAACAAATCCAACAAGACATCGCAACCCTCCAAACCACGCTGACCGACCTTGTGGAGGACATGAAAGGCCTGAAGGCTGATATTATCGATGTCGATGGTGTTCCATCCGCGATCAAGTTACAGCGTCGCTTCACTGCATATTCAGGCATGGTGAGAGAATGCGTTGCCAACTGCCAGAAGTTGACCGCTATCTTTCAATCACTCAGTGGTGTACTCCAGCTCAGCAACGAGGAACGCACCGAGCTTGAAGATCTTCGCCGCGAGAACCAACTCCTTCGCCAGGGCCAGATCACCGCTGTCCAGCAATCTGTCGACAGTGCCTTCAGCACAATCCAACAACAGCTCAGACAAATTGAAGCTGGTATGGAGAGATTGCTGCACACCACTGGAAGCCGTCCTACCAATCCAATGCAAGCAGAGCCTACTAGAAAGTCCCCCCGTATCAACCAGGAGCTCGACGACAGAGACGTGATCTCTTTGAATGAGGCAATCTCACCGCCGGCGCCATCACAACCTCCTCAAGGTCGCGATTAACCCACTCATCGCAGTCTCAGACGCTCCCTTTCTCGATCGACTAGCAAGATCTTAATCGCCGGTGGAGATTTCTTCCAAGTTATACACCCTAGCGCAAGCAAAACCCCAATGCCAGACTTGCCAGAGGCCGTCGGTGAGCCAGCCGGAGCATCTAGTGCGCCCTCATAACAGACACTCGCCTCTCATTCTGGACCTCCTCAGTCGCAATCAACTCCCTCAAACAGCAACTTCACCATCGGCGCTCCCCCGCTCATCAATCCCGCAAGGCTCACTCTATCGGTGGCCGTGGGTGACAACATACAGCTTACCTGGCAGCCCAACGATATCTTAGCCGGGAACTTTATCAAAGTTGGAGATGGCTTAGGCAACTACAACAGTTATCAACCATTTGCTAAGGGCCTTAGTGAGAGTGTGATCAGGTTGTAACTCCTGGCTTTGCTCTTTTGTCGAGCTTGGTTGTCTCTTTGCCTTGGGCATGGTTTTTCTTTTATCATGAGAGTTTTACAGATCCAATTCTCATCCATTGTTCACAAAGGGGTCAAAAGATAATTATTCAAATGCAAAAAGAGTAGAATATGCCATTTCGTATCAGCGCTCTTTTCAATCTATGATAATTTGAAAACAAACCCCGCCATTACCCAGCGAGGTTCTCATGATGTCGCCGCGTGTCGTTATCCTAATCAAAAAAGCAAGTAAAATAGATGGAAAAGGCAAAAGAGGGCGTACATCCCATTCCTTTTTGTCCCGTCCCAATGTGCAATGTTCAGTCATTCGTAGACGGAAAGAAGTGTATAACGTCAAAAGAAAATCATCATCCCTCGTCTCTACTGCACAGACTGCTCTCTCAACTTGCTGGGCTCAGGCTTCTTGCGACGGCCCAATAGTGTGGCGTTGTCCAGACTGAGCTCGAAAGCACCACGGTTCTTGACCTGGCGCTTGGCTGCAGCTGCGACAGCGGCACTGTGTTGACCGTAACCCTTCTCTTGCGGTTGTGTGCGAGGAGCCTCACGCTGGCGAGCTTGAGCGGCGGCTGACAGTGAGGTGTTGCGCATTTGGCGTTCGACACCAGCAACGTCTTGTGCACCGGCCTTGGGAACCTTGGCCGGGGGGTTTGCTGATGAGGCGTCGTAGCCCTGGGATTGGTTGTACTCGTCGTCATCCTCATCCTCGTCAAGTGCGTTAAGCGAGTTGAGGCCAGTAGCACCACGGAAACCTTGCTTGAAGTTCTTGCGACGCTTGCCCTCCTCTTCTTGACGGTGGACGGCGTATGAGACATCAAAGACCTCACGCAAGTTGACAGCACCAGGGGAACGGAAGTCGGAGCGTTTGCCAGCACCAGGAGTCTCGAGGAGATGGTCGAAGTTTTGTTGCAGGGGAGTCTTGGCGTCAAGACCGGCAGAGTGAGCACCGCGGTAGAGAGGGGTAGCGAGAGGAGGAGCGTCGGCGGCAGCGTTGGTCTCTTCACCAGATTCACGGATCCAGGGGTGCTCGAGGAATTGGTTGATGTCGTAACGCTTGTCGGGGTCGACGGTGAGGAGGTGAGAAACAAGATCTTGGGCAGACTTGGAGATGTCATCCCACCAAGGAGACAGGAAAGTGTACTGTCCTTTGGCGACCTTTTCGGTCAGGACTTGAATGCTCTCGTCGTAGAATGGAGGGAAACCGCAGAGAAGAGTGTAGAGAACACAACCAAGAGCCCACATGTCGACACTCTTGGAGTAGCGCTCATCCTTGACAATTTCAGGAGCAGTGTAACCAACAGTTCCGCAAGGAGTCATGGTTTGACTGTCCCAGATGACCTTGGAAAGACCGAAATCGGCGACCTTGATCAGACCAATACCACCTGAACCAACACCCTTGATGAATTCACCCTCATCGGCCTTGTCCTCATCATCGGGACCTCTAGGCTTGGGGTTTCTGGTAGGAACGAAAGGTGTAGGGTAGAAGAGCAAGTTCTCAGGCTTGATGTCACGGTGGACGACACCGGCCTCCTCGTGCATGTACTGGAGAGCCTTTGCGACCTGGACAATGACGTGTCTTGACAAGTCCTCGCTGAAGTAGGTAAGACGGACGATTTGGTGGAAGAGCTCACCACCAGGGCAGAGCTCAAGGACGATGTAGTAGTATTGACGAGCCTCGGAGAACTCGACAAGCTTGACGATGTTGGGGTGGTCGAGTTGACGCATGATTTGAACCTCCTTGAGGATGTTGGCGCGCTGTAGGGATTAAGTCAGTGTCTGTCACAAAGTATCTTCTTGTTTGTGGTCGCAAGAGATACGAAAGCAATAAAGAAAGGAATATGCGCACCTCCACTCCCTTGGGCGTCTTCTTGAAATCCGGATGAAGAACCTTGTCGCCCTATTCCACAAGCACGGTTGGCGGCTGCACATACGACAGGTTTGAAGAGAAGAGAAGAAGAAGAAAAGTAAAGAAAGAAAAGCAAGGAAGGATCGCAGTTACGTACCTGGGTTGAGTTCATCTCGAACTTCCTCACAACCTTGATGGCGACTTCGTTGTAGACGCCTTGAGTGTCTCTAGCACGGTAGACGTTGCTGAAAGCGCCGTCACCCATCTTCTCGACAAGGTTCCATCGCTCCAGTCCAGGGTATCTGGGAAGCTTGCCCTTGGCCTCACGCTCTTCGGCAACGATGCGCTCGAGCACTTCGGGATCGACATCCTTTCTCTGCTGCTCCTTCTTTTGTTGCTTCTCAACAGCGGCACCGGCGGCAGCACCGGCCTTGGCTGCGGCGTTGCGGTTATCAAGGGCAGCTGCTGAGAAGTCGCCCTGAGCGGCGTTTGCTTGTAGGGGCTGATGAGCGTAGACGTTGGGATCACTCATGGCGTATTGGTCGTGATGCCTTTGCTCTTGCTGCCTTGGTGAGGCATGTTGTGTGTTGTGATGGCGTTGGGCGTGAACATTGGACACGGCAGGTTGGTCAGGCGGCGACTTTGGGTTCTGGTCGCGCGCCTGCTTGCCGTGACGAATGAAGTTTTTGAGATTCTGTATCGTTGACATGGTTGATTAGTCGGGGGTTGTTGATTCGTGACGAAGCCGTGACGCAATCAGAATGTTGAGTCGCTTTTTTGGAAAGGACAGCAGTGATTGAAAGACTGCAGCGTGGGTGAAAGCGAGAGGGTGTAAAGATGTGTTGAGTGCTTGTGAACGGCTAATGCTTGGTAATAGGACAAGCAAGCGTCAAGGAGGGGGAGAAGATGATTATCAAGCGGGAAAGAGTAGCGTGGATGGGAAGATGAGGGATGGACGGATGGGAAGTCGGGGTGGATGCAGGGTTGAACAGGAGCAAGAGTTAGACGAACGCTGGCATCATAGGATTTGATGACGTCGGATCGCTCAGGCTCCGGGGTCAAGGCTGTCATGCACGAAAAGGGTGCTTTGTTTTTTGAATGAAGGAATGACACACGAGCCTCCCATTGCCTCTTCAGCATGGGCCAATCATGTTGTCAATCAACTCATGACGACCTCGATGATGGCCGTGTTAAAACACTTGCCTTGCCATCAAGACGTCTGAAGGGGAAGGAACGCTTTTGGATAGGGAAGGGGGAAGAGGGGAAAACACCAGCTGAACCACTAACCTCGATTTTCCACATGGTAACAACTCCCGCCGATCGACGACTTGTTCAATTTCGAAACCTTGCAGGGGCTGCTTGTGCGTCGCGAGGGGCTGCCAATCTAGAGAGAGATGGAAATCCTGTTGCCCTGTCGTTGCACCGCGGTTTTGCAAAGTGAGGCAAGTCTCCTTCAGAGGGCTGGCGATTGTCTTTTCTCTCCCCGTTTCGTTCGTTTCGTAATTATTTCGATCGCAATTATTGCCGGGCTGTGTCTCGTTAGTTATTCCTTGACTAGCCGGAGGCTGGACGATGAGGCGGAAACGGATGTCTTATGAGGGAAGAATGAAGACACTAGGCAAAGAAAGGATGAACAGCCACAGCAGTTGAGGTCATATACATGGACTCGTAGCTCTACAAGATGATGTCGAGAAAGACAGTTGGCGCCCGCTGCGCGCCGGCCGTTTTTTGCTTTCCTTTCCCAAAAATGCTGCCTCTTCTCCGGGAACAAGTGGGCTCCGCTTTTTCCATAACAGCCCAGCCCCAGTATAGCCCTCAATTCGTTCGTCAACATGTCGCCAAAGGCACCTATTTTACTCCACTTCCCAACCTGCTTTACGACAGGACCCTGATGGTACCTTTTGTGAAGTGACTCAAATCCCGATATCAGCCAACCTCCTTCACCTACTCGTTTCATATCACAGATCAGATATATGAGAACACGAGATCTTGGTTGCTAAGCATTGATATGCCCCATCCTTGCCGGCTGTCAAACTGATCTTGCTTTCGGAGCCTTTCGCTTTGTTCCCCTGGGAAAGCCGGCAGCTCGAAGAAAAAAAGATGACGTTGACCCTGCATTCCATGACGTGTGGGCTTGGCGACTTGCATCATCCCGCATTCGATAGCCGCGAATCTCAGCCAAGCGACCACCTTTTTCGGCTCTGGTTCCTCATGATTCTCATTCGGCCGTTCAATCAAACACACAAGAAGGTGTCATGTTCATGCACGAGCAGACATAAAAAGTGATCGACCCGTTCTTTTGTAACAACCTGGGGCATGTTTGTTGACGCAAGCCTTTTCGACATCTCAGTAAACAATGTCAAAAATGCGGCTTGCTGTGAGTTTGCAACATCCTGGTAACTCCTCAACGGGCTGCTTGGGATTGCCGACTCGACTCGTCGTTGAGAGTGGGACTTTCAAAGCCACCACCACTCGATATGGCCTGGACGCGCAGCCGTCTCTACCGTGCGTAACAATTGATAATAAGTGCCTCATCGGTAGACAAAGCCACTCTGAGCATCTTTTGGTAGACAGTATCCTGCCAGTATCTCTGAGCATCTCCTCTCTGTGTCAAATGCTTGTAAGTCGTAAAAATGCACAACAACTTCGAGAAACTGGATAGTCATCAAAGAAAATCGATAACATCTCGGCTCTCTTTGGATACATCCATGATCTGAAATCGATTGTGCCTTCTTACAAGAAGATGTTGCTTCAGACCTTCACGAGGAGAGGGAGTATCTTAAAGCCGGTCCTACTCTTGATGGTATGAACCCTTCTCACGTCCTAACCGATGTAGCTGTAAAAATGCACAGTAGTGTCAAGAAACAAGAAGGTATCCATCGAAGAACGACATCATCTTGGTTCTCTATGGATCCATCCAGGGTTCAAAGATCATTCTGCCTTTTTATAGGGAAATATTACTCTAGGCCTTCATGAGGAGAAGGGATATTCCAAAGCCAACCCACCTCTGATGGCCTGCAACTCTATTCACGTCCAATTCAATGTAGTAATGGACCTGACAAAGGCCTGCCAACTGTTATCGACGTGTTGCTGTCACCCCTGCTCCATCCACTCACGGACAACACGTCCTTCCAAGAGGAATTATCACTGGACACTGAGAGACTTTGAACGAACGAGACCTGGAAAGTTCAAGATTTACCAGATGTACAACGGAGTCTCGGTTGTGACCAAACGGAGACATTATCACGAACGCGAAAGCTACAAATAGTGGTTTGAGAGTGAGTCTATGTCCTCTACCTGACTATCGTACTAGTCGCGTCGAAAACTAGCATGCGTCCTCTGCCACGGTGCCCAAAATCGTGACTGTCCTGAAGGACTAGTCTCCAACCAATCTGAATAAGTACCTACTTGATATGGTATAACTATCTTCCTCTCACAAAATCTCAAGACGCTCGGCAATAAACGCTATGAAGAGGGAGGACCTGATTGCATGGTGTTAATTCGATTTTATGGACAATCTAGCGAGTAATCCTTACGCACTCACACAAGCGACTACTTTATTTCCAGCCTTTACATGCCTTGGCCATAAATATACGAGGTTGTATCCGCCTGTTTCATCCGGATTTGATCTTGTTGATGCACGATGCTGGTGTTGATGAGATGTTTCAATTTGACCAGGGTCTTACCCACGACAACTTTGACTTTTGAAGCCACTGGCAAGGGCAGAAATGAGTTTGTTCATGGTTCATGGTAAAGATTGATTGTTACGGTAGTATGTGAGGAAATAATGCTCCCCGATGCTTAGTTTGCTCCTCTATAGCCTGGATGTTTCCGCCCCTTTATCTTCTTGACCTTTTTCTTCCAAAATCCAAAGAGCATCAAACCTCAACCTCCGTACCTCTCCTCAAAGAATGCAAAGTTCAATTCAAAACGAAGCAGAGCGGAAGAGTAGTTCTCAGTTGAAAATACTGCTACGAGTATCTTCAGTGACCTTGTTAGCGTTGTGAAGGTGCTGAGTAGCATCAAGCACCGTCTTGATATGCTTGTGACCCAGAGGCTCAGCTTTGAAACTAGCCAATAGCTGAGCTGTCTTTAGCATGTTCTTGATTTGGCGACCATTGAGTCTGAGCAGAGAGAGCTGACGGATCTCCTGCTGGGTGATGGCATGAGGTTGAGTCAGGGACTCATGTTTCTCCTTCTCAAGTGGTTTGCAGTTTTCGTCGAGGATTGCTGCAGCGGGTCTTATCGACGATGCAGGATTCTGGGGTGGCTTCAGACGGGCTGTAGCTTGGGCATCGTTGTGGCGGCCGAGGAAGTTTTCCCATATCTTGCGACGACTTTCGGGTGATAGTTCGGGATAGTCGATACTGATGTGAATGCGTGATTGGAATGCTGGGTCAAAAGTCGAGACTCTGTTGGTGGTGAGGAACATGATGCCCTCGTGATACTCAAGCACACGCAAGAAGATGCTGACGAGTTTGTTGCGCTCAACCTCATGGCGACTACGCTCTTCGAGGAAGATGTCGGCCTCATCCAGAAGCAGAATGGCATTCCAACGGGTGCATTTACCAAGCACAGAGATCAGACTCGCCTCGACCTGCCTAGAGTCCGAACCCAAGTCTCCAGCAGACATTACGAATAGAGGAACTTGCATGTGCTCGGCCACACTCTCAGCAGTCAGAGTCTTGCCAACTCCAGGCGGTCCACATAGCAGGAGTATTATTCCACGACCCTTGCCTTCGATGACATCGTCGTACGCTATACGGGTAGCTTGTTGTGTAGAGGTGAAGCCGAGAATAAGCTCCTTGGTGTCCGCAGGCAGCACAAGAGATTCAAAGGCGTCTTTGTTGAAAGAGACATCCTGAACAGACCCGACAAACATATTGAGCCACATCTTCTCCTTCAAGGCAAAACCACGAATCAAGTGAGTGCAAAGGAGTTTCTGCTCATCAGTGAGAGGCGGGAGCTTTTTGAGGTCTCCTTCGTCTCCAAAGTGACCGTCCAGAGGCATACCACCACTAAGACCTTCATTGTATGACTCTCCAAAGCCTGGAAGGATCAAGGTGCGGGATCTGCGAGTCTTTCTGTCTGTGCCTGTGCTTACTAGAGGCGAGGTGTAGATGGCCTGGTCGGGGATATAGCGATTCCAGCCGACTGTGTCGATAATGATCCTGCCTTTGACGCTATGACGCTCCTTCTGACCATACATATCCAATCTGTGGCCGATACCGTCATATGCGCGATAGTGAGTGCCGACAAGAGCCTCAATCTGCGAACCTCTGTTGATAAGCTTCTTTCGCAGGTCGGCTTCATCAGCATGATACTCGATGGGATATGCGGCAAGTGAGGCAATAGAGCAAGTGCCTTCGAACGCATGAACATCAAATCTGGCCACTATCCAACCGAATCTGGTGCCGTCATAGTCAATGTAGCGTATCTTAAGCGTATAAACTGGCCTTCCGTCTTTGTCAGTACCATATTTGCCAGATAGCAAGTTGAAGACGCGATCCTGGCCCTCCTCGCGGATGTAGACCAAAGTACCTGGCTCGAAGATTGTCCAGAGAGCTTCGTATGTGATGACACCTTGTGCCTTCATGTCGCGTGAAGACTCGATCAAGACCTGAAACTCATCATACAGGCAATCGCGCAGGATCTGTGTATGCTTCAAGCTGAGTTCCGTATTGCTAAGCCGTGATGGGCAAGTAGTGTCGTCCTCAGAGTCCTCGCCCTTAGCCTCAGCAGATTCTTCAGAGACGTGACTCTCCACAGTGTTTTCTGCAGTGTCTTCAACAAGAGCCTGGCCCCTAGTCAAGATGTCGTTAATCTCTTGTTGTTGGTCGGTAGTTCCATTAGGCGTCGAGGCGAAGTTGCAGTGCTTGGTGGGATCCTGGCATACGGTACAGTCCTCGTAATGCTTGAGCAGTGCTTGAAGGGCTTCAACAGCAAAGTCGAGTGCAGGGAAACGATGGATCAGACACTCGAATTTTCCATCAAACTCCAGTCTTTGCAAACCCACAGTGACGCCTGGGTAGTCGACTAGTACGATTTGAAGCACTCTCTTCAGCAGTGGTGACTGTATGACAATCGAGTGCAACGCCAGGGTTCTGCGAGGGTCGCCGTAGACCTTGACGTGTCTGGCGATGAAAGCCCACTTCTGTGTCTCTGCGTTCTCGGCGGGTGGTACGAGATCTTCGGGTATCGTCTCTTGCCATTGAAAGCGACCTCTACGATCCTCCTTGCCAGAATAGAGACTCTTGTAACCAACAGACATGCCTACCAACTTTGGATCGAGTGGCTCCTCCTTTGGCTTTGTAGGGTCCTGATCCAAGGTAGGCAAACCTGTTGACGTGCGCGTTGCGAGGGCATCGAGTTCAGACTGTTCACTATTGTAGCCCTCCTCGTACTCTAGGCTCTCGCGCGATTGCATGCGGTCGGCACGTGCTCTGGCAATGCTCTGCAAGTGGAGCATTCTAACACTCCTTTCGTAATCTGCAAGTCGTGACCCCATTTTGGTCGGGGAGAACGGAGAGGATGGGATGATGTTCGCTTGGTGATTGAGATGGGTGTACCGGAGTGAGACAATCTGGCGACACAAGAGGCTGTAGTGATTGAACCTGAGCAATGAGAGTTGATGACTTGATCGGAAAGATGGGTGGCTGTCTAAGCGCGGGAATTTGTATCTGAGATGGTCAGAGTGAGGGTGAAAGTTGATTTTGTGAGAGACCAACCCGCAGTCGCTCGGTGGCACGATTATTTTGGGTTGTCGAGTAGATTGTGACCGATAGACAGGCGGGATGCAGTTCAGTAATATTTTTGTCTTCAGGGAAGTGGCCGAGCAGCTCGGAGATGTAGCGCTGACGGGCAATGAATGGATTATAATGATTTGTAGTTGGTCGAAAAAGTGTCAGAGCTTTACAACTGGCGGTGCATGTGTCTTGATTGAGAGAATTGTAGAGAGATAAAGTGTGAAGGTCTGGGAAGGAGCGAACGGATTTACATGCAATCAACTTAGCTTGACATGCGGGTTGATGCATGCGCGACAACGCACGCTTTGCTTTGCCGCAAAACTGACCTCTCACATGCAGCCTGGGCGCCTATTGACATTTTACTCACCGATTCGGCAACTCCGACTACTGCTGTCTCTAGGGCATTGCAATGATTGTTTGTTAGACAGTGGTATTCAACAGCTGCAAAAGTAGAGTTTCTACTGCCGCCATAATCCAGTCATACCCAATGTGCCAAAACCAGGTTCGCACAAAAGACGCAGATCAACCATGCGAGATTGACTTTGCACAACATCTGAGACACAATCATCTAACCAGGATGATTTCAATATCGACAGGGCTGCATATCGGGTGTTTGAAGAAACTGTGATAGGCACTGGACGGATCGAGTGGCTCGCATCACCAGTCCTCAAACTGACTCAATTGTATTTCCTCAGCAGCCAGACCTTCAAGATCGGCAATACTGATGCCGTGTGGTGGTGCAGTAGTTTGTGCTGCAGGATAGATGCGACTTGGCGGAGAGCATTTTTTGGGTATCATGGATGGAGGAGGCATCAATCTTCGATCAATGTCTTGGACCATCTCTTTCTTCTTCGTGTCTTTTCCATCTAGCCAATTTCTGATGTTGCCATTCTTACGAATTTGTCGTGACGCTTGAGGCGATGATATGTCGTTGCGCAGAGTATCGACTGACCAGTCCAACTCTTCAAGGTCGTCTGCGGACAGATCGAAGTCGGCTGAGGTGAAGGATGGTATACGGTCGAAAGAGCGCGTCGCCGGTGGAACAGGTTCAGACAGGTCGCGCGTCAACTGAGAGCTGCGCTCGAAAAGGTCGTCAAAGCTCCCGAACTCGTCGGTTGTCGAGGGAGAAACGAGTGAATCCGTTGCATGGCCGCGAATCTTACTAGGCGTTTGCTGTGGAGGCGCTCGAGCGGGCGGTTGTGCTTTGGTTGTAGTGACAGGTGACTCCCCAGCCAAGTCGAGTAGAGTATCGTCATCTACACCGTCATCTTCCCATGGTTCTGGCGACTCTTCTTGAACATCTGACAGTGGTGCAGCTGCTGGAACAGCGGCCTTGGGCTTCAGGAAGGCGCCCAGATGGAATTGACTCCTCTGGTAGCCAAACTTGTCATTGACGCGTTGAGTGCCTAGGAGGCAGGTCTTTGTTGTCTTTGTATCTTGGACAGCTTTCTTCTTCAGCTCCTTCCTCCGTGTCTCGGCCTCCTTGATGCGTTCAGCACGCTGCAGTAAGATGGCGCCACGCTCGAGTTGTCGCTTTTCTGTGTCTGTAACAAGGGTAGAACCACGCGCCTTGAAGGCTGCCTTTGCCTGCTTCAGCGTCTGCTTCCCATCATGCACCTCCTTTTTCGTCCGACCCATCACAAGTCATTGTCTGAGTGTTTAGGCACAATCTGTTGTTTGGACATGCATCATGTGCATAATTTGTTGCCAATCCATCGCCTCCCTGTCGGCTTCTCGGTCCATGCAGCTGCAGCCACGAGCCAATCACGTGTCAACGCCTTCCCGAATCGCATCACCTGCCTTCCATGGATCATGATCCATCACTCCGTCTGCAAGCCACACCGATATCGCATACCTGTGATCGTCCCCTCCTCCGTATTCTCGATACTGTCACGTTGTAGCTGTGAGATTCCACGATACTTTCCAGAAGGAAGGCATATCCTCGGTGAGATTCTGCTTGAGGATTACTTCCTGGTCGCCCTTTGGGTCAGGCAGACCATTGTGCATCTACGACGTGAGGGGCTTTGCGGGGGAGGTCTGTAGCAGTACTGACTAACTATGACCTCCGAGTTGAGGAAAACAAAGCATTTGTTATGCCACTTGTCATGATCGCCCAAAACAAACCGTTGTCACCATGCCTTATGACCTGTACCGAGGCCGATCTCTTGACCAGCAATGCTCTAACTAGGCAAGAGAGCGTTGCATCTCTGACCTTGACCAAATGCTACACACCACTATGCACCGATGTGTCTACCGGAGATGTTCGTAATATCATCTTCGCCATTCACGTCAGTGGTTGCTGTACAGTCTTCTTGTACTGTTCAGAATTCAGTCGGCAATGCAGTCATCAAAGATCGTCACTCTTGTCACTGTTCCAATCTTCCATTCCCTTTTCTCCTATTCACCTAGCGGGACTTGGTATGCTTGGAGTGTAGCACTGCAGTCTTAGCATTCCGAAATACGTGCGTACATCTGACTGGCGAGGTCGGCAACTCACGAGAACAGTCATCTTTCCCGGCATCTCTCTTCTCGTCGCGCCGAGAGACCATCTTTCCAGCACAAGACTTGCCACTGATTCATGATATGGGTCTTCTCAAGGTCACACGGCACGTGAGGGTCGTTAGAAGAATCAACCGAGGCGGTGCGAGACCTCTTTCAAAGGCTGGCCCACTTTGGTTAAAGTCTAAGCGCGTTTGAATCGTGGAGAAAGCTGTGGAGAAAAGCTTGATCTGTGACGTATCTCAAAGTCTAGTTCCTCCAACCAAGTCAGAAGCTCAAGTTTATGCGACAATCCCTTCCTCCAAAGGACTTGGGCATTCGGTTTTCTGATGCGGTCAGATTTGTGCCGAGAGGCCTTGTGACACTTTCGCCTTGTGTCCGGCCCGCGCGCCTTCTCGCGCTCTCTACAAGCCACTTCCGCATGAGCTTCCACCTTTCGCGAGCTCTATTAACTTTCTGAACCTGACCATTCACAACGCGTGCCTGGCTCTCCGCATCGTCATCCCTGCTCAAGCTGTGGACCCTGGGGTAGTGGGGCGACCAATCGCCGTTGCTATAGAGGTTTTTTGTCGTTGTTAAACACCCGGCCGCAGAGAGAAAAAAGTGTAGAGTGGAGAAGATCGCTCTCGTCATCTTGACTGATGGCTGAAGACTGACCGCTCACTTTGATGCAACACTGGTCTCGTGGTCTGGTGTAGCACTTGATGGAGTCATGATTTGTGGAGGATCTTCAGTGGAGTTGGTTTACGTTTGTTGTTGGTTACAACGGTCAGAGCTGAGCAGCAGTAAGGTAAGACATACAAAAGGTAGGAAGCTCCCCATTAATTGAGCTCGTATTCTGCACATCAAGATCATCTTTATCTGCTTCCAATCCTCTGGAAGATCATCTCTTTCCCCTCATACCTCGTACACAATCTACAACATGCTTTCCAAGACATTACTATCCTCTGCCCTTGCGGCAATCTCACTACTACCATCTACTGGTTTAGCAGCACCTCTGTGAGTACATCGAGCTTATGTCTGTTGCTCTCACTAATCCTTCTACACAGTGAGCAATTCAACAAACGCGATCTCAAGTTCAACTACGGCGGCGAGAAAGTTCGCGGTGTCAACCTTGGTGGCTGGTTCGTGCTAGAGCCTTGGATCACTCCCAGCATCTTCGAAGCAACACCCGACAATGTCGTGGATGGTATGTTGTAGTCAATCAGATAAGAGCCAACAGCTACTGACAGACCCCAAAGAATACACCTACTGCCAAACTCTAGGCTCTGGCGAAGCATACAACAGACTCTCAAAGCATTGGGACACTTGGATCTCCGAAGATGACTTGCACCAAATCGCCGCAGCAGGAATGAACCACATCCGTATCCCAATCGGCTACTGGTCAATCATCAAGGACGACAACGCACCTTACGTTCAAGGCGCATACGAGTTCCTTGGCCGTGCATTGGACTGGGCAAACGGTGCCGGCTTGAAGGTTATGATTGACCTTCACGGAGGTAAGTAGCTCGATCCTCGCACATCCGATCTTTTCTGACATTCACCCTAGCTCCTTACTCGCAGAACGGCTTCGACAACTCCGGTCAAAGAGGTGGCATTGGTTGGGGTCAAGGCGACTCCATCAGCAGAACTATCGAGGCACTCAACAAGATCCGCGATGACATGGGTGACCATCCCGCTGTTTCGACCATTGAGCTTTTGAACGAGCCTATGGGTTCCTCGATTGGCATGGACAAGGTTCGCCAATTCTACATGGACGGCTGGGGCAACCTCAGAAACACCAACTTGGTCACGACTTTCCACGATGCCTTTGCTGGAGTTAACGCATGGAACGATTGGGGCAGCGGCATGTGGAACTTGATGCTTGATACTGTGAGTACCCTTCAGACAACTTCATCAATCGTGTTGTACTGACCCTGGAATAGCACCACTACGAAATCTTCGACAATGGTGTTCTGCACAACGATATCGGCACCCATATCTCAAGCGCCTGTGGATTCGGTAGCTCTATGGCAACCAACAACAAGTGGACAATCAGTGGCGAATGGACCGGTGCCATGACTGATTGCGCTAAGTGGTACGTGATAGACAGCAAGTCTAAGAGAAGAATTATACTGACTGTACCCAGGCTCAACGGTAGAGGTGTCGGAGCAAGATACGACGGCACTTACAACTACAACGGCGCATCCTCATCCTACATTGGCAGCTGCGACGGCAAGTACACCGGTACCGTAGGCGGCCTCGACGGCACCTACAGAGACAACATCGGCAAGTTCATCGAAGCTCAGCTCGACGGCTACGAGAAGGCTGCTGGTTGGATCTTCTGGACATGGAAGACTGGTATGTGTTACAAGAATCTATTCTGAGCTTGCAGGAACGAAGCTAACGGATATGCAGAGGGTGCTCCCGAATGGGACATGCAGGCACTTCTCCAGAACGGAGTCTTCCCCAACCCCGTCACCAACAGAAACCGTAAGTCTATTTTTGATGTATACTTCTTGAGGCGAAGTAACACTTGGCTGACCACATTTTTCAACAGACCCCGGCCAATGCAACTAGACATCTTCCAGTACGAAGTCATGACTCTTAATCGGTCAAACACTTCACACGCACCTTTTATGCATACGATTCTGCCAGACGAAACGGGCAACACCTTTTTCCAAACCTGGCATCACTCGTTACGAATATCACGATGAAACGCTACCATATTTATGCTCCTTTTTCGCACTACGACGCCCATCAACAGAAAGAAGACGAAACGCACATGTGTTTATGACGAATCTTACGATGCTCATGCTTCCTCTTGACTCAGCCTGGAGCTGGGCTCAAGTATAGGGTACACTCAATGTATTATGGCCGAAATGATATTTCGATCAGCGAGCGTTTGGGAATTACTGCGGCACAGCAAGCGTTGGAAGGATTTCAAGCAGAACCTTCAAGCATGCTGAACATGTAGTTTATGTAACTTTCTTGTATGGCAATTGTACATCTACACAGCTACGCTTCTCGTACGGACAATCTCCGTGATTGTTGTGTTCCTGCCAATGTGATGTGTTGAGAGAGCCAATTTCCTGTGCATGGTGATAGAGATGCTCAGTGTTCCAGAGTGCATCGCCTGCGTCTGGTTAATATCACGGCTGCAAGGTCCCCAGTGGCGATGTCTGGCTCGCTTGCAAGTTCGAATCCTTCGCACGCAAGAAAAACAATTCAGGCTCTCTAAAGAAGGAAGGCGCGTAGAGTGCAAGTCGTGAGAAGGAAAGTGCAAGGCGGCAGCGAGTCGTGGAGGTGTCGAGGGTTCTCGGCTTGGACGGATGGAAATTGCGCCCAGGGTCAGGCTTTGCCAAAACAGGGGACGCCATCCCTTTTGCTGTCTAGCACTCCTCTACAACCTCATCTCGGGCGCATATCCCCTCCATCTGATTGGAGCCGAACCACGGAATCGACGTTATTCGGGGTTAGAGGATGGCTTGCTATGGTCGTATTAATGCCTGAGCAACTGGAGCCCTGCGACGATGGTCGACGTTCGGCTTGATTGTCACGCTGGGTAATAAACTCTAGGCTTCCTGCAGGGCGTTTATACCTGTTGCTGCCTTCTTCCTGTAAGTCAGTAGTGCAACATCATCTTTTCAGAATTAGACTCCCGTTGTCAACTTACACTCCTTCATCCGTTTCTACCACACATCGTTGCGACATCAACTCTCCTTCCTCACACTCGTTTCATTAAAAGGACTATCATCGCCTATCAGTCACTCGTTTCACCAACAACCAGTCAATCGTTTTTTTTAGTGCATCACGTCGTTCTCTGTACTTCTTCGTGTTTTATAACTCCACGACTACCGACCATCATATCCAAACCTCAGAGAGAAGAATTCACACCAACGATAATGTCTTTCCGCGCCCTCTTCACCGCCGGTCTTGCTGCCTTTGCTCCTCTGGCCTCAGCCTACACTACTCCTCAGGGCGATCCTACTGGTAACGCCATCTACGAGCCCGGTCTTAACAGCATCGTCCCCGTCGGCAAGCCTTTCACAATCACCTGGGAACCCGACACCAAGGGCAAGGTCTCGCTCGTCCTTCTTCACGGTCCTTCCACCAATGTCAAGCCTATCCAAACCATTGTCGAAAGCATCGACAACACTGGGAGTTATGAATGGACCCCCGACACCCATCTCGCACCCAACAAGACATACTACGGTATTGAGTTGGTCGTAGAGGGCACCGGACAGTACCAATGTATGCAAAAATGGTATCAAGGCTGCACAACACAAAACTAACAATACACAGACTCGACTCAATTCGGTATCTCCAACGACAACTACCAGGCAGACAGCTCCAGCGCCGGCGCTTCCACCGCTTCTGCCACCACCACCGTCAGCGTCAACATCAAGAGCCCCGTCTCTGCCCAAGCAGCCAGCGCCTCGGACGCTGGTTCCTCTGCCGCATCTTCTGCCGCTTCCGTTGCTGCCAGCGTCTCCAGCTCTGCCGCATCTCAAATCTCGTCTGTTGCTTCCTCTGCCTCATCTGCCGGTTCTGCTGCCATGACCTCAGCTTCTGTAAGCTATCATCTATATCCCCATATATTTCGACCCATCTGACCTTCTATAGGCTTCAATGTCCTCTGTGGCTTCCAGCAAGCACAGCTCCGCCACTGGTGCCGCATCCAGCGCTGCCAGCTCCATGAGCACCGCCACAAAGTCTGCCGCCAGCTCTGCCTCCTCGGCTTCCAAGAGTGCCACTAGCTCCCCTGCTGCTTCCACTGGTGGTGCTGCTGTTGTTGGTGCTGGATTCGGCGGTCTCGCATTCGCTGCTGGTGTCGTTGCCATGGTTCTGTAAACCGACAACCTCTTTTTTACGACCTGAGGGCGCTTTTTTTTCGTACAAAGATACACCATAATGGGCGCTTTGAGAGCCTGGTTTTGTATAGATCTAATGCGTAGGATGTTTTCTTTTTGTTTACTTTTCGACATGGCGAAGCTGGCTTGATGTCTAGCTTTTGTCTCTTTTTTGTATCACTGATCACGCTTCACGGCTACAATTTTTGGTTTCTTGTTGACTGTATGTACTTGCATCACGGAAAGGCTCTTTCTATTTCTTCCCTGTTCCAGTGCATCGTTCTTGCCTTCCTCAATCGTAGCATTTGCTCTTTCCTTCTCATCCTCGCTCCTTCGACCCTTCCTTCCTCAAACGCGCTTTCCAGCTTCAAGAGGGGTAAGAGAGACAGTGACGCGACTGCCACAACGGTATTCTACCCTGTGGCTTGCAGCACAGTGCAACAAACAACGGCTTCTAACCATCAGGGTCACTTGACTTTTCTTCAACGGCTGGAGTACGGGGTGATCAGATTCCTGAACATATGACTTTTCGTCTTGGTGGAAGATATTCAGAGTTCAGATCGGAAATTGAACGTAAGTTCTGTGTGATGATTTGATATTTCTTGCAGCTATCTTGCAAGATCAGAAGGGACTCTGTCTACCTCTGATCAAGTCTAGCTGTGTGTGTGTGTCTACATACTGGTATAATCTATATACGTATCTCCGATGCAGTGAATGCTTTTCCTCCCATGCTTGCAACAAAAACGAAAAGCTAAAAAAGAAAGAAGGGTATAGGTATCGCAAGCGAAAAGATGTCTCAGGGGGGTCCATTCCCTTGCATCTTCCTTGCAAAAACCACCATGAAGAAGAAAAAAGAACGCTCAAAAATGCAAAAGCTCAAATGGGGACTTCGCACACTAATCCTTGCATCCCCGAACAAGGACGTAAACCATAGGCAAAAGACGAATGATAATCGCTCTCGTTCTACGAAGAAGCAACCAACACGCCTTGACCCTCACAAACGGTACCAGGAGCAGTTCCTCCCATTCCAAACCACACCAAATCATTGCACATAGAGAAACCTCCAGTACCTTGACATTCCACATCGCCGTTTTCAGCACAAGCTCCGGCGCCACTGGGATAAGCAATGCGGTCGTCGCGGTAGAAGCCAGCAGGCGAATCAGCTTGTTGGGCATATTGCTTTGTGGATGATGAGTAAGGAGAAAAGCTAGGCACGCAGGAGGCGCCGTTGTCGAGGTTGCGGGAGCCGCGGTAGACCCAGGATGTGCTGCCGTCGGAGTACATGGCGCTGTCGCATGTTACCCATGTGTTGGCTGATGTGCAGATGTAGGTGCCGGGGACGCAGGGGAGGTAGGTGGTCAGGTCGCCGGTGGCAAACTCGGTGTCGGGGTCGACGGGTGCTGATGAGGCGGCTGCAGAGGCTGAAGCGGAGACGACAGAGGTCTTTGCTGTGGAGCCGGCGGTGGTGTAGACGGTGAGAGTCACGTCTGAAGGGCAGTCGTCGGAGCCAGCCGTGGAAGAAGGCGAGGGCACTGGTGTGGTGGCTACTGATGTCTTGCCGGCGTTCTTAATGGTAGACAAGGTGATCGCGGTCGACGCGGTGTTCTTGCTACTGGCACTGCTCTGGGCAGCAACCGTGGAGGAAGATTGCTTGACACTCGAAGCTACAGCAGAAGACTTGGCTGTGGTCTTCAAAGTGGTAGGAATTTGAGTTGAGGACGACGACGAAGCAGCAGCAGAAGACTTGTAAGTAGTAGGCGAGGATCCAGAGCTTCCACCCACGGTGGCAGTCTGAGGCTCAGCAGTATCACCAAGATCCTTGTAGGTCACACCGAAAGGCGTGGGTGCGTCACAGACGCCTGCCTGCGAGTCTGCAGGGCTCGATCTGGTCATCTTGCCGCCGTAAAGAACATCAGGTCCAGGCAGAGGATACACAGGATCTTCGCCTTCGGCAGTAACGCAGGTGTTGACACCAGGGATGTTAGCCTTCCAGATAAAAGGCAGAGCCTCGAAACTAGATGTGTCGCGCTTGGATGCGGAAGATCCTTCGATAGAGACAGTGGCGCAGTTCATGTAGTACTCGCGGTTGCCCATCTCGTTCTGCCAGGTCCAAGCAAAGAGAGCATTTCCATCAGGCGCATAAGAAGGAATGGTAAAGTCGTAGGTTGATGACAAGGGACATCCTCCAATCATCGACTTGATGACTCTGAAAGTTGCGCCATTGTCGTAAGAGAGTGAAAGCTGACACGAACCACCACCGTGAACAGCACTGCCGGCGATAGTCATGTTGTAAGTCGAACCAGCAGAGTAAGTAGCAACGGGAACAAAAGGTCGGTCATTCTGGTAGCCTTTGCAGGGGAAGTTGGATCCGTCTTTGAGCAGTGGCGATGTCATACTGTAGTCAATGATAGTGTAGCTGTTTGCAGGGTTGTATTTGCTGTGGAGGGGATAAGGCCAGCTCATCTCCATATGTCCCAGCGCCTGCGATGCGAGCGAAAGAAGCGTGCCTGTCACCAGGACAGACCGCGATGATTTCGAACCAGGCATGATTGATGCGCTTGTGATGTTGTGTGCGTGTGTTTGTGTTGCGCGCGTCGTGTCAGAGAAGCGAGTGCAAAGTTGTCAAGCAGAGAAAAAACAAGCGAATGTGTATGCGTGTAATGTGTAGAGTGAGCGAGTGACCCAAAAACAAGAAGAGAGTGGATGGACGACCAGAAAAGAGGCCAAGAATCGCGATGGCTGGCTTTACTTATACCATATATCGATACTCCTTATTGAATCCAGCCACTTTTTCCTCTTCCCTCACACGTTCGCTCAAGCAAGGTACGTTAAAGGGTCACGAAAAAAACGGCTTTCCCAATACGCAACCGATAGTTGTCAGAGGGAGACAAGAAAGCCGTGACCAACGAAGCCGTTGCTCGCGGCACTTGCATTGCTCTCCAATCATTTGCCAACACGAACCTCATCACGAACATTTTTGAATCAGTATCTCAAGCCTGTCATTCACATGATGGATTGCTCTTTCTGCGTGCAAAGACAAGAAGAAAAGAGGCGTGTTTCAAAGGGGGTGGATGGTGTTCTCAGGAGCAAAGATCCGGACAGAAGTTTCAACGGTCGACCCTATGCTGTGCAACCGTTGCGCGATACTGCTGCAAGGGATGTTTTTTCTATGCGCTCTGACGCGTATAGGGAGCAAAGACAAAAACGTGAATAGAAAGCATGAGCAAGAGTGATCAAGAAGTCAAGTGACAATCGTGATGCGCAATCGATAGTCAAGCGAGTGTCGCAAGGAAAGTCAGAGTATTCAGGCGACTTACGTGTGATGTATCAATGCTTGTTTTCGGCTCTGAGCATTTCTACTGATGCCGGACCTGATGCATTTGCATGCCACCTAAATTATCCTCCTGATCTGGGCAGCTCTAGATCCAGTGCCTCGGCTTTGTGTTCGACTCCATACCATATTCTCGACGTACAACCCTTGCTCTTGGAATCCCTCGAATTGTCTTTCCTTTGTTCCATTTCTAACTCTTTGTCTGATGCGACAATTGTCCTCTTGTGACCATCCGGCACATTGTTCCCGGCAGGCTTGCGATCGATAGGCTTTCGTCTGCAAAGCTTGCCCCCTGTAATCGACAGCAACGGCTTTACAGCAACAAGAATGACGAGCATTCTAGACGACGGTGACGGCAATAGACGATAGAGAACTCGGTGTATCACAGGCGACAGCAAGGCCGATGCTTCGATAGACGGTTGCAGTCGTTGCTCTGCCACGCAGCGCAACCGCAATGGGCGGCTTCATTGCTCAACGCTTACCGTCGAAGCCAAACGGCTTTCGCTATTTCGAGTCGTGATGGAGCATTTCGGTATGCGGTCGTCGCGGAGATGCAAACTTGCGTTCGTCTAGATTGTTAGTGGGCAAGGCGACACGAGATGATATGGATTCAAGGTGAAGGAGGAGTTCTTCTTGAGTGAGACATTTGGTCCGTGCTGACTGGATTGTTCAACCTCCATCGCTCTTTCCTCAGCTTTTCTACCAGTCTGTACCGATGACACCAAATCACATTCGAGATCAGCTCGTGCCTTCGACATGATTGGGCGAATTAGACATGGAAAGTATCCTGCCATTATATAAAGGCGTCGGTTGATTCCTACAAACCCGCACACCACCATTGGATCCTGTTACGCATAGAGGTCGGCAGAGCACCTGTCTCTCTCTATGGATGCTGAGACTGGTCTTGACTCGATCTGACCCGACAGTAGCACAATGAAGACAGGAGGTCCATGACCCATCCTGACATCTCGCTCTCCCAGATGATGAGCACGGGATCTTGTCGCATCGGAGGGGTTATGCAGCATACTCCTGAGGATAGACGGGGACAGAGAGCAGATTCACAGACCTGCCGCTCTCTGCTCCTGGCCTTACAACTGAGGTATCTACGCGACTTCAAATCGCAAAGCTAAAAGTGCGATGCCAGGCACCGGTAACAATTCGCGAATTCAACTTCCAACGTGCGAGATCATAGATTCTCGACGGCTGGAAAGTACTCGCATAAATGAGAGATTGTCTGCTTGACATCTGTGGATGCTTACGTGCTACCCTTTCTACCTGGAAAAACTCCAATGCCTTCCGCTCCGAGACCAACTCCTAACCACTGTCACGACTGGTGTTTACTATCTTAGCGACCAAGTGCTCCATCATCTGCTCACCACCGAGATCTGGTCAACCTCCATCTTCTTCTCATCCCTAGCGAAGCCCAACCTCCTCTCCTCATCATACATCTCCTTACTGATGACCCTGGTATGATTCTTGTTCAATCCCATGCAGACCCTCGGTTCGTCAAAGAACATGTGATCGATCTTCTCCAAACTCCTACCCGACGTCTCGACACCAAAGAACCACGTCAACGGCACAAACGACGCATTCACAATCGCCCATACCCAGAAGTAATTACCGCCGATGTTGGAAAGACCGATAGGAGTTACCATTACAACGACAAAATTGCTCATCCAGTGGCCAAATACACCGACGGCGGTAGCTTTATTACGAACGCGAAGAGGTTGGATTTCGGCCGAATACGACCAGCTGACGGGGAGGATACCCAAGGTGAAGCAGTCCATGAAGAGGAACATGAAGGCGACTGCGACGATTGAGTTGGTGTGGGTGGGGTTGACGAGTGCACCGGCGATGACGGCCATACATGCTGCACAGCCGATACTGGAGAGAATGACGGTCCAGCGACGGCCAAGACGGTCAATGTAAAAGTATGGAGGCCAGGAGAATATGGCGTATTGAGTGAATGCGACTGAGGCGAGGATCAAGGCCATACTTGGGCTGTAGCCGAGGTAGTTTTCGAGGATGTATGCGAGGTAGTAGCAAAGAGCGTCTGGAGAAGATGTTAGGGATTACTCATGGTTTCGCAAATGTTTGTCACGACTTACTAATGCCAGACCATTGGTTCATCATGTACGGACCCATGCCGAGAAGGACACGATGCAAGTTCCTCGATTTGGTCGAGTTGGTGAAAACCTCACCCCATGTTGCGTCACCTGCCTCTTGCTCGATAGCAACAACCTCGCAAATCTCGTTGAGTTGGTTTGTGACATCTTCATGGTCCAGAGGCTTGTCTCCGAGACGAGCAAGGATCTGGCGAGCTTCCTCTGTACGACCGTTCTCTGCTAGCCAGCGAGGAGTCTCGGGTAGGAAGGGTGTCAGACAAAGAACGAGACCGGAGAACAGCATCTGGCAAGCGATGGGAAAACGCCATTGGAAGCTGGTGTTCGAGTACAGTGTGGCGAAGCATAGCCAAGAGGCGATAGCGACGCCGATGATGATGAGGGCTGATTGAACGACGAGAAGCTGTGTTTCTTGTCAGTGTCTCCTAATCCATGTCATACATAAGTCGGTACTCACAGCTCCACGATTGCGGCTGGGCAGCGTCTCACTCTGCAGAATCGGTACGGCAACAGTCGAGAAGCCAACTCCGATACCAGCAATGACTCTGGCAACACTCATCTGAGCGTACGAAAAGCTGGCGGTTTGGATGGCCGCTCCAATGATGACAATGATGTTGGCATAGACGATACTCTTCTTACGGCCGACCTTGTCCCGGATGAGGAAAGCCATAACAGCACCAAGAGCGCACCCAATGTCATAGATGGCAGTGACGAGACCGGTACGAGTTGCTGATGGATTGCCGAGCATATTCTTGAAGCCCTCGCCAGCCAAGACACCTCCGAAAAGACCTTGATCGAAACCAAAGAGGAGGAAGTCGAGGCCTGAGGCGAGAAGGATAACGGAGATCAGGGCATTGCCTCGAAGTTGGATAGGCATGTTGAAGTCGTATGCTTGGAAGGATTGGTGATGAGATAGCGAGCCTGTTGGCATACGGGATGTGGGGCGTGGAATCAACCTCCTTATATGTTGATTAGATCACCAGGCGACCCACAGAGAACAAGGTGCTTGCGGGGATATTCTGGGGTCTCCAGATCGGCACTCCAGGTTTTTCGCCATTGACAAGGCATTAACCAGTGGTGATTGAACGTCTTGGTGGTGGGGATGGTCGTATGGATTACTCTTCCAAGACATCCGTCCGCTGTTGAGATTCATGTCGCCGATGCGGTTATGCCGTTTCAAGGCATCCGATCAAGAATCCTTGTGTGTGATGCGCCGCTAACAAGTCATACTTCTCTGGGCGAACATTGGCGAGCAGCAAAGAGGATGCGGGGGGAAGAGTTGAGGTCAAGACAAGGTTGACGCGATGGCTGGAGGTTGAAAGCGGGGTTATAGTGCACATTTGGACTCTTCCGACGCTGCAACCTCCCTTCGTACACTAACATACTACATGCTGCTGGGTGCTTTCCGGATGATTCAATATCCATCGCTCTTTCCCATGTGCAAGACTCAGTAATGCGTAAGCTATAAAAACGCATAATACTCTCAAGAAACAGCATAGCATCCATTGAGATACGACATATCATGGGCTCTCTTTGGATCTATCTCGGGTCTAGAGATTATTGTGCCTTTTGATGTGAACGAAGCTTACGTTGAGGGAGAAATCTGATGGGTCGAGTCACGTAGATCTTCACGAGTAGGCACACAGTCTTGTGTCTTCGAGGTTTGTCTGGCATTCGATCTTATGATACAACACTTTCTATCCTGTTGTAATTCTGGCGCAAAACTCTACCACAGTGCTTTCTTCACCTTCACCCGCTTGAGGTGCTCCTTCTTATCTGAAGATCGACATGATGTCCTCTCATCGGCTGCAGACGATGATATTATCTCCTCCTTGTAGATCGACCCTTGTGTACGTTGCCTCTGCAGATCAATCGCGGGCATCGATCAGACGAGCCTTCTCAACTGCTACCAGAGCGCCAGCTAGGATTCCAAGAGCATCGATGGTAGGCTTGATGCGTTTACCTTCAGCGCAGGCATCAACGAACTGGTCCATAGCATCCTGAGCCTGCTGAATGGCGGCCTTGCACCTCTTGATGTGTTTTGCCCTGCACAAAGCATACTCAGCATCTTCCGTCGTGTGCTGGGGTACATGATTCTTGCTCCACTCAAGGTCAGATTCGAGTGATCCGTACTTGGGCTCGACACCCTTGACTCTGTAGTCCCAGTCACCAGCGTCGCGGCACCAAAGATCCACGATGTACATGCAGGCTGCGAGGTCATCCGATTCAGTGGGTGCGAACCGGAAGGCGACATAGCGCAGGTTGCTGATGTTGTCAACACCAATCATGTTGAACCAGAGGCGAGTCACCCGAGCGAATGCGAGCTCAGTCGTCTCAGTGTGAGGTTGGGGGTGGAGATATAGGGGGAAGATACTGGAGCGGTAGAAGATGGGCAGCGCTTCTTCTCTGATCTGTTGGCACACAGAGAGTAGAGGGGGAAGGGAGCCATGGAATCCTCCCTGGTACATGGTGTAACGGTAAACCATCAAACGGACCTCGATAGGCAAGTCCATGAGCTTGAATGTTGTAGACTGAGTCGAGGTGCGAGTATCCATGTTGGAGACTCGAACTTCCTTCATGTTGACGGATTGTGTATAGCAAAGGGTTGGTGTTGAGCAAGAGCAAAAGTCGTTTGGAGTAGCGAGCGGGTGATTTTGAAGGTGGTCTTCTTTGTCGAATGTCGATGTTGGGGCGAGGGCACAATAGCGAGCGAGGCTCAGACGAGCTCAGCGTGTATTGAAGAATACTGGAGATCGTTGTGTGAGGCAGTCTGTAGTAGTGTTTGGAGACAGTGCGCGTAACAGTTAGTCGGTACGCGAGAGGAAATCCAGAAACTTCCGTGTTCGACGCAAACCCTTCCGGGACTCTATCTCGCTCGCAATGCTTCACCTTGTCTCTTTCTGTTTCGACTCGTCGACTACCCTTGGCACGAAATCAGGGCACACATAAGGAGGTACAACCTGACCTACTCTTCGGATTGTCTGACGCCAATTCTATTCGCACATCCCCTACTAATCACGATACAAACCCTCCTCTGGAGGCTTAACCCCATACCAGTCGAGACCAAGTTTATCCTCCGGATCAGGATCAGGCATCTGATAGAATCCATCATACCTCCAAAACTTTCTGCCTTCCCACACATCCTCCACAGGGGTAACTCCTTCTTCCTGCATGCGCTGAGAAACCTGCGCGACCTCCGTCCACACTCGAAGAATGTTCTCTCCAGCTACCAGTGCAAGTTGTTGTTCGGTTGCGCCTCGGTCCAAGATGGCTTTCAATAGAAAGGGGAATCGAGAGCAGTCTTCGAGACCGGGGATGACAGACGCGATACCTATAGTGGCATTAGGGGCACTGCAGCGAGGGAAATAAGGTCGATATCACTTACCATCAAAGTCTGATCCCAGACCGACGTGCTCCCACCCGATACGATTGGCGATGTAGAACAAGTGATCAAGCAGCATGTCCATTGTGGCTTCGGACCTCCTGGCGGCGAGATGCTCGGGCACGAAGGTGACCATGACTATGCCATTGTTGGCAGGTACGAGGTCGAGGACTGAGTCTGGCACATTACGAGGGCAGTCAAAGACGCCGCGGGCATTACTGTGAGAAAACATGACTGGTGCATTTGTGCACTTGAGAGCTTGTTCTGCGGCTTCTGGCGAAACGTGGGAAAGATCCACCATCATGCCTAAGACTGGGTTAGTGTTCATTGCTTGTCAAATTACATGCAATCACCGACCTATTCGATTCATCTCTTTGATTGCTGCTTTGCCGAGGCTTGATAGTCCTCCGTGAACAGGACCAACCTTGGACGTAGAAGAGTCGGCAAAAGCATTGTTCTCGACATGGGTCATGGTGCACTATCCCCTCGTCAGTAACGCCCATACAGAAAGCGGAAGTGTACGTACATATCTCACACCCAGCTGATGATAAGCTCTAATAACGCTGATGGAGTTTCCAGCTTGATGAAGACCTTCCAGACCAATTGAGCAAGCAATCTTTCCCTTCTGATATATTTCCCTGACATTCTCCGGTCCAAAAACAAACTTAAAGTCCTTGGGATACTGCTTGACCATTCGAATGGATAGATCGATCTGTTCAATCGCATCACGGCACATATCGTTGTATGTGGGCAATGCAAAGTTTTCGGAACCACGAAGATGGGGCACACAGATTGACCAGAATTGCAGTCCTACGGCTCCTTTCTTGAGACGAGGCAAGTCCGTCATACCGCGCTGGAAGCCTTTTTCAAGGTCGAATTTGGGGTTGTTGTGTACTTTGCCCTGAAAGCAACATCGTGGTTGCTGGGGAAGATCATTGTGTCCATCTGCGAGCGGCGTGTTGAGCAGAACACGTTTGACTCGTTCATCGATATCCAGCAGTTGGTACGGATGGACTGAGTTATTCTCTGACATCTCGTAAATTCGTGTAGTATGCTGTAAAGAACAAGAACCCGACTGTAGATGATAAGTGATTGGGAGGCTCTTGGACAGCATCTATATCGGGTGTTGCAGGGTCGGCCAGTGAGTCCCGCGGGAAACTCTAGATCGGGCAGATAGGCCATCACTCCCCGCACCCTTATCTACTCTACCCCCGCCTATCTCCATGTAGCTAATCTGCGGGGTTGCACCTTCATCAAGTTGAACATGAAATCTGGTGTTAGGACAGAACCACTATCACCGTGTCCTGGACCAGTTCTCCGATGAAGATGATAAGAGGACTGTGTTGTCTGCGGAAAGATATCCGCGAGGGTTGTCTGTAAAGGTTTGACTGGTGCTAGCCAAGATATAAGAGCTAGAGTCTGCCGCACACTAGATGTTGCAGGTCATTAGACATAATGACCGCCCAACTATCCCGCCACACCACCAAAGAAGAGGCTTTAGACCTCGACCTGAAGAATCTTCAGCATGAGACAACCATATACGATCCCACCCAAGCAGGTGAAGTGCTGTCTGTCGTCGATGACAAGAAGCTCTTACGCAAGATTGACTTTCGATTGATGCCAATACTGTACGTTGCCAGCGCAGCTCAGATATGATGGTCACTGACACGACTCAGATGTATCACTTACGCACTGCAATCAATCGATAAGACGACCTTGTCATACGCTGCCGTCTTTGGACTGGCCGACGAGACCAACATCTCAGGACCCGAGTTCTCATGGCTTGGGGCCATCTTCTATCTGGGATACATGTTTTGGGAATGGCCAACCTCGTATCTCTTGCAAAGATTCCCACTTGGAAAGTTCCTGGGAACATCGGTGAGTGATGGTCCAACGCAACTTGATGGTTTTTAAGAGTCACTGACAGCAATCAGGTAATCCTTTGGGGTATCGCTCTAGCCTGTCACGCAGCAGGTCACAACTTCGCCGGACTAGCAACCGCAAGATTCTTCTTGGGTGTGTTTGAGGCGTGTATACAACCAGTGACCATGGTTATGTTCAGCATCTGGTACACACGTATGGAGCAACCTCTACGCCTAGGCATCTGGATTGGTTGCGCCGGACTCGGTTACGTCGTTGCTGGCATCACAAGCTTCGGCATCGGACATATTCATGGCGATTTGTCGAGCTGGCGGTATACCTTCCTCATCTGGGGATGCATCACTATCGCTTGGGGTGTCGTCGTACTTCTTTTCCTGCCCGACAACCCCGCCACGGCCAAATTTCTCTCCGAGGATGAGAAGATGGGCGTGATTCAACGCGTCAAAGGCAACGGAACCGGACTCGAGGGAAAGACCTTCAAGACGAGTCAAATGTGGGAGACACTGACAGACACAAAGACCTGGTTGCTGTTTATCTTCGCTGTAAGCAGCAACGCACCTAACGGAGGTCTCACAACATTTCAGGGGCTCATCATTCGTGGACTTGGTTTCTCTAAACTGCGCACCACGCTGATTCAGATGCCCTCTGGTGCCATTCAGTTCGTGGTGTGCACGGGCGCGACCTTCTTCGCCTCGCGATATGAGAACGCACGACTGCTCACCATGTTCTTGTGTCTGCTGCCCACATTAGCTGGTGTCATCGGAATGTGGACCCTACCCAGGAGCGTACCTTGGGGTCGCATGGTATGCTTGTGGATCACATTCACTTACACAGCTACGTGGACGCTGTCCATGTCTGTTGTAACAGCCAACACTGCTGGATCAACCAAAAAATCCACGACTGCTGCCATGCTTCTCATCGGCTACTGTCTCGGAAACTTCATAGGGCCTTTCTTCTTCAAGAAGCCTCAAGCACCACGATATGAGCTAGGTGTGGGTATGATGTTGACTTGCATCGGCATACAGATGCTCAGTATTGGAAGCTTGTACTTGCTCTTCCTCACTCGCAATCGTAAGCGTGCTGCTGAGAACGCATTGTCGGCTGAGCACGTTGCCGAAGGACAGATGAAAGGACTCAGTGACGAGACTGATCTCCAGAATCGCAACTTCAAAGTAAGTTCCTGTCGTAATGTTCTCGAAAAGAGAAACGCTAATCGAGTTCCCCAACAGTACGTCTATTAAAGCAGAGCCTCGATGTGCTAAATTCTGTCACACAGACAGCTATGAAAATGCACAATACTTTCGAGACGGTAGCAAAGTCCAGAGAGAGCCGACGTTTTCACGATTCTCAGTGGGTGCCTCCCGTTTACTCAAGCGACTGTGCATTTTGATAGCTGTCTATGTGGCATACCTTTGCACATGGGAAGGTGGTATGATAGATGTGGTAGTATTCGTTAGAATGAGTTTATGCGTCCATCTTTCTGTAGGATAACGCGCAATGATTCAACTGTTCATTGTGTATTTTCGTTCCATTGAAAATTCTCGAGGTCGAAGTCAAACGCGCTTGCAAAGCCCAACACTGGATCGTTGAACATGAGTGAGTTGTTGTCAACAAAGTATTGAGAGTCAATCATTCCGGGTGACTCAAATGTCCTCCCAGCCTCAATCTTGTCTGTCATGTCGGTGCAGTTCGTCAAACAATCATCTGCCAGATCCCAATTGTTGGTATCACGATGGTCACGTAGACTTGAAATCATGTCTTTCGCCCGCTTGAGCGATGTGTTGCGAGTCTTGGTGCTGGTCTTCAATGCGTCTCGTAGCAGGAATAAGGTTGCGGAAGTAAGAGTGAAGCCATTTGTTGGCATCCAGAATCCTCGGAGATGAGGCTGTTTCAGTTCTTGGACATGCAAGACTATTTCTTCCGCAATCCTCTGTGTTTGTAGACGAGCTTGAATAGCGCTATCGTGATTGGCGGTGTCACAACCAATACGACGAAGTAGGAGCTTGACCGCCAGGTAAGACAGTCTGAGGTTGCCTGCTCCTGCACGATCAAGATCGTTGCCTCGAATGACAAGACGACGAATGTCATCATCTAAAGTGTCTTCCCAATCTGTCAGGAGTGTTTCGAGATCAAATGGTGAGACTGAAGGTCGGTCGCTGCCAGCAACTCGTGAGATGCGGTATACGTGCTCGAGATAGTGAGACAAAACAATGGTGAGAGTCAAAAGTGCCGTAAAAACGGACAAACCGGCGACTTGCACGTTCGAAGCTTGAGATGGCGCGAGAAGCTCTATACTGGGCACAGGCACATCATATTGAGCACGATGTATCAACAGTGGCGTGCCGTAAGCAAGACTTGTCCTGTGAGTAAATTAGTATCGAAGATCGCCAATTATTCCTTGTATCACGTACCAGCGGTCCATTAGCACGACGATCGACCAGATACGAGATCGTAGAGCTTTCTCTCCAGGACTGATCTCCCATGCTGAGCAATCACGATTGAGGCCCAGCGAATTTGAAAGAGCCACTGCCGTTCCCACCATTCCTCCATTGCCGAACATCGATGTGCTTGGTCTGCCATGGACGTTGAGTATTATAGATATAACAGTAGAAATTCCAGGAGACAGAAACAGCTCGGAGTGAAGGGCTTCATTGGCTTGTACCCATATGTAGCGATGATCTGGTGGTTGACGATGGCGTAGTCGTGGTGAATTGTTCCAGTAAGATATGGCGTTTGCGTACAAGTTGGCCAGGAGAGCGGAGGAGAGATGATCTTTATTCTCAGAGTAGGTCCGTCGGAACGATGTCTCGTCTAGAACGGGAAAGCAGATATTGGCATTTTCGAAGAACCTGAGGTTTTGTTAGCCTTCTGCCTGTATGTTGCGAGGCGTAAATGACATGCAGATCAATCAAGTCCGGGACATGTGGCTCGAGTAGCTTCTCAATAACTTCGAGCTTGCTAGCGGCAAGAGTCTGTCTTGCGTGAATACCAAGCGGTTTCTTGAGGACCGTGTTAAAGAGGACACGTCTCGAAGGCGGGCCCATATTTGAACTTGTTGACGACGTGCGGGTAATCCTTCGGATACCGACCGCCGGGTTACTTGACAAGTAGCTGTCAAGCTCCTCATTGTCGTCGACTATCGCTGGACTGATGATGTGTGTACTGGAATCTCCTGATTCGGCGAGCATGGCGCTCATACCGGCTTCCTCAATGGCCGGAGCATGCGGACGAGCTGGATTTGCCAAAGAGGCAGCATTGCTGTGATAGGTCTGGCCATCAGACAGAACAGTGTTCGAGATTTGAGTCTCCTCAGGAAACACCATGGAGATTGAGCTATCATCAAGGTCGATGTTGCTCTCGCCGCTATCTGCATAATCTGCGGCACGGCGTTGCGAGGCAGGCACTTTCCGACGACGCGACTGTTCACCATCGACAAAGACACATTGTGAGCCGTGAAGTTGACACAGTAAACACTCATCGGATCCTTCTGTCGTCGTACAGCGGGATTTGCGACGACGGCAAGCATCGCACGCAGGTCTAAGATGTGAGCGGTAGGGCCGGCCCTGATTCGATGTCTGCATGACGGCTTGAACGGTGCAGAAATCACGACACCAAAGAACGCTGAAGATGGCTCAGGAGCTCAATCACGACTTCCATACTCTGATAACAATGCCGCACGCTCATAGCAGCTACTGGAGAAGGTACGAGTGGCCTCGAAGATAACAACATCCTGTTCGGGATGACGTCGGGTTTCACAACCTTCCACACCACAACGCGTACCTCCTCCAGCACATCCTTACCTACTCTTTCACTGATACGACAATGCTTGAGGTGAACGGCATCGAGTATAAGTCACTTTGTTATCTCTACCTTCACCTCGACTTATCTGCTCTGATGAGCTGAAGATGATATTTCCGAGTCCTATGCCGGCGGACGGGCAACGTTAAGTTCTCCGCGCGCAAATTCCCGCGGGAAACTCAGACGCCGCGGCAATGTAGAGTACCTTATCTTTCAAGGGGTCTAGTTCTATGAACTCAGTCCTGTTATAACACAGTCTGTCTCTTGTCGAGATCGCTACTTTCTGGCAGATAAACACTTCTACTCCAAAAATGATTTCCAAGACCGAACCTACCGCCGAGAGCACTTTCTGGGAGAATGCTGACAAGCATCTCATGCACACTGGTGTTCCATTCTCACCAGTCATCATCACCAAGGCTCAAGGTACTAGACTCTACGATGCGGACGGCAGATCAATCCTGGATTTCACCTCTGGCCAGATGAGCTCGCTCCTCGGCCACTCTCACCCTGAGATTGTTGAAGTCGTTCGAAAGTATGTCGGCGAGCTGGATCACCTGCTCAGCAACATGATCACTCAACCTGTCGTCAACCTTGCTGTTCGCTTGGCCAGCCTTCTGCCAGCACCCTTGGAGAAGTCATTCTTCCTCAACACAGGCTCTGAGTCCACCGAAGCTGCTATCAAGATGGCTAAATGTTATACTGGAAAGTTTGAGATCGTCGCTTTTACTGCTAGTTATCACGGACTTACTTCAGGTTCTGGATCTGCCACATACTCCGCTGGCCGCAAGTTTGGTGGTCCAGCAATGCCTGGTCAACTCGCTTTTCCTGCTCCGTACCCCTATCGTTCTCCCTTCAAGAAGGCCGATGGCTCATATGACTGGGAGACTGAGCTTGAATATGGCTGGGCAATGATCGATAGACAAAGCGTCGGCTCATTGGCTGCTTTCATCATGGAGCCAATTCTTTCTACTGGCGGCATCCTTGACCCTCCCATCGGATATCTCAAGCGCATGGCCGAAGAATGCAAAAAGCGAGACATGCTCCTTATCCTGGATGAAGCACAAACCGGCGTCGGACGTACTGGACAAATGTTCGCTTTCGAGAGAGACGGCATCGTGCCGGACATCCTTGCACTTTCGAAGACATTAGGATGCGGTCTGCCTCTAGCTTCTGTTACAACGACAGCAGAGATTGAGAGAGGATGCCGAGAGTCGCGTTTCTTGTGGCTTACCACACATCTCAACGACCCTCTGACAGCAGCAGTCGGAGATAAAGTCCTCGAGATTGTAGTGCGCGACAACATCTGTCAACGCGCTCAAGAACGCGGTGCTCAACTTCGTGCTGGTCTTGAGAAACTTCAGAAGAAGTACTGGTGCATCGGAGATGTGCGTGGACGTGGATTGTTCCAAGGTATCGAAATCATCTCCGACCCCGAGACCAAGGCACCTGGTCTTGATCTGGGTCAAGCAGTATCTGACAAAGCAATGGCTATGGGTCTCTCATGCAACATCGTAAACCTGCCTGGTATGGGTGGGGTGTTCAGACTGGCACCTCCGGTGACAGTATCCGCGGACGAGATTGAGGAGGGTCTGGAGATCCTCGATGCCGCTTTTGGCGAGGCTTTGAAGGCTCAGACTAAGCTCCGTGGCGGACATGAGCAACCTGCTCTTCCGCTCTGATCGATCAGTTGCGAGGGAAGGCTTATGATATATGGTCGTTTGTATGTTGCATAGCGGTTCTAGTGGATTCGATAGATGAAAATAAGAAGTACATTGTACTCGATGAACATGGTTCGACCTTCCTATTGAAGAGACATCTCGATCTCGTGATGACTCTAGACATTGGTGGACTCTGTAGTACGTGACGTGTAGAAAATATGGTATCACAAATTAATACCTGGAATAACAAATTGATGATTATGGTTATAACAGAGGAGTTGATGACACAGGTTTCGAAGAAAAAGAAAGAGCATAGTTTGCATTCTTGAGAAGGCCATAAAATTAAGAGACATAAAAACAACCCGAAAACGCCAGCCACCGAGTCTTCATCTCTTCTCTAGCTCCAAAGTGGACATCATTTCCGCTAAATTCGACAAGTTTCGTGAAAAGAAAGGATTGCCATTCTGCAACTCCTCAACGAACATCTTTACCATCTGATGACCTTCTGAGGGAAGAACTCATCGATCAACTCCATGTAGTAGTCCTTCAAATCCTCAACCTTGGGAACATCATCAGACTTGGAGTAAAGATCGTAGGGGTTGAATGCCTTGACAGCAGCCAACATCTTTTCATCCTTCTCGTTCATCATCCAGCGATAAGCACCTTCTTTGTGCCAAGGGTAGAAACTGTGGTATCGGATCATAGCCAAAGCTTCGTCGGGAAGAGTACTTTGATCCTTGACAACATGGTACAGGTATTCATCGTGGCCCCAGCTGATCATTACATTGTCGAGTCCACAACCAGGAGTGTAAATGCCGTGTTCGGTGCTGTAGATAGGATCCTTGCTGTCGGGGTTGTTGGCGAAGGTGCCAGGGTAGATGATGCGATCGTCAAATTTGCAGCCAACGACAAAGGTATCGCCGACGACATCCCATTGACCCTCTGCGTCGAAGAAGAAAAGAAGTTTGCCCAGATCGTGGATCAGACCTGTGAGTTGGAACCAACGGGGTTTGCCATCGCGACGAATAGCCTCTGCAGATTGAAGCAAGTGCTCGATTTGCGACAACGAGGTATCAGGGTCAGACTCATCAATCAATGTGTTCAATCTCTCCATCGCCTCCCAAATCGTCATCTCAGCACGGGTCTTGCTGTGGAAACGATTACGGGCACGCAAGTTGTAAGCAACCGTTTGCTTTTCATGCTGTTCTCTGTAGAAATTCTTGACGCGATCACAGGCATCTTCGTAGTTGCGGAATTGTTCCTTGTCCTTTTCGGCGTCGAATTTTGAGGATTCGTAAATGTCCTTTTCTTCTTGGGTGGCGGTGCCGTTCTTTACTTTCAAAGCGGCTTTGAGGACGTTGACGTTGTCGATGTCGTCTGAGGTTGCTTCCAGAGCGAGACCATCTTTGTGGTCGTTGAAGTTTTCGGCGACATTAGGTTCTTCGAGTGCGATGGGTGCCATTTTGGCTGATGTGTATGAAGTTTGTGGGAGTAAGACGATGTTTCTGCTTTGGATGTTTCTCGATTATGATGTGTGAGAGCAGGAAGAAAGACGAGTTGTAGATGATAATCAAAATCACTGAGCAGAAAAGAGCAACACTCTTTTATCTACCTTTTCTCGGGGACTTATTTCCTACCTTCGGCTTCTCCTCCTACACCACCACTACCTGACACTTTACCGTTCCTAATTCCTGCCAGCGATCAAGCCCCACAACCGCCGTCACTTTCCCCAGAAATAAGAAAGAGGCAACATGCGGGAGCAAGACCAAGGTCCGTAATCAAACTCGCAATCGTTCGCCGAAAGACTTACCAATGAGGCTGTTTTGTTTCCCTATGGACAAGGATAA
The DNA here is from genome assembly GCA_024195585.1 of Aureobasidium sp. EXF-3400. Taxonomy (NCBI): domain Eukaryota; kingdom Fungi; phylum Ascomycota; class Dothideomycetes; order Dothideales; family Saccotheciaceae; genus Aureobasidium; species Aureobasidium sp. EXF-3400. The sequence continues at coordinate 180,492 of SWBL01000050.1, forward strand.
GTCGTTCGAGGTCTACTGGACTTTGATGCTGGGGCATCCACATCAGCGGATCATCTTGCCTCCTAGTGTTGAAGCTAAAAGTCCCAACGGCAAAACTATCGGAGCGAAAAGGTCTCATGATGAAGGTGTGGATCCTGAAATCTGCCTCCGATTGGGCAGACATGCATGTTGCAGGATCAGGTTCTTCCGGTACTCGTCTCGCGGGGCAAGTTTCCTCTTTCGTCGAGGACTTTGCAGGCTTTTGCAGCCGATCGGAAAAAGGTATCAGCGAGCAAGTCAGGATTCATCCTTGGCAAAGAACAGCAGTCGCCGATCCCCACGTTTCCATCCTCGGCTCAATCTTCCACCGAAGTCAAAGCAACAAGCAGAACACGAAACATGGAAGAAAGTGGGGGGAGGGGTACATAGCTGTATGTGGCTTCAAAGGCCGATAAGGGCAGATCTGAACAATAACAACATTTATTTCTCCGTCGACCATGAATCCTCAACTTGCAAACTTCATTCTCAAAAGGACTCCGGACTCTATACTGCATCCTAAGACCATGTCTGATACTGAATTCAAACTCAACACCGGCGCTAAGATCCCTGCTCTGGGTATGTGATGGGCTTTGGAGCTAGACATCGTCCAGCAACACTGACATTGATACAGGTCTGGGAACATGGCAATCTGCTCCTGGTGAGGTCAAAAATGCCGTCTCTCATGCCCTGAAGGTCGGCTACAAGCACATTGATGCTGCATACGTCTACGGCAACGAAGATGAAGTTGGTGAGGGTCTTGCCGAGGGCTTCAAGTCAGGCCTCAAGCGTGAGGACATTTTTGTAACAACCAGTAAGTCTCTCAAAAGCGTCCGGAAAATTACAATTGAAGCTGACCATATACTGTAGAGCTTTGGTGTACCTTCCACTCCAGAGTAGAGGAGAACCTAGACCTCAGTCTAAAATCCCTGGGTCTTGATTATGGTATGCCATACCGCGTTTTGCCTCGAATTCACGAAGCATGAGCTGACATACAGTAACAGTCGACTTGTATCTCATGCACTGGCCAGGTACTACATCCCCAATCGCATTGTATCCCTTCACCACTAACTTCCTCAAGTCCCCATGAACCCCAAAGGCAACCACCCAAACCTCCCCAAACACCCCGACGGCACCCGCGACCTCGACACCTCCTGGACCTACACCGAAACCTGGAAACAAATGGAAGCCGTCCTCAAAACCGGAAAGACGAAAGCAATCGGTGTAGCCAACTTCTCCGTCCCCTTCCTCGAAGAATTGATGAAGGAAGCCACCGTTACTCCAGCAGCCAACCAAATCGAAAACCACCCTTACTTGCCTCAACAGGAGATTGTAGATTATTGCAAGAAGAAGGGGATTTTGATTACTGCGTATAGTCCTTTGGGAAGTACTGGATCGCCGCTGTTCCAGGAGAAGGAGATTCAAGAGGTGGCTAAGAAACATGATGTTTCGCCTGGAACAGTGTTGTTGAGTTATCACAGTAAGATACAGCCCCAGCTCCTTTTCCCCTTTCTGCATTCTTTGCAGAGTATAGCTGATACTAACGTACGACAGTCGCTCGTGGAAGTTCCGTCATTCCCAAATCGGTAACGCCGTCGCGTATCGAGGAGAACATGAAGTTGATCAAGCTCGACTCTGGCGACATGAAGGCTCTTGACAACATTGCAAAGACGCATCCTCCCAACCGCTTTGTGTACCCTGCCTTTGGCGTAAGTTTTGACCTTGCTCGTGTCTCTGCAGTGACTGATTCTGTTTTTGATTAGGTCAATCTTGGATTCCCGGATAAGCAGTAAATCATATAAAGCTTGCGACGAACCTGATGATAGCGAGAAGTGGATAGAGAGTCCGGGACCGGTGATGAAGGATATAGCAAAGACCGCCATAATAGCCGCAAATAGTCACGCGATTTGCATCATAGAGTGTCGTGTCGTGATCTCTTTATCTCTTCTCACTTCTTAATTTCCTTGACCGCCTCCTCCAGCACTTCCCTCAACTGCTCATTTCTCCTCACCAACAACAAGACGTCTTTGACATCAACAGTATCTCTGTTTGCATGTTTTGCAAATGCCTCTAGATCGGCACCAGAGGTCAGGATTTGAGACCAGACTAATTCGGTGAGGGAGGCTATGAATTCGGGTGTAGCGTTAAGGTCGGACTCCAGAGAGATGGCGTCGATTATGCTGCCGATGCTGTACCAGAGGGAGGCTTTGAGTCGCTGTGGGAGGAGGCAGGATTAGAATGGGTTTTGGGAGTATTGGTGAGGAATGATGGTGGTTTTTGGGCGATAGTGATCTTAGGTTAAATCTGTAGAGGGAGAAAGGCGGACTATTCAGTTTCTCGACAGAAAATAACAGTGACCATGAAATGATCAAAGAGGCGGTGCAATGATGAGGCGAGCTGTATAGGGCATTCCTGCTGCCTTTCCACGAGAAACACTTACATCAACTTTATCACCTGTATCCGCCATCACCAATCTGAGATTCTTTTCGATGATCTATGTCGTTGTCGATGTTGTGTCGTGATGGTATCAAAATGCAAGTAGATCGCGAGGCACCCTTCTCCAGATTCGCGGACGCGTTATATACTTGCACAACTATGCATGCTCGTGAATCTTGCTTGTACATCCTTATGCATCACACGAGCAGGGTGGTACCCTTAACCATGACTGATATTAGAAAATACGCTGTCGACGACGATGTGTAATTCTCAACACTGATTTATAAGTCGAAAAACATTCAAAATGATGGTAGAGGTATGCTGTGAGAGTCTCATGCCGTAGAAATTCGCATTGACGCTGATAACGTGGTTTCCAACGCAGCTTCACCGAACTCAAGAAAGCACTATGTATCTCATAGCAGAGAGACACGACATCTCCAACTATCTACGAAAGAACGTATTTGAAAAAAGCTGTGGTCTTATTGGAGATGACGAGCAATTGTGCAGAATGTACGACTGATGAACTTCAGAGAAGCAGATAAAATGTCTGATACAGACAATGAAGGTCTTCGTTGCTGATGGGAGTGCAATGAAGCTGCATGCGGAGATAAACGGGATTTAGCACCGCCAAGGTATTTTCCTGTCTGCGGCAAGAAATTCTGGGAAAGCGCGGCCAAAAAAAGTTGCCAAACCGCATCGATCAAGCACTTCACATCACGCCTTCCGGAATGTCTGTATAAGAAAGAAATCAGAATAAACACATACTCGCGATCAATCATGGCAACATCCGCAAACCGTACCGTCCTGGCCGAACGACCAACTACAGCACCCACGAAACCACGAGGCCCAACAGCGCCCATCGATCCAGATGCCACAGAAATAAAGAGACGCGCTCTCGTAGCACAGAAGCAGTATGGCAGAGGCGACAAGATCTCGACCCGCGGTGTGCAAGACAGAAAGTTGCGCGGCAACCTGAGAGCGCTGGAGAACAAGTACAAGGATGCCGCCGTCAAGGCAAAAGATGCTGAAATCCTGCTCGAAAACACTTCTGGCTTCCTGGAGACCGAGGGCGAATTGGAAAGAACCTACAAAGTCAGGCAGGATGAGATTCAGAGTGAGGTCGGTATCGAGACGGCGAAGAAGGGCTTTGAGTTGAGGCTAGACGGAATGGGCCCGTACAATGTCGACTACACGCGCAACGGTGTGCACATGCTGCTTTCAGGCCGCAAAGGTCATGTCGCCACTATGGACTGGAGGAAGGGAAAGCTGGGCTGTGAGCTGCAACTAGGCGAGACTGTGCGCGACGCAAAGTGGCTGCACAACAACCAGTTCTTCGCCGTCGCCCAGAAGAAGTACGTCTACGTCTACGATCACCAGGGTGTCGAGATCCAGACGCTACAAGATCACATCGACGTTACACACATGGAGTTCCTGCCCTTCCACTTCCTCTTGACCACTATTGGAAATGCTGGCTGGTTGAAGTACCAAGACACCAGTACTGGCAAACTCGTCGCTCAGATCCCCACAAAGCAAGGTGCCCCGACTGCATTCGGTCAGAACCCTCACAACGCCATCCTACACGTCGGACACCAGAACGGCACAGTCAGCATGTGGTCTCCTAACGACCAAAAGCCCCTTGTCAAGGTACTCGCACACAGAGGTCCTGTGCGCTCATTAGCCTGCGACAGAGAAGGCCGCTACATGGTCTCGACCGGCCAGGACTCCAAAATGTCCGTTTGGGATGTCCGCATGTTCAAGGAAGTCAACAACTACTTCCTACGCTCTCCCGGTTCCTCGGTCGCCATCTCAGACACAAATCTCACAGCCGTGGGCTGGGGCACTCAGACAACAATCTGGCGCGACCTTTTCAAGAAGAACGCCGCAGACCAGCAAAAAGTCCAATCGCCCTACATGGCCTGGGGTGGTGAAGGTGAACGCATTGAACGCGTGCGCTGGTGCCCTTATGAAGATATCCTCGGCATTTCGCACAACAAGGGCTTCTCCTCTGTAATTGTCCCTGGCGCCGGAGAAGCCAACCCCGACTCCCTCGAGGTGCTCCTCTACGAGAACCCCAAGCAGAGACAAGAACGCGAAGTCAGGAGCCTGCTCAACAAACTGAAACCAGAGATGATTTCCTTGGATCCCGAATTCATTGGTCAATTGGATCGTGCATCGCATGCTCAGCGTGAACAAGAAAGAGATTTGGATAGAAAGCCTGAAGATCCTCTCGCCAAGATCAAGAACAGAGGTAGAGGCAAGAACAGCAGTCTTCGCAAATACCTGCGCAAGCAAGGTTCCAAGAACATCATCGATGAGAGGAAGGTTAGGATCCAAGAGCTCAGGAAGGAGCAAGCAAAGAGGAATAACAAGGCCCGCCAAGGAGAGGTCGAGCTGGGTCCTGCGCTTGCGAGATTTGCCAGAAAGGCTTGAGTGTGAGAATTGTAAAGCATTTGTTCGGTGTTGCAGTTAGCATTCATGGCGTATATTGGTGTTTGAGGGAACAATGGGAGAGGGGAAAAGTGCAAGATATCATGGCGTTTTAGTTGTAGCTGCATAGTAACGCAGAGAGGTCGGATCATCAAAGATAATCACCATTTTCTTCAGACAATCACTATACCAAACCCAGGTGATCATTCGTTGCAACTTCACAGCAGATGACACGCCCTGCCGTGATTGGAAACCAACATGACTTGTTTGAATATTGTCCTTGGGCGTCCTGCCTTCGAGCTGCTATGACTTGAGTCCATACTTCTCGTAAACATCTACTGTTCTCTGTGCTCCATGTCGACGTGAGAACCCATCGGCAATCACACATGGTCTTGATCCGTTCTCTGGTGGGCTCACAGTAGCGTGTATTGCTTGTTGATCATGCGTATTGCGCATTCCACTCTCAAGAATTGACGCAGAGAAAATGCTAGACCGGACTAGCACTGGCGTCTCGTATTTTTGATATGGGAGGTGACCGATGGGCATGTCACTTGCTGCAGTTCGACTCCACACCGAGTTTTCAATGATTGCTGGCACCCTACGCACGTATCCAATCTGGACTTGTGGTCGTCGAGCGACAGCCGCCTCACGCCGCTGTTTCCTGAATGCCGCTGCTTGCAGTCTATGAAGGCCATCACTGACACTGCTCTCCCCTGTGATCACTCACAGCAAGGTCAAGGAGGATCGTCATCACAGGACCACTCACGCGGAATGCTTTGTCTTGCCTTACATTGCACGCTCAATCTCGATGACTCTCCTTGACACGCTTTTCATCTGATACGATGCCGACCCCACCCTCGATAGCATCTTGTGCTCCCCTATCAGGCCATAGCGCTCGAGCAGCCCGACAAGACCAGTACCACGTTACATAACAGGAGCACTTTTTACGAGGATCTTCATGCCAGAAACCCCATCACGTAGGTGGGAGAAAATGGGCCCGCAGAAGGTGGAGGCAGTCAGTGTGCTAAGAATAGAAATGGACCCCCAGGTTTCATCTAACAAGCTGCCAAGCTCTTGTAAAAGTTTAACTCTGGATAATTCGGATGTTTGTTGAAAAACTGCTTCGGAAGAAGTTTTCATCAGTCATACTGGAGCTGGATATATTTCAATTACACAGCAGCGAAGACGAAGTCCAACACACTTCACTCAATCGCTTCCGGTCTGCGAAAATTGACTGCTGAATGTCTTTTGACCAGCGTCGCAGCTTCAGGACCATCTCTCCGGAAGGCTCAATAAGCTTAGGCGGGCCCCATCAAACGGCCTTGTCTCCTTGGCCGACATCATTTATACTCTGACGGATACCGAACCGACTCTGCAAAGATCACTGACGGTTTGCACATCATCTATCTTGCCACATGACTTTCTATTTTCATCCTCTGATTTTAGAACAACCTTCGTATCTAATGTAGATCTCTGTGTGATTGTAGGTGCAGAGTTAGGTGACATCCGTGTCGTCACAGTAGATGAGTATGTCCTTGAAGGACATATAAGTATCTTGCGCGATCTTCTAACTATCATTATCATCACAACACTCTCATCACTACTCTCATCTCCATCAACACACTCTTCACCACAACCAGACATACAATACAACAACAATCAAGATGAAGTCTTCAATCATCATCTCCTCTTTGGCCCTGGCTCTTCCTGCCTTCGCTGCCCCTGCAGCAACCACATCAGCAAAGCCCATTGCTACTCCTCAAAACCAATGCCAGGTTGACTACAACAACTGTCTCGCCATTGGCACTCCTGAGGTCATGTGCTCCTGCGACATGACCGCCTGCTTCGGCGAAGATGCCGCTCGCATTCGTGAGTGGTGTGCCAGCAAGACCTCCACTCTCACCAGCGGTACCGCCACTGCTACTGCCACCGCTGCCGCCTCGGCCACTGCTACCGACTGTGTTGCCAAGGACAATGCATGCCGCGCTTCTGACCCCGTCACTGGACTTTCCGCCAACCAGGCTCAATGCTCTGCCGACAACGCCGCCTGCAAGGGTGCCTGCGAGGAGTCTTACAACACATGCAGAACCACTCGTGGAGCTGATGGCCTCTCAGCCAACCAGGCCCAATGTGCCTCCGAATACGCCGGCTGCCTCGGCGAGAACCCCTTTGACAAGCGCTCTACCCCCGCTGGTGCCTTTGGCGGTGTCGCCATCCACTCCGGCTCTGAAATCCAATACGCCTCTATCAACGCCGCTGAATCCAAGTTCTTCCTTTTGAAGGACTCATCCGTTTACTGCCCCAACATCTCCGGTCTCGCTTGCCCCAACACCACATCCACTCAGTTCATTGGTGGCGACAACACCCTCAGTCTCGATACCATTGTGCCTGGTGGCCAACAGGTTTTCGTTGCCGTGGATGGAAGTTTGAGCTTTACTGCTCCTCACTCTGCTTACACTGGTCCTGATGCTATGAGCACTGGCTTCAGCATTGCTCAGGAGGGTGAGCACATTCAGTTCCAGAACGAGGATTGGTTGGCTTGCCCTATTGATGGTCACTATGCTATTTATGCTGCTGCTATTGCTAAGGATGCTTCTGCTTGCACTGGATTTGCTTTCAGAGTTGCTGATTCTGAGCTTCCTGCTGCTTGGGAGTACTCTTAGATTGCCTTTTGCATTCGAGTCGTCTCCTGGTGAGATTCTTTGAGGTCATTGGTTGATCTGTCCCCTTTCCAGCATACATCTGGTCTTTTCTGCATTGCAAGCGATGCATTTAATTTTCTGCTTTTACACACACTCGTTATATACCACTCCCACATTGTTTTCCTGCATAGGCATTTTGTATATATTAGATCATCTTTATACAAACAAAACCGCATTTTTCCAAACTCAAAACCTCTTCGTCCAACAGTACTCTGATTCAAGTCTAGTGTCTACAATCTTGCCTTCTCGTATTGATAGCTGTCTTTGGTATCTGAGTTGAACACATTCGCTATAGACCACTATGCATTGTTTTGTTCTTTTACATTAAGCATTTTGTGTATATTAGATCATACTTTATACAAACAAAGTCACACTCTTCCAAAAACCAAAAGTCTCTCATCCGACTCTACAAGCTCTCAACATTCAATTCTGAATAACAACCTTCAACACCAATTCTCCCTCTTCATCCTTCGTCTTGCCCGCCATGCCAAACGCCTTATCCGCACTCTCCAATCCCTTAAATCTATGTGTGACAAGCTTACTTAGGTCCGGACATTCGGGAGAAGAGGCAAGAGAGATGCCTTCGGGGTATGTGTTTGCGTAGCGGAAGACACCGACTAGATCGACTTCGCGGAGGGCGGCGGAGGAGATAGCGAGGGTTTGGATGGGTACGCCCATGCCGATTAGCATTACGCGGCCGCCTGGTTTGGTTGACTGTGGAAGAAGTTAGTAGGGTTGAAGAAGGGAGTGGGAAGGGAAAATACTCACGTAGATGGCAGCTTGCACACAAGTAGGCACACCCGTACACTCAAACACCACATCCACCTCTCCAATCTTTGCACCAGAGTCATCAACAACAGCAGCAATACCATCAGCAGTTTCCCTCGCAATAGCAAGGTTTTCCTCTGTATCTTTTCCTCTCTTCATAGGAACCAAATATCCCTTGTGTGCAAACCCATTCTTGACTGCAAAGTCAACTCTTCCAGCATCAATATCGGCAATGATTACTGTCTTAGCTCCTTTGGCTTTTGCTACTGCTGCGGCTAAGAGTCCGACAGCGCCTGCTCCGAGGACTAAGGCGGTTTGTGCGGGTTCCATTAGACTGCGGCGGTATGCGTGGATAGCTACGCCCAGAGGTTCGAGCAAAGCACCGAGTTCAAAGCTCATGGAGTCAGGTAACTTATGACACCATTTAGCAGGATGATTAATCCTTTCCTGCAAAGTACCCTGGAAATGTGGGAAACTCTTTGCTGAAGAGCGGAATTTCATGTCTTTGCAGATGTTGTAGCGGCCTTGTTCGCAACGGTGGCAGGAATCGCAGGGAACGCCGACTTCGAGTGCTACTCTGTCGCCGGGAGAAAAGTTGGAGACTGAAGAACCGATGGCGGTGACGATGCCGGAGGATTCGTGGCCTAGGGTCAAGGGTTCGCGCACGAGGATGTCGCCGTTGCGGTTGTGGGTGTAGTAGTGGAGGTCGCTGCCGCAGAGGCCGGTGCTGTGGATTGCGACTTGGATTTCATTTTCTGCTGGGGCGGGCAGGTCGCGGGATTCCTGGTGAAGATTAGCATTGTGTTCTTGTCTGTCTACCCTCCTTGGGTTGTGGACGAGTATGAAGGGTGTAGGGTGTTCAGGACTCACAATGCGGAGGTCTTTTGCGCCGTGAAGAACACTGGCTTGGACTTGTGTCGACGACATGATTGAGATATATGAGATGAACGAGAAGAACAAAAGGCTTCAGATAGTAAGATATAAAACAGATAAAGAAGAAGGAGAAGATCAACTACATAACAATCTCGAAAGTCATCAAGAGCATCGGCTGGAGAAGCGTCGGCATTTGAAATCCCCCCACTCTTTGCCCACAATTTCTCCATGATTGTCGGCAATTGAAGAGGGGGAGAGGGTGACGACGACCCTGTTTCTTGTCGGCATTTGTGTCATATACATACTTGTATTCAGCGTCCCTGCATCCTTCTTTTGCTTTCTGTAGACTTTGAATCATACATACGAAATCATGGCTTCTGTACAACAACTTTTCTCCCTCGAAGGCCAGACCGCTCTGGTCACTGGCGGTACCCGTGGTATGTCCTTCTCAAAGACTCCCTTAACTATCCATGACTGACAACTCTCCCAGGAATTGGTCAAGCAATGGCGATAGCCCTCGCTGAAGCTGGCGCCGACATCCTCCTCGTCCAGGTACCCTCTCTCTACCTCTGCACCAGCAACCTCTAACCACCTTCTCAGCGCGACGAGTCAAACCAATCCACTCGCGAAGAGATCCAAAAACTCGGTCGCAAGGCCACAATCTACACCGCCGACCTCGCATCCCGGGACTCCGTCTCTGCTCTCGTCAAAAAAGTAATCTCCGACGGCCATCAAATCCACATCCTCCTCAACTGCGGCGGCATCCAACGCCGCCACCCGGCCCACGAGTTCCCCGACAACGATTGGGATGAAGTCCTGAACGTAAACCTCAACTCTGTATTTACTTTGTGCAGAGACGTAGGCGCCCATATGCTTTCCCGCGACGCAGACCAACACGGCCGCAGAGGCGCCATCATCAACATCGCTTCCCTCCTCAGTTTCCAAGGCGGTTTTACCGTTCCCGCCTACGCAGCCTCTAAAGGTGGAGTAGCACAACTCACAAAAGCATTGAGCAATGAATGGGCGTCTAAGGGAATTAATGTCAATGGTATTGCTCCAGGATACATTGCGACAGAAATGAATGATGCATTGATGAAGGATAAGACTAGAAGTGAACAGATTATGGCTAGAATACCTGCTGGAAGATGGGGTAAACCGGAGGACTTTAAGGGGCCGGTGGTGTTTTTGGCTAGTAGGGCGAGTGGGTATGTCAGTGGTGAGATTTTGACGGTGGATGGTAGTTGGATGGCTAGGTAGTTGGATGGCTAGGTAGAAGAGTTTCCTTAATGTCAATCAAATGCGTTTTGCCTTCATCGTCTCGTTCGAACATCGTTTGTGCTATTCTCATGCAAAAACTTGAAGGAATATCACGCAACAGATTCCAGATTCCATGGTCGGCAATTCAAAAAGTCCCTCTCAGAAAGCCGACAAGCGGGTAAACAATGACGGAGTCACCTCCCCCGCATCGGCATTTGGACATGGCTCTCATGATCTGTTGTCAAATACTCCAGTAACCGACATGCTTTTTCTGAGGGGCTTCTTTGAGACATTCGGATGATCATCAAGGCTATTTGTGTCTTCTAAGGAGAGTCTAGACATCGAGAAGACGACTGAGCTTGATGAGAGTAGGTGCAAGGTCTGGTAGACTTCTCTGCAGAGAGAACATTTGAGTGAGTATGAAGAGACGGTGTTATTCATCATATGGCTACATGAAAGATAGAATATGTGCTTCTGTTTGCCTGAACGATCGACGGTATGTTATTGCGTTGTCGTCAAAGACAGCCCTCCAGAAGAACGAGAGATCACGAACGACCAGACAAAACATATTATCGTCCTTCAGCGTCAAAACGCCTCTCCTATGCGTGTCACAGGCAGAACCTTGCGTATGCTTTCTTCAATCGGCTTCTGGTATTCGACCAAGTCAATGTCGTTGTCGTTGTTGTCGCAGCCCCACAGCAGCTTTCTCTCTGCAGAATGCTTCCACTCCTTCTTGAAACATTTGTCGATGACCCGGCCAGGACCGGATTTGAGAGCCTTGGTCATGCTCTCCTGCCATGGCACAGGGGTGGCCAAAGCCCGAACAGGAGCTACTGCATCATCGGCAGTCTCCTTGGGCTTGGGCCTGGGCTTGGGAATACCGGGGTCCACATCAGGATGCGAGCGCCGGGCTTGTGCCTGTGCCTTAGCAAGGCGATTCAATCGTCGAAGATAAGCAGGTCTCTGGAGCACGTAGTCGTCTACAGTCTCAAGATGTTTGGCCATCTAGACTCTTCTCTGGGCTGTCTTGGCCGGAGCTTTTTTGTGACGAGGAGCGAAGCTAAACTTGTCGTCTTTTGGCGGACGAGGACGTGTTTTTCGACGAGCGCCGTGCACATGTTTACAATCTGGATCATGATGGTCATCCTAAACCTGACCCTGTGCCGGACCTTTTTCAATAGGGAGCCCTTGTCCTCTCAAGCCGAGCGCTCTGCCCAATTTGTTCAGACCGCCTTTTATGTTGGAATGACCATGTTTCTTGACCAGACTAGGTTCTGCGGGTGTAGGCTTCGGTGGCCACTGACCCTCCTCTTTCCAGCCGTGAACGAGACTCCGAGTGATATCTGTGAGGTTGATTGGGATTGAAGGAGTGCGACTCTGGAGGACGATCTTTGTGTAGATGTCCGAGTAGGTGTTGGTGGTTATGCGGCTACGGACGGCGTTGTCAGGGAGGAGCGGAGGCGCCACGGGAATCATCAGATCTGTGTCTGGCATGGCAACTGTCATGGCCGGCGGTGTGATAGTGGCAGTCGTGGACAGGGAATGTTGAGGAGATTGCAGCTGCGAAGGTCCAGGTTGTGTCGCGTCTGAGTCTGGGTTGGCAGTCCGAGGTTGGGCACCAGTCCAAGTATTCCTTTGAGCACTCCAATGGGCAAGGCCAATGTTCTCTTTCATCTCATCCTCAAATCTCTGTTGTCGGCGTTTGCGTCTTCGTGCTTTGCGGTCGAGAAGCTCAGTACCGACCGAGTCAGGCGTATCGAATGTCGGTGTCGCGTTGTCATTCTCGTTGTCTGAAGCAGAGTCTTCACCGTCGCTGTAGTAGCGTTCGCGTGAGCCGGTGGGCGGTTTGTCTACTAGTTGGGTGGCTGGAGCGGTGATGTTCTGTCTGATGTGCTCATTGATTTGAATTCTTGCGTCTCCTGTGACCTCAGGCTTAATGGGTGGAGTGGAAGCGTCTTGTATGGCCTCAGACGGAAAGGATGAAGCGGATGCGCCGGATGCAGCTTGCGACGAGTCGTGGTAGGAGGGGAGGACATGAGGAGCGTTGGGGTATGACCAGTCGTTGCGGATGTTGTCGTGGAGCCAGGCTCGAGACTTTCTCAACTGTTCCGTCTGTTCGTTCGAAGCACGGCCTGGAAGAGTCACCATGGCTGTGTGTTGTATGCGAGAGTCGAGAAGTGAGAGGGTGCGAGAAAGCGGTGCGATGGCCTACGCAGCGTGCGGGGCTTGTAAAGTCTTTTTCTGGCGTGACACCGGTGGGACGACTGCAAGTTCAGCAAGAATGGCTCCGGCAATAACACCGCTTTCACTTGGTGCGGCGACGACAAGGGAAGAATATGTGCATGGTACGAGTTGAGAATAAAGACGCGTTCGGCTTAAACGGGCATGAGAAGTCTACATTGGTGGCAGGAACAACGACAAACGTCATGAGAGACATTGTCCGGAAGTCGCGCCAGAACGCCAGGCCGAAAAGTGAATTGTTCCTGCCGTCTGGAAAACTCAAGATCTGCTTTGCAGATCATCGCCCACAGAAAACATTTGCATGTGACTGACAAGAGTGATATACGGATATGAGGCTTGTTATATCCGGCGCGTTGCTTACAGCAAGAAAAAGTCGAAGCAAAGCAGCACGCGACACGAGAAGCAGATGGACCAACAAATGGGTTGTCCCTTACAACTCGTGTTGACAGATGTGTTTGGTATATTCACGTAGTCCTGCAAATACAACATGCTTAATGGTATATAGCATGAATGCGCAGGGTTTCAAATTACAAGATGTAAGCAAGTCATGGTTTTTCCCCAACTTCACAAGCCGACGGCCTCAGCGAAGGGATCAGGAATATGACGCTCTTGACCAAGGTTACAC